>PITA01001005.1:67193-220884 GCA_004023965.1 Spilogale gracilis
AGAAGTCAAGGATCTATACTCGAAGAACTACAGAACACTCATGAAAGAAATTGAAGAAGACACAAAAAGATGGAAGAGCATTCCATGCTCATGGATCGGAAGAATAAACATTGTCAAAATGTCTATACTGCCCAGAGCAATCTATACTTTCAATGCCATTCCGATCAAAATTCCACCAACATTCTTCAAAACGTTAGAAAAAACCCCCATGAACAGACATATACATATATGTAAAGGTAGAGAACAAAATAAGGTTAATCCCTGTGTATCCATCACCCAACCATATAGCCATTAGCTCCCAGCTAGTCTTATTTTATGTACGCCCCACCCTGCCTCCCCCCCGACCCCCTGCCCCGTGCCGCAGGATCCTTCTGAATCAGATATCAGACACAGATCATTTCATGTTTCACAGTTTTTCAAACATATAAGTCATATTTCTTCCCATTTCATTTTCTTGACTTGACAGCCTGATGTAAATGATTTGTAACAAACTGAGGCAACATTGGAGGTACACTTGGGCCATGGAAACATTTAGAAATAATTTAAACAAAAAAGGGACAATGAGTCAAGGTAGATGCAGTTAACGTAGCCTGTAGGACTTGGTGCCGTCCCTGGGGCTCAGCCAGAGCTCTGCCCTGGGGTTTCCACTCATGGAGGAAGGAGGCATTCCTTGTCTTGTCCTGACCAAAGGTCAAACTGCTCCTGCCTCCGTGCCTCCCTCCCACTACTGAACACATCATCACCTTCAGATTCCTCCGGTCAAAATGTACCTTCTCTCTGCTTTGCTCCCACAGTACTGAATCATCCTAGTACACAGTCAGTACTCAGTAAGTGCACACGTACTGAATGAATGGGACATAGGACTGACTTCATTCTGCCTTATATCTTAATGGGTGGTTTTCACATCTGTCTCTCCCAGGAAATTTTAAATTCCTCAAGGAAATGATTGTGTTAAAGCAGCTCTGTGTCCCCTACTTCCTAATGCGTTTATCTGCGCATAGAGGGTGCTCGATAAATGTCTCACGAACAAAGAGATGCTCTAGGGAAAGAGCTACCCTTGCCACGTGGCTGGAGGGTTCAGAGTCTGGAGAATGACTTCACGTAAATTATGGGCAGACTAGCACAAACACAACGTGTAGATTTTTCCCCTGGTTTCCACTGGTTTCTTGTCTTAGGGAAGCAAATTTGGGCTTGTCATCATAAAAGTAAAAGAATTCGGGAGTGGTTTCCTTCGTCCAAATGACCTAGCAACACCTGCCTCCAACACCGTAATCATGTTTTTCTCTCCTACCTTCTCCCAAGGTGAAGGCTACATTGAATTACTGCCCATAGGATGGAATTACAGGTCTGAATCGGAGACAAAGGTTCTTTATGCTGTGTCTGGTCATTAATTAGCTGCTGGAAACTTCAAGACAGGGCCATTAGCATGCTCATAAACCTTTTATTTTAAATGTTTTCGCTTAGCCATGATTCTGATGTGACTCTCCTTGTAAGCTGGACGTAGGACATTTGTTTCTTAACATTTCTGAGGCTCATTAACTACTCCATCCCAGCGGCTCATTAACTAGCCCATTAGGGATTGCACTTCATTCAGGCAGAAGCCTCCACTTGCCCTCACAGAGCCTTTGAGGGTACCTAACTGGGAACAGTGTGAAGCTCACCGAAAGGCCAGGCAGAGAGCGGGGCTTTGTCGGATCCCCCCGCAGGCTGGAGCAGTGGCAGAGGGGTGCGCTCACCTACCTGCTATTCTTCCAATGGGCATAGCGTGCTCCTCGGGTGGAGAGACAGACACCATGATGTGGTTCATGTACGCCAGATCTTCCCGATGCGAGAGGTTGATGGGCTTCCCTTCTCTGTGCAGCCCGTCCTCGGAGAGCCTGGACTGTTTGAAATCCACGGAGTGTCGGGGGTTCAGGATCAAAGGGTGCATGATGGGACTGGGCATGAGCTGGATCACGCGGGTGCTCTCCTGCCGGGGGCTCGACGGCTTCTGGTGGGGCTCAGAGGACGGCGGGCAGTGGTTATTCTCCATGGGAGACACTGACAGGGGGTAGGACTCCTGGTGGTTGTTCTCCTGGTGAAGCCTCGGCCCCTGGGCTCTCTCGGCTGGGGAGAGGCGTCGGATCATGTTGTCCAGGGGGGACCGGAGGGGCCGCTGCTCGGGGTCGGGAGAAGGCCGGTGGTTGGCTGTGACAGGTGATCTAGACCGGTGCAACAGTTCAATGGTGGGGGGGTTGTGGTGCACGTTCTCCACTGGTGGCCGTGGGGTCCTCTGGACACAATTATCTGTGGAGCAGAGAGAGAGACCGTCACTGACCCCAGTGAGGGACCCCACTGCGGTTCTAAAGGGAGTGAACAGTGAGTGGAGCCCGGGCGTGTGCTGGACAGACAGTTTGTCCCTCGAGACCGAGTGTCTTTTCCACTGCTTAAAAAAACAACTGAAGTGTGCATACTTGAAATTCTTTTCCTACACTAGACAGGCTAAGAATGTCTACGAGCATTCCATCAATCACTTACTAGTGGCTTATAAACACAAGGAAGCCAAACCCATGTTCTTTAGCTTTAGCTTTTGGTTGCTCTCCAGTGTGGCTTTTGAGGTCCTTAAGGATTTCCTTCTAGAAGCTTCCACTGACACATTTTCATAACTAAATTTATATATTCTCTACCTCTGGGACGTTGTTATTGGTGTTAGTGGTACTATTATTACCAATACTAAAGCAGCTACTACATCCTTGGTACTGGATTATATTGTTTAGAATCTATACTACTCCTCAGTAGGAGACAGTAACACTAGTACTTTCAGTTCACGGGTCATAAAATGGAGGCATAAAGTAATTAAGCAACTTACTTCAAAGACACACAGCCAGTAAGGGAACGAGACCCAGACTCCAGTAAGATTCTAGATTCTAGGCACCCGTTATGATTCCTGCTACTTTGCTGTGTATAGAAACCAAGGGGAAAAGTGAAAGGAAAACCTGCTTTAAGCAGGGACAGTGGCCCTCATTTACAGATTGGCCATTTTGTACTTGAAAGAAGCTTTAGGATCACTTCGTTTCTGAGTGCACAGACCCTACAAATGCTCAGAGACAGGCAGTGGTAAGTAAGGAAAAGGAGGGAAGGACACCTCCAACACTGCCTCCGCCCCATCCCCTTGAACTTACAAGCTGGTGATATCTGAGCAGGGACAGCTTCCGGAACAGAAGCAGTTCTGTGGGCTGGGCGGGGGGAGGTGGGGGGACTGGCACACACGTGGCTTTAGGAGTCCCTGCTTAGGGGGAGGAAGGATGAAAATCTGACTACAAAAATGGAGATTTCTTTAGTGCCTTCCATTCATCTTAGTGAGGTTTCTCTGGCCACATCTATCCCCAGAGCTGTCTCACCAAAAAATGAACATGCTTTCAGGTTCTTGTTCTGGTCCAAGATCTGTCCATGATTCTGGGTAAAGCAAGTCAAAGATGTCCCCCTTTGTCCCGTATGCCAATATCCAGATGAAGAACATATAAAGGGGATCCAGGAATCTGACAGCGTTAGTAGACCAAAACTGAGCGGGCAGTGTCTCAAAGCTGTACACAGGATTAACAGAAAAATGAGGACTCCGCTAGACCTCGGTTACATGACACCAAAAGAAATGTCCTTCGTGATCTTTAAAAGAGCATCTGCTTGAAGGCAGAGGATTTGTTTTGTAACTACTGTGTAACCTACTGCTGTGAATTTCAAAGGGCTTACCTATTGGAACAGTTATCAGTGGGAGACTGGCTTAATAAATGATACTGTTTCTCTAAACAATGCAGGAACAGACAGGTATAAAATGGAATGACGAGTGTCTTAATATTCTGCTAAGGACTGGTCTCTAGTTTCTTTGATTAGGTATGCAAAGCCAGGTGAAGTATTTTGGTATGCTACCACCTTCATATGATAAAGGAGAAGGGAATTCCAGTTTCCGGAATGACAGAGTGGCTTGTATCAAACTAACCTTCCTACATGCGGAAATGATGGAATCTGGATACAATCCATTTACAAAAGTTACTTGAAGGTGCTGGAGAAAACTGAGGGCATTTTACTCTTAAAAGAAGAGAACTGCACCTGTGAGATCGAAATTTATATAGCCCTGAGGGTTTTTCCCAGTCCCTGTAGCAGGGGGCAGCTGGAAAATGAACCAGAAGTTGTATGATCTGTCAGAGAATAGAGTATGGGGCTTCCAGGATGGCAAAAAATTGAGAAAGCAAATCCTATAAAGGGGACAGCCTCAGGAGGAATACAGAATCCCTAACAAGTCTCCTGAATAGTACATGTGCAAGGGGACCTCTAAGGAGCTCAATGAAAAGCAACAGCTGTGTGGTTGAAAGATAAGAGCAGGAATGTCAGCTACTCGACACTGTACTGGAGACAGAATTGAGAATTAGCAACAGAAGCTCTGTAAACACCTCAGCTGCCTATTACCCCAGCACAGCCACACCTCAGGAGTAAAGACTAGCTCCAGGATAAAGGGATTTGCCTGAGGATTACAGGCAAAACTGAAATAGATCTGCCCTAACCAAATGTAAGACCAAGCCTCTACAAACTCAGTGACTGGCTAGTCATTTACCTGCTAGAGCAAAAGTCAACATTCTTCAGAGGAATATAACATAATCTAGAGTCTTTATAATGTATCACGTATAATGTCTAGTTTTCGATAAGGATTTTCGGGACATGTGAAAAAAAACAGAAAAATGTGATCCATAATCAAGAGGAAAGGCAGTCAATAGAAACAGACTCTGAGATCATCTAGATGTTGGTACTAACAAAAAAAGAAACTTAAAGTAGCTATTAGAAATAAGTGTAATGACTTGAAGGAAATGATGATCATAATAAGATGTGACAGATGGGAGACAGTCAGAAGAGAAATGGAAACTTAAGAAGAAGAGTCTAGTACCGAAAAACACAATATCTGAAAGATTGGACCGGATGAACTTAACAGATTGGAGATGACAAAAGGAAGGGTTTGTAAATCTGAAGACACATCAATTAAAAACTAGAAACAAATAGATCCTCAGTGACCTGTGGAACAATGTTAAATGGTCTAATGGACGTGTAATTGGAATGCAAGAAATAGAGAACAGAAAGAATGGGCCTAACCCCACTCCCTCAAAATCTCCCCCTAAAACCCACACCTGAATAATGACCAAATGCTCCCCAACAACAACAGGAAAGTCAAAGACCTGAGATGCTCAGCAAATATGAAGCAGGATAAATAGAGAAGCTACATCCAGGCATTTCAGTCAAACTGCTGAAAACCAAAGATAAAGAGAAAATCCCAAAAGCAACCAGAGGGGGAAAAATGATACTATACTAATTGTAGTTATTAAAGTTATACTAATTGTGGCTAACTTCTTTTTTAAACAGAGAGAGAGAGAGACAGAGAGAAAGAAAGAGAGAGAGAACAAGCATGTACACAAGAAAGATATGGAGACCCATAGACTGAAAGGGACTTAAGAGACACATCAACCATCTGCAATGTATAGACCCTTATTTGGATTCTGATTCGAGGAAACCATAAAAACACACGTCAAGTAGTTGGAAAAAATGTGAACACTAATAAGACATTTGATGACATTGAAAAACTGTCAGTTTTCAGGTGATGTGATGGTTTCGTGATTATGATTTTATAAAGGGTCCTTCTCTTTTCAGACCTGTGCTGATATGTTTACAGATGGAACTGTATACCTGGAATTTGCTTTAAATTAATTTGGGATGGTGAAGCAGAGAATATAGGTGGGGACAAACTGGAAACAAGATTTGTCATGAGTTGATCATTGAAGCTGGTGATGGATATGTGGTGGCTCATTAAATAATTCTCTCTAGTTTTGCCTACGTTTGATATTTTCCACTACAGAAAGTGTTTCTTTTTCTTTTCTTTTCTCTTCTTTTTTTAAGTACTTGGTCAGCCTTGCAAGGAAACAGTTGGGATAATAAGCACTAAATTCTTCACTTTAACCCAAATGCAAATAAATGCTCAGAGGGTACTTCACTGATTAGGCCCACATAGTTCCTTTTAATGGCTGAGATGATTAGCATGATAGAAATGACCCACCATCTTTTGGGAACTACAGCAAGTTTTCTTTTCACAGCTACTACAGACCTTGACTCTGCTGTCCCCCAAAATGAGTCTATCTCTTCTCGGTCACAGAACATGATCATGATAAGCAACTACTGAAGAAGGTTGTGTTTTTAAGTTTTGTGCATTTTCTTCTAAATGCCGTTTACAGACTATCTCCCTTTACTTAAAAGCTTATTGAGGTTTAAAAATGCTTAAGGATGATGAAGACCATGTACTGAAAAATCCTATTTCCTGAATCCATTTCCTGTCTTACAAATCTCAAAACAGACATAGGCGTTGACCAGGAGTCTGGTTACCTGCAGGCTCTCTTTGATGTCTTGGGCTTCAAGGCTCAGGGTATGGGTGTGCGCTGGGGGCAAGCCTTAGGAAGCCGGGGTGGACTCTGAGAGGAAGAATTTCCATGCCAAGGGTAAAAGAGGAACTGATGTAATGTCCTGCAGAGATTTCACTCTCTGTTCCTGCCCAGATCTCTGGGAACAATGAAGGAGGGAGACGGTGCTCTGGATAATCCAACTCAGATTTTGCTTTTGACTCAGGGTCCAGGCAGGAACAGGACTTGGAGGAGCTTGATTTATTTATTTCTCTGCAGACACCACTCAAAGAGGAAGTACTTGATGGAGTTGATAACATTAATGGTAGAGAACTGGATCCAAGCGTATTTAATTCCCGGCTCCTGGTGGTCTGGGCACAACTACTGTCAAGGCTGAAAAGCCTGCAATGAGACCTTCCCGGCTTTGTTTCAGTTTGCAAAGCATGCGCCCACGTACCGGGAGTCGGCTCTGACGTTCCTACCCTCCTGCCCCTGTTATTATAAGTTGGCAGCGGGGTGTGGAAACTTATGAGACCAGAGCCGGCAGGCAGAGAAGCTCCGGACACAGGAAATGCACTGAGCGGACAGTGGGTGCATTAAATCCCCCAGATGTAGGAGTCTTCTGTCTAAAACAAGAAGATTTTTTTTTTTTGGTCTGGCCTTGATGTCTGGGTTTGTTCTTGGTGACTTGCCCAGCTGGAGAGCTGGGAAATGATCCACATTGCCCTCGGTCTGAAGGTCTTGATATGGGAGAGAAATGCACAAGAAAGAGGGAGGGAAAGCCACACATTAAGTAGTCAGTGTGGGCATGGAGAAGAGGGGAGGACCACGGACTGCTAGGGAACCCATTCTGGCTGAAAGTGGTTTCTAAGCCCAGACCTTTCTCTTTGTGGGCCTCTTATAGATACAAAAATATCCCTTCTTGCCACCCAACAGCCCCAAATCCATTAGGGCTTGAAGTGTGAGGATTACAAGAAAAGGATTTCTTGTCTTCTTTCCTTTTCCTTATTAGGAAAGTTTGTCATCAAAATCTGACCCAGTTTAATCAGGTCATAAAGAATGAATTACTAGTAAACTTAAAACAAACCAATAAAAACTGCCTTTGGTTAAAGTCGTGGGCTTTCTGTAGGAAATTTCCAGGGTAGAGCAAAGGCTCAGGGTTCTAACTCACAAAGAAGGATCACATTTCCACTACTTCACTTTCCCTAAGGCCACAGATGGTGATAAGAGAAGTTAGTCCAGGGAGATGCAAATCAACCCAGCAGTAATTCACTCATCAGCCTAAATCCACGGTGTTCCACATTCTTCTGGAAGGAACCACTTCCCAGCATGAATTTGTAAAAGATTAGTGGGAACCACAAACCATATAAAGAGCTATAGAGACTAAATGCTCTTCGCCTTCAGGTGCAGTTCAAAACCGACTTCCTACACCTTAGGTTCTGTCTCCCCATTATGGGGTTAACTGTGCTACTGGCCTCACCCCACACCCCTCAATTCACTGAGATCCCAACTTCCTAGCACCTCAGAATGTGACATTTAGAAATAGGGTCATTGCAGATAGCATTACTTAAGGCAAGGTCATATTAGAATAGGGTGGGCCCCTAATTCAATTTGACCGGTGACCTTACTTAAAGGAGAATTTGGACATGTAGACATGCAAAGACTACATGATTGGAAGGGGAATGTTTTGCCACGCGGTGATTATAAAGTACGTGTTCAACCACAGAACCTTCAGTGATGCCGACTATATTTCAAGTAGTGTCTTGGATGCAGTGTATGCGGAGAGGAAGGAAAGTGGTCCTTGCTCTTTGGGATATTGTAGTCTAATGGGGAAGGCAGACACATTAAAAAAAAACACACAAATAAAGCAAAACAAAACAAAAACCACACACAAGAAAAGGCTAAAGGTCCTGAATTAGGAGTGCACGATGGGGAACGTGCCATGTGAAGACGAAGGCAGAGATCTACCAGTCAAGGAACACCAAAGATGCCTAGCAAACCAGCAGAGAAGCCGGGAGAGAGGCCCCGAACAGATTCTCCCTCCCAGCCCTCCGACAGAACTGCCCCCGCCCTTACCTGGATCTTGGACTTCTGGTCTCTGGAACTGTGAGACAATACATTTCTGTTTAAGCCCCCCAGTGTGTGGCTCTTTGTTATGGACACCCGAGCACACAAATACATGCCCCGCCCCCGCACTCCATTTCCATGAGGTTCCACGGAGACTCTGCAGTGACCCTCTGCCTGCCCATTCAGCCCATTCACTTCAGCAAGCTGTCACTGTCCCTGAATTCCCCGGTAGGGCCCAAGAAGACCACCACCCAAGTCTGCCATCTAGGTTCACAGATGCGTGAGCTCCTCACCAATAAATCCTAGGTGTGCTCCCGGAGTTTAAGATGTGCTTGCTGAAAAAGGGCTGAAGGCAACAAAATGAGCGCCTTGCAGGACCCTTGGGCTTAATCTGTATTCCTGGGCAGGGGGAGACGCCTCCCAACGGGCCAGCCTCTGCCAGCAGCTCAGTACCAGAGAGCACAGGAGCAAGTCTGCTGGGCCCCGTTCTCAACAGGGGCCGCACAAGAGAATTGAATGGAAAAATCTGTGGGTCCGATTTCAAATGAGCCAATTAGACCTGTGGGGTAAACCTTGTGAATCATTTATACGGAGGTGGTCAGGGTGACAGAGATCAGTGGGAGTGCTGGAGAGGGGAAAGAGCAGGATCACAGAGGGCTTCCTGCTCTGGAGGTGAACCCAAACTGCCCCAGGCCCCTTATCTCAAAGGGCTCAGATAGCACTTCCCCAGGGGGAACAGGAAGTTTCTTGAAAACTTCCTGGCTACCTGGGGAGAGTTAGTCATGCATATTAGGGATCTCTGGCAATGAAACTTCTGGCTTGAAGGAGCCAGCTAGCCCCTGGGCTAAGAGCAGCCTCTGCAGGAGGGGAAGAAGCCAGAGGAGGCAGGAAGTGAGTGGGTCCTTCCTGAAGTACGTTGAGCAGACCCTCCCCCCCCCCCCAACCAACGGATGAAGAGGCTCTGGCTGCCACCCCAGGGCCTCCACACTTTCCCATCACAAGGAAATGCCACATCCGGGAACAAGGGTCAGAGGGTAAAAGGTCATGCCCCAGACTCAGAAATACAGGAAGCAAAGCAGGAAGAGGCCCTAGGGAGGCATGGAGGAGTTAGAGGAGAGTAGGAGGGAGCAAGGGGAAGAGGTGGTACCGGGTGCCCTGGGGAAACGGGAGGTCAAGCTGGGGGCCTGGTCTTCCTCCACTGGAACCTCATTATCTCCAGCCAGATTCAAGAATCCCTGAATTGAAAGGGGGCACAAAAGGTTAATCTTAGGGTCCTTACATGTGAGAGGAGACTGCTGGGAGATTAACAGGCCCCAACAGGGTCCTGGAGGGCCTACCATGTGCCTGGTACTGCCAGCTACCAAGCACAAACTGCTCCTTTCCAGAATGGGCTGTGCCCTCAAGGGCAATTGAGGTTGGCACTGAAGATGACAGAGGAGTTTGGTTCGTCCATGAAGGAGCTTTGGTGTCACGGTGTGGGTAGGGAGCGGGCCCGTCGATGTCCAGGACAACAAATGTGGTGTTTGCACTCGGCCACAGGAATGGGAATAGTTCGGAAAACTGGGATTGGAGGTAGGAAATAAAAGCAACCACTGCACAACAATGTGAATACACTTAACACTCCTGAACAGTCTGTAAGCTTTAAAGTGGCTAAGATGGTAAACGTCATGTGTATTTTATCACAATTCACTATCTTTTGGGGTTTAAAAGATAAGAAAAAAAAAAAAAACCTCCAACCCAACAGTGATGAGGGATATCAAAAAATGGTAATGAGTAACATTTACTGAGTGCTGTGGGACAGCTGTTGTTCTCAGGGCATTTTCCATATTAATGTGATTATTGTATCAATCACACTCAATAGGTCCTGACACTATCCTTCTTTTCTGGGTGGAAACTGAGACACAAGGAAGTTAAGTAACTTGCCTAAAGTCACACAGCCAGTAAATGGGGGAGCTGGGATTAGAACCCAGATGGTTAGAAACACACACACACCCTATTATGTTCTCTGGTTCCATCATGCATCACAAGATTAATATTTATGTCAAGCCCTAACCAATGGCATCCTTGACTTTTCTTTTTAGGATTGTATTTATTTATTTGACAGAGCACAAACAGGCAGAGCGGCAGGCAGAGGGAAAGGGAGAAGCAGGTTCCTAATGAGCAGAGTCTGACATGGGGCTTGATCCCAGGACCCTGCGATCATGACCTGAGTGAAGGCAGCTGCTTAACGGACTGAGCCATCCAGGTGCCCCTCCTTGACACTTTGCCAACATGATCCTAGCAAGACTGGAGAATGAGGGAAGTTTTTACAAAGCCCATAACAGGATGGCTGGATCAGCTCCGAACTTCATCTACTCTGGTTTCTCTTCCGCAGCTATACTGACGGACCAGCTCCTGAGGAGTGACCAGCACCTGGGGCTGGTTCCCGAGGAGGAGGACAGCCAGGGCTTCTGCTCTCAGAAGTCAGTGTCAGACTCTGAACTCACATTTCTCATAGGCTGAGGGATTTTCTCCATGCTAAGTCCATTCATTCAGAGGTAGTCAAAGATCTACAGTGGGGCAATTCAGTCCAGATCAGTTTATGACATCATGAACAGCAGACGTGCACTGGAGTCTCTGAAGTTATCTTTGATGGCCCCTGCACAGCTCAGTTGGTTAAGTGTCTGACACTTGTTTCAGTTCAGGTCATGATCTTGGGGCCGGGATATGGAGCGCTGTGTTGGGCTCCATGCTCAGTACAGAGTCTGCTTGAGATTTTCTCTCTCCTTCTGCTCCTCCTCTGTGTGAGCTCTCACCCTCTCTCAAATAGATAAAACTAAAACCAAATTGACCTTTTTGTTTGTATGTTTAGATTTGGCAGTTTCAAGTACCAGGAGGCATAACAATTACGAGCAGGTTTGCTGGCCTCCGCCACACGGTGCCCTAGTCTGGGGACCCGGCTTGGCCTCCTACTCTTCCCAATTCTACTCATTGCTCGGTCTTCTGTCCTGTTTTCAGGGTGTTTGCACAGAACACATGAACAAAATTGTTATTTTGGTTTGCTCATTCATGCTGCAGCAGCATGAACACAGGCCTGAGAGCTAAGTGGACCCAGGGCTAAGCCCAAGTTGTGTTACTTGGTAGCTACGTGATGTGGAGGCTCGGAGCTTCTATCTCCTTATCCGTAAAGTGGGGATAGCATTACCTTCTGTATAGGGTAGTTGTGAAGATGAATGATCTGGACACATGGGAGCTTGGAACAGGGTCCGGCACAACATACATGTTAGCTATTATTTTGTTCCTATGAAGCAGATTCATACAGCTCATCTTCTTAATTATCTCATTAAAATTGTGTAAGATTTCCTTCCTCCAAGGCAGTCTTAGGGCACTTGGATTTGGCAGTAGAAGGGATTGGGGGTGCAGGAGACATTTCCCTCAATAAAGCAATCACATAAATGAAAATCTCTGGGCTATGGCAGAATGTCTGGCACCCTCCTCACTCCCCACAAAGAAATGACTTCTCTCTATTCTCTGGGCCATTACCATGTATGGCTGGAGGGAGAACTGAGGTCAACTGTTTTGACCCTTGAAAGTTCTCACTATTAGTTATGATTTCTGAGTCTACCTAGTGACAGTTTCCCCCAAGCAACACGTGTGTTTTCAAAGTGCATCCACTGTTGCAGAAACAATCACAAGACTACATATGAATATTTCTCAATTAAAGTGCTTAAAAAATCACCTCCCACTCTCTTAGATAGGACATAAGGGAGGGTGGGACTAGAGAATTGAAATTATAAGAGGGTCCCAGGGGTCATGGGGATAAGAACATATGATAAGGGCAACTCTTTTCCTTCTATCTACAAACTTGGGCCTGCTCAAGGTCACTGTGGAACTGGCCCCATTTGGAGACTAGCTCAACTGGAAGCACATTTTATCCCACTCAATGAGCTTTCAGGGAATCACTATGAAGTAGTTTTAACACCAGTAGGCTACTGGCGACTGCGTATATACTTAGGGACAAAGCCTTTCTTGTAATTATTCCATAGGAGCTAGAAGTAACTGATTTTAGCACCTAAGGTGTAAAAAGAAGTTGATATCATAACTGTATGTGACAAAATATATTTATTTTATCATCGTTTCCTGATCTGAAATTCTAAAGATGGTTCACCTCCCAGTGTTCATGAAAGAAATAGTACCATTTTTTTGTTCTGCCTCCTTCTACGCAACTATCTATCTAACATCTAACTCATTCAAATTATGCAGATAAAATGAGTCCCAACAAAGAAAAGGAATCTACTTGAATTTCAATCATGAGATAAGGGGATGGTGCCACTCTTGGTCTGACCACTCAGAGGGGTAATATCACCAGCAGCTCTTGGTAAGGTGAGACAAGGGAGGACAGATGAGATGTTTAACTGATTCTGAGCAACACCGAGCAAGACACATTTTAGGTTTTCGGATTTTAGTTGCCCAAGGCCCTGATGGTAGAGAATGGGTCTCAGTCACCTTTCTATCACCCAGGAAGACCCAGACCCTGGAGGGGATGTAGGATTTGGGAGTGTAAGAGACCTGAGAACATTTGGTCTAACCGCTGTCTCATGACCAGGAAAACTGAAGACCAGAGAAGAGAAACTCCGCCCTTAAGCTTTGTTCTGGCAGAATAGAGGATTTAAGCCTGGTTTCCTGACTTCCAAACCCCATCCTTTAAAAAATTTGATCGAAGCTGACCATGTATGCCAGGTGGTCCGGGATGGCCCTGCTTTGTGCCTATTGCTCAGCTTACCTGCTGGACGAGTCCTGTTTCCCTGTCACAGCGGCTCAGTATGGCTGAGAGATTACAAGGCGGCTTTCCTTGTAGAATACTGCACTTTCTTCTCAAAAGTCCATAAGGGAAGAGGGCAGCCATGCTCACTCTCCGAGACCTGGGCGATCGGCAGAGGTCTGCCTTGCCCCAGGCATGACACGATTTCAGAATCGCACACAAGAGGAGATATCGAACATTTACAAAATAAAGGGTAACTGGCATTTGTGCCAGGAGCCTCGAGCCTCTGAGCTGTAACACCCACTCCCCGGCTCTGGGCGTTGCCACCCAGCTGCTGAGGAGGATGGTGAGATCTCAATGTCGGGCACTCGAATGGGCTATCTGGGGGGGAACTGTTGCTAGATTCAACAAGATATGTTTGCACTGTGATCTCAGTTCCCATTGTGAAATGGTGAATGTCTGAACTGGTTAAGGCTGAGGCAGTGATGAGGTGCAGTCACAGGAAGGGGCTAAATGAAGCTTTGTCTTTGCACGTCGCTCTGCACGCCTCACTGTGCCGGGCTGTTGAGGGGCCACGTCCACTCTCCTCTGGAATGTTCCTGCTCTCTTTCCTGTCATATTATCTCCGTGTCAGGTCAATGGCAACACACTTTTACAAAGGACTGTGCAGCCCAGTGATGTGGAACAGACCACAGGGGATAGAATATTCCATATGTATAATCTCGCTTTACAGATTTGATTTTTTCAGGATCTTTCTGTACGTTAACATGTCCACATTAGTGCTTTATTCACAAGGAAGTGTGGTGGCATTAATTCTAGAGACCAAGCATGTTGAGCTGAACAGATTTCTGTTCAGGAGAAAAGGGAATGAGGGAGGAGGTGTCTGGAGGTGGGAATCCTGCACTGGCTGATTGTCCTCTCTGGAGGTCCCCTTGTCACCAATGGCAGCTGAGGGCCAGGCGGCCTGTGTGCATACCTCCATGCCCCGTACAGCTCCTCTCAGCTGACACTCATTTGACAAAGACCTAAACTTCTTTTCTTGCGTGTCCACCCATTCACCTGAGAGAATGCGCCATGTCTAAACAGGATGACCTGTTTAGACCCTCGGGTCTTGATTCCTGGCTGATGGCTTTAAGGAATGGTCTCTGAGAACACACTACTTTTAAGAGCAGGCTCTGAAGCTGAGCTCACTGGTCCACAGGGTGATGAAGCCCTTGGCCTTGGTCTCATTAGCGCCATCCTTTTACCTACGGAGTCACCACCACCGACATCCTAACACTCAAAAGCATAGCTCATTACGGCACATGCAGCAGCATATCTGTATTTACTTGGTCTCAAGGTAGCTTGCAGCGTAAGCCCGGCTTTCTCTATTGATTAGCTCCTGCAAAATACCTACTTCTGAGTCAGTTCAAGGTGGAAGGATTTGTGGTGAGAGACCATAAGCTTCCAATCGCATTTGGGAATAAAAAGAGGACTAGGAATTACAAATGGGATTTTTTTTTTTTTTTTAAACTAATGAGTACAGGAGAGAGAGATGGGAGGGGGGGAAAAGCCCATCACGTACCTTTTGTATCCAAGGAGGCAGCTAGCTAATATGATTCTTGCCTTAATGTCAAGCTTCAGTAAGCCCACCTCCTCTTTTCTGGAAGAGCTGTTGGCTATTATGCAAGCCGGAAATGTACATGGCAGGAAGAGCAAAAGAACAGAGAAACCAAACTGGTGGGGGAGAGGGGGCAGCTGCTAAATTAAGCAAGGGTAAAGCCGGGGGAAGAAAGGATGAGAGAAACAGGCAGGGAGCAGGCAAGAGCTGCTCGCTCATTTATTCTCCACCACGAAAGCAAGGGGGCCTGCTGTGAGACACTTGGCACGAGGAGGGGATGGCAGTCGCCTGGAGTCAGGCTCTTTTTTGTGAAATGTTAATTAAGAAAACAAATAACTTCTCATTTTTTAATTTGCCAACAACAAAACAAAACAAAAAATGAGCCCAGCTCTTGAGGAGGTATGATCAATTTAAGGAAATACCCCAAGGAACTAGGGTTGGAGGCCCTGAGATATCTGGTCCTAAGAAAAAGAACACATTGAAAAGCCTTACTCTGTGTCCCCATGTCTGTGGTCTCACTGACCCGTGCACACATGGACATCATGCTCTGTAGAGGCTCGAGGCATTGCTGCTCAATGGAACCATGCACCAAGTAAGATTTAATAACCTAGGTCTGCACGTGAACACCTGCTTTGGAACAAAGTCCAGCACCACAGTTCAAGTCTGGTCTTTTGTTTCTGTTTCCTACCAGGGATTTTAGGACTGCTGGGGACTTACCAGGTGCATATGAAGTTGAGCATGCTGCAAGAAACCGCCTTCGGTCCACGAAGGAGGAACCCCTGGGCCACCAGAGTCCACAGGGTTTGAGTCTGTCTTATTCTTCCAGCTTTTATTACGCTCTACTCACAAATTTTCAAAGACCACCCCCCACCACCACCCATTACTCTCCTTCATCAGTGCCCTCTCCATTCTGGGTCCAATATAACCACCTTGGACTAGCTCTCTAAAGGCAAAATACTGATCATTGTTGAAATGGGGTGATGGCCCACAGGGGTTTATTTACTTCATCCTATTTGGGAGAAATCTCTTGTTTGACATTTTCTAGAACCTAAGGTTGCGGGGGTGAGGGGGGGCGGCAGGATAAGCATTATAACCCAAGTCATCTGACGGCTCTCTTATTCCTGGGACTCACTCCATCTTTGTTTACCAGAATTCTGCTGGAACATCAAGGAAGCCTCCAGAACCACCTGCTTCACAAGGCAGCCCCTGAAGCCTGTGCCTGAATGTAATTTTCCCTCCTACTGACTCTTACAGCTGTGCTTTGATACTCATCCATGTATCTCATTTCTTTAGGAGATGCAGAGAACCAAGAGTACCTCTCATTCATTTGGCATTTCCTATAGGGCCTTCTATATAGCGAGCACTCAATACACGTTTGTTTAATGACAAATGAATCATGTGAATAAGAACAACCTAAGAAATAAACAGTGACACCTTTTGGATTGTTTAAACCTCACACAAGGGAAGAAAAGCTTCTTCTGGTACCTTCTTCATGGTTCTGATGCAGGATGACTTCTGGCTGTGTGTGTATAGAATTTCCAGGATGGAAGAATGGTGAAAAAAGAATCCGAGGTTTTCTCTGCTTCAGAATATGCTGAAGGAGTTCATAGAGCACATCACCTGGAAGGAAAAAGGGAAGAGAATTAGAGCAATGGGAATATTTCAGTTAACAGACTGAGCTTCCACTCTCTGGGTGATGCTGGACTAAAGATGTATGGCAAGGGGAAACTCGAGGTGGGCGCCATGTGATCATTTTTTCATTGGATTTTTAAAATTGTGCAAGTAATATATGAAGAAAGCTTTAAAAGTGCCAAAAACCAGAAAGAAAACAAAAATCACCTATAATACTATGGCTAAGAGAAACAAGTCCTATTCCTACCATCTATGGTTTCATAGTTAGAATCAGGCTTATACTAGTTTCGTACCTCTTTTTCCCTCCACATTACTAAACTGCTCCACTAGCTGCAAAATGAGAGCCCACCATGGGGATGCACAACACTTTATTGGACATTGCAACGATTCCAATTTATTGCTATTATTCTTGTGAAAAAAGTTCTTTTGACAATCTTTGCCTGCATCTCAGATTAACTAAAGAAGGATTATGAAGTCATTAAGTATGAAAATTTTTAATGTTCCACTGGCAATTCACACATTCTTCACAGAGATCTTCCAACAGAAAAAGAAATGTCTTTCGAACCCACCCTAATCCCAGGCAGGGAGAGAATGAGGATGAAAAAAATGCACAAGTCCGGTCAGAGGAGCTAACTATTGAAGATACCCTATAAAGAACTGGCACATTCTGGGATGCTTACCTCCTTTAAAAATACACACAGGCATTGCTCCAAGGCTCTACAATCTCTGGAAAATCATGTCTCAATGCCAGCCCCTTGCGGAGGTTGGAGGAGGCTGGTCTGAGCCGGGGCCCTCTGCTCTGATATATTTGGTACGTAAAGTGTCCACTGAGTAGTTACTTTGAAAAAAAACAAAACAAAACCCAAACTACAAAAAAGTCCCCCCAAACCTGTCATGGTCTTGTCCCACCCCTTCGGCTTAGCTCCAAGTTCAAAAATGCAGGTGGGTGCTCAAAATCCCTTAGTGGTGGGTGATTAATCTTTAAAATACCACAGGCTTTTCTGACTGTCCCCCTACGCCCTTCCACATACAGATATGCAATCAACAATCATTCCAAATAATGGGCTTTTGTCTCTAATTTTAGCCATTTTTAACAGATACTTTAATTAACAACTTAATTTAACTGCATATTTTGGGCAATTGCTAAATTATTTTTTTTTCTTTTAAATTCTGTCTGAACCTGAGAAATACTCCATATTAATTTTTCTTTCTGCCGACCACTTGTACCAAATGAAGTTCGAGGATATTCTGTTCTAAGTGATTCCTGAGGTGCCTTGGTGTCTTTGCTTTGACTTTGTTCCTTCCTCTACCTTTGAGTTTGGGTGGTATTTAATATTTACTATTAGGATTCAGTAAAGCAAAAGACTTTCAAGAGCTGAAGGCAAGCATGTCATTTGGGCATTTCCTGATAATGACATGGGCGAGAGGACGCAGAGGGATTCTGCACCACACTCAGAAGAATGTTCTAGGGAAGGTAGAACCGTGGTGCACACGGGTGCGTTTTTTGAGCAGGGAAAGCTTGGAGCACATCTAATCTGAAGCTAGTAGTCATGGTAATGTCATCTCTGATGAGAGGAGGATACAGAGCCTGAAATACAGTCCTATTTTAATGATTCATATTTTAATCGCTTACAAAAATAAGTCCCTAATCAACACTTTGTTTCTTTTGGTGTAGTGTAATGTCTTCCTGAACTTTCTTAATTTCCATGGCCTCACACCCGCTGGGTTTTATCCCGTGGGTTTGAGCAATGCTTTATTTCGGTAGTACGCGGAAAGAGAAAACGCAACACTGAAAAATGTGTTCCTGATGATTAGTATTACTAAAAAAAATGGCCAGTAATTAGTGTATCCATTTTGGAAGAGGAGGCCAGGAAATATAAATTTAGTGTCTGTGAGGGTGTTCAACTTTGTTCACTCAGAGAGGCAGGCTGATGTGCCGGGGAAGGCACTTACTTGCAGACATAGGCTGCCCAGCCCCTCTGCCCCCGGTGACCTTGAACAACTCCCTGAACCTAATCTCCCTGTGAAATGCAAAGGCCATCTTCCTTCCAAGTCTTTGGAGAAGGTTCAGTGAGGGGAGTGTGGCAAAGCCTCGAGAGCACGTGTCCATGCTGCGCGTGGTGCACGCAGACCGCTCATCAGAGGTGGCTCCCCTGGGTGTTGAGTCAAGTCTGGGCAGGTCACTCCTTTTTGTGTTTCTATTTCTCTATGCACATACAGAAAGTGAGGCAAGAAAGCCGAATGGGGAAGAGTCTAGGCTCTGGAGTCAGACTAGGGTCTTAGGCATGTCCTTTACCCTCTCTGGGCCTCAGTTTCTCAGTCTACAAAATGGCCCTGTTAACAGCATCTACCTCATAGAATTCATGTGAGGACAGGAGGAGATAATCCCTGTAATAAACAGCTGTTTTTGTGACCTGCTCTCCCTGCCACCACCACTGTTCTTATTGATACGATTACAGCGATGTAGGACAGACCTGTAAACCCTGAAGGCAGTCTCTCAGGGAGAACAAAGGAGGCGTTTCTGGGTCACGGTCATTGTAATGTTCCCCCTGCAGAAAGGGCAAAGGTTAATTGCGGCCATTCACCCGTGTAGGCTTCTCTGGACTCCTCCTGCTGAGCCCTGCCCCCCCGGGCCTGATGCACAGGTGCACAGAGGGGCTGGTGGGTGCTCTGCCCCCGGCTCTCCCAGCACCCGCTCTCTTCTACCTCCCACCCCAAAGCTAGCAGAGGTAGCCAGGCAGACAAGGCTCCTGTCTAGGTGTGCAAGAGGAAGCAGGGGAGGGGTGAATCAAGTGTAGCCCTTCACGGCCCTAAACCATTAGGCCATGAAGAGAACCAGCGAGATAACATTCATAAGCGCTACCTGGGATGGCTGGCTAATGGGTGCGAGCATGCGCCAAAGGTCCCACGGTCCAAGCCAGGAAAAAACTGAATTCGACGACTGTAGAGGATGGCCACAGATGGGTCAGTCCATTCACAGACATGTTTCCTCAGCAACCAGGGGCTCAGTTGGGGAACGTGGCTGGCTTAGCACAAATGCATCAGTACTATGGGGGAGAAACCAACTTATGGTGCACAGCCTGGGTACATGTGGTTGGCAAAAACAGTGTGTGCCCGATAAAAGCTTGGAATCTTAGAAAGGATTCTAGAGGTTACTTAGACCAACTCAAACTTGTGTTCAGTAGAAGTCCCCTGCCTCCCCTTCCCTTGCCAAGAAGTAGCTTTGGTGGAGTATTTCCAGGGATGGGCGGCCAGCCACAAACATAAGCAAACCATTTTTGGACAGCTCTAGTTGATAGAAAGTTCTTCTGTTGAGTTGGAACTTGGCCTCCCCTGCAAACTCGTGTACCTCAGTTCCTAGTTTTGGCTCTGGAACAACACAGAACATGTGTCTCGTCTATGAGAGTTTTCTAAATAAATAAAGATGCCCCCCACCACCACAACCTCTCCTATCTCAACTGCCTCCTATTTCCTCCAGCACCCAGCCTGTTCTCCTGCAACATTTGAAAAATGTTCGTATGTACACAGAAGATCACATCTGAAAAGCAGTATTAACAAAAAGATTTCTGGAATAAAAAAATAGATTCAAAAATAAGTTATATTTATTTGCTTGCTGAAAATAAACGAAAATAAACAGCACGAGCCATAGCACTGTATATCTAACTTAGCTAATGACCACTGGCTTGAATTCAAAAGGCACTTGTCAAAAAATTCTTGGCCCATTTGATTTGTGATAAATCTTTCCTGTCTTCCCAGAAAAGCAATACCTAGTGCTAACTGTTAAAGGCACTTCTGCTGTACTAAGCAAGGGAATCAAGGCTCCTGTTTAAGGGACAAGAGCTATTGTTGGTTGTTCCACATATCTTCATGCACACATGCACGGATCATGTTTACACACATATGTACAGAGGGGGAGCTGTCGTGAAGCTAGTGAGTTGCAGAGCTTTCACCTACATAGGCTCCTGGGAGGAGCCCTAAAACCATCCGTGTCCCTCAAATTATAAGCTGCAGGCCTCATAAAACCTAGCTATCCCCGTGGGTACATGTGCGCACGCACACACACACACACAAACACGCATGCACGCATACAACCCAGAAACCCACAGACTACACACACATGTAATTCTGTAGTGGTGATCCTGATGTGAAAAGCCAGGCATCCACTCTGAGAATAAGAAATTCTATCATTTTATTTGTAATTTGTTTCCAGTGGAGAATAGAGAGAGTGAACAAACCTGCCGCAAGCTATCCTACCAATGTTCCTGGTGTCTGAAGACTGAGGACAGAGGCTGTTTGGGGGGGTGTGTTAAGGTTTCTTTCCTTTTGAGGGAAGAGCCCGGGCTCTGGGGCAAGAGGTCCCAGGTCCCCCCTGGGTCCCATTTGCCAGCTGCATGCCCCCAGGCGAATATTCTTTCTCTGTGAGGCTTAACTCCAGGCTTAGTGAAACATTCTTTTGTCTCAACCGAGAATACTGGCACAGACTTGGCAGGGCTGATAGGAAGATCAAGTGAGATGATATGAACAAGCACCAGCCCCACGTCTGCGATAATGTGGGCTCAATAGATGGCACCCCTTGTGATCTGATAATTATTCACAGACGTGTCTCAAAAAATCTGGAAACCATTTGCTTTGCTTCAACACTTTTGTATTTAAAGCGCCTATACAAGTTTCATGAAGTCACATTCATATGTATTGAAAAAGTGTTTTCCCGGTTGACATCATCTCACATAGACATTTCTAGCTCAGTCTCTCTCTCTCTCACTCTCTCTCTGAGTTCACAGTTGTATCTTCAACCTCTTTCTATGGGATTCTTCCCTTTGGCACTTAAACAGTGTCCAGTTTTCCCTGTTTCCTACACACACACACACACACACACACACACACACACACACTCCTCGTCCCCACCTTTTCCCTCCAGGTACTGCTCCTGGTTCTCTGGTCCCAGCAGGGCCAAGCTTGGCCAAGGAGCTGTCCAGGCCTGTTCCTGCCACTTCCCTCCCCTTCTATGGCTGACCTCCTCAGGGTCAAACCACAGGGGTCGGTACTTGGGGGCTCTGCTTTTCAGCAACATTCATCAGTAGTGTTACTGACCTCCTTCTAGAACACTCCATCACTTGGGATGTTCCTATCTCTCCTGGTTTTCTCTCTACCTCCCCCAACCTTACTGCAACAGTAAGGCTCCCTGGGCTCCTCCTAGTCTCCCTCCCCAGTAATCTCATCTACTCCCATGGCCACTCCCATGGCCTCTGACAGCCCATTGATGCTCACTCTCCACAGCCAGGAATTTCTTTCTCAACTCCAGAACCTTCAGTTATCTCCTAGATATTTCCCCCTTGCTTGACATACAGACAACACACAGTTAATGTGCCGAATGTGAAAGTCTTTACAAGCCTCATGGTGTTCCCTAGGACAGCGAATGCCTGGTTGTTCAGGCCAGAAACCCAGGAGGCATGCTTAATTAACTCCTCTCTTTCTCTCCGTCCAACATCTAATCAGTCACCAAGACTCTCTGACTCTGCCTTCCAAATACTCCTGGCGTCATCCCCTTCTTTCTGTAAATCCCATCTTACGTCAGATCACCACCATTGTTCCTGAATGCCAGCCAAGTCAATGGCCCACATCCACTCTTCACCTTCGCCCCCTGTCATGCCAATCTGTGCTTAAAACACTTCTACCTGTCTATAAAATACTTTTAGTGTCCCAACATGATCTACAAGGCCCTCTTTAATGTACTGAAGAAATAATAAGGGGCTCGATGAATAGTCATAAAGCCACAGTATATTCTCCAAGTTTGCTTAGCAAGTCCCATACTGTGGGTGGCTTGGGCATTTCCAGTTTTTATAATTATAAATGGGATTGCTAAGGGCATCTCCGCCCCACCCCCTGCCATTGGACTGTGTCCTTGGGATATAACCTTCAGATGGTCTTATCAGTCAAAGAGTCTGATCACTTTTACAGTTCTTATGCATTCCCTGTTCTATAGAAGGCTGGGCCTATGCACAGTGTCATCTACAGGGCTACCTAGAGCCCCTCCCCTGGGGTTTCAAGACGTTTAACTTCTCGAGTTCAGTAGGTTGAAAGCAGGATTTTAGCATTCTTAAAATTTGCATTTTTCAGGTGATGATTTACTATGTGTATATCCTCGTGTGGGGATTATCTGAAGTAACACATTCTTAAATTTGCAAACTGTTCTATTTTCTCTCTCTCTTCTGTTTTTATTCAAAAATTTTAGTTTTCTTTTAACCAATTCGTTAAAAAAAAAAAGTGTGAGGGTGGGAGAGATACGTTTCAGATCTGTCATCAAATTCTCTCTGCTGGGTCCGTAGTAGATGTTCAGGCTGAAGTCCAAGGCCTTGGGTTATTCGGTTAAATTCAGCAGTGAGAACACCAAGCCAGTCACTGGCCCAGGGAGGTCCCACTGGTGGCCATGACAGGCACCTCCCATGGGGGGGGCACTTGGTTTTCCATCTCTGTCCGACCTTGTTTTCTGAAAATTCCATTTAACCCATTTTTGCAGACTGATTAAATGACAGCCCTTTTTGTTAAATACAGAGTGCCTCTGTAACCATAAACATAAGCTGGTCTTTTACTAAGGAAGAAGTATTTGGGATTTAGCTTGATATCTATGTCTGAGACACAGCTCCTGAGAAAAAGGGAGCCGGTTGTGGGAAAATCTGAATATTGTCTTTAAGACATGAATAAATCAGTTAGGAAAGAGACAGCGTTAAGACAAATGCACTTAACTGGATGCAGAACATAAAGAGACATTACAGAGAAACAAAAAATAAGCTTGTGAGGAAAGACAAATAGTAAAATAAGTATGTGCTATGTTAAAGGAAGTGTTGTATGTTTACACATTATAATATCCCCGTGTGGCAGAGGGGTTGGTCATCACCACTGTTTCACAAATGAGAAAAGCAAAGTGCTAAGAAATTAAATTACTTTTCTGTAATTGACCTATCTAAGCATTTCTCTGATGTGTGCACACTTTTATTTTTTCTCTGTTCACAAACAGAAGGAGAAGAGCGAGCCAACCCTGATGTCTCAATCAAGGGTCATGCCTGCTGCAACGGCTACCCTTCACGACTATAATTCCCTTTTAAGACCCATCCTCTCAGGTTCTGCACCTTGATTCTAAAATAGCCACTTGACCCGGCCATTCAACCCAGCAAATGTTAACAGAAATGAATAAGCAAGTTGGTCCAAGGAGGACCTTTATAAAGATAAAGATCAGTATTTTTCACTTAACCTTGAAAGTGAATTTTAGTATATTTGAAGGCCTCAAGCAAAGCATATTTCCAAAAACAAAAATTTCAGTGTGTTGGAGAGGGAAGAAATAATTGGCAACATTACATTCTGGTATGCTAAACAACTGATTTACTTGGTAAACCCATCATACATTTTGTTGCTGAATTGAACTGAAGGAACTTTGAAAAGAGGCTTATTTTCCGTTTTTTGGCATCGAGAGAGTCTAAAATGAATTAAATTGAAGATAACTTCTGGTTTTTGTTGCTGTTGTTCTTACAAGAAATGCATACTAAAATCTATTCCATCTTGATGTCTTACAATGGATAACTGTAAATAAGAATTAATATTAATGCTAACTTGTCTGTTCCTTCTTATTCAAGTGTTTTCTCAAGTCTCAGAGTGGTCAAATAATCAAATACTGGAATTTAAATCATCCCAGGCCATTAAGGTAGTAACTGTCTAGTAGCGAGGTCCAAGAGTACATAAAATTATCCTGTACCAGTAGGATTTTATAAAGTTACAGCTACTTTACATTTATCTTTTAGCTTTGCAAAGGTTATAAATTCACCATTTTATATCTTCTAAGTGGGAGGATATTCCAAAGAAAATATCCCATTTATCTTCAGCCTTAAAATCTTCAGCTTGGAGATAATATAATTACTTAAAGCACATTCTGCATGTTCTCTGCTTTATTATAGAGTTGAAAGTGGAGAAGTCTTATCCTGGAAATGGATGAGATAAGTACAGTCTATCAAACTGGCCAAAGAATGTGCAGTTCAGAAAGGCTACCATATTGGGACCTAGGGCATATTAACATTTCAGGTCATTATAATTCACTGGGTCCCATTCCCTCCTCTCTCCATTTGAAATGGGTTGTGCTGAGGAGAATGCTATTTCCATAAACAGAGAGCATAATTCTGGGTGAGGCCAGGCAGGAAACAAGGCTGGGAGGAAGCTATAAACATCCATTCACAGTGACGGGGCAACCAGATACTTTGTTTTATTCCAGCAGCCCCATGACTAGTGTGAAGCTGCTGCTGATTCATCTTAGGCAGCAAAAAAGATTCAAAGAAAGACAGAAAAAAAATTGCATGAAGTATAAGTTTTACAGGGCATAGAGATTGAAGGGGATCAAAGTATTTATTCATTGCCTATGGGTTAGGAGGTTATGCTGTTGAATAGAAGTTGAACACTGTTTGATGCTTGAAGCTGGGCTGAACTGTTAAGAGTAGAAGGGAACTCAGGATCCATAGGGTAGAAATCCCATTTTATGGAGGAGGAAAATAGGGACCAATGAAGTATTGTGATGTGTGGAGGAGCCATGTAGAGAACCCGGGCCTTGGGACATCTACTACATCAGAAGCTAAAGCAGAAAGCCATGTCAGGAAAAATCGTGGCAAATGTGCATTTGAGAGCTAAAAAAGATCTTCTATCTATACGTTGTCTCTACCTAAGGAACATGCTGGCAGGTAAATCACGCCTTCATTATGTGGCCACGTCATGAGACTGTCCTCTTAACTGACGTTATCTCTCTGTTCTGTGGTGAGTTTTCTTGCAGTCACTACTGGCAGGTATCACCTTGAAATTCTGTCCACGGCTAACTGGTCGAGGCCTTAATTAGATCTACGGGATAGATCTCTCTTTATCCCCAGCTTAACATAATGGGGATAATGCTACCATCTACTGTTCCCACTCTGGCCTGGTTCTGGTCTCAGAATTCCAACTGCAGAACAGGACATGTCTTTTTGGATGCTCTGGCATCCTTTGGCCAAAAAGAGTTTTAGCCCTTCCTACTGAGCTCCTCATCTTATCTCACCATTCTCATTATGAAGTCCTATTACTTTACTCTCATCAATCTCTTTCTGGATTTCAATGTCTCTAATGAGGACTGTAGCAAGAATTAGGTCTCCTGTTTTTAGGGACCCGATGAGTCCACCCTATGCACCGATGGCCAAGGTCTGCTCCAAAGGGAGAGCTCCAATTCTATTATTCCCCTGATCAAACCTTTCAGTGGTTTCCCACTGCCTGCAAAATCCAAAACCCAAACCTCCTAACTTGGCCTTTACGGGACTCATCTATTGGGTCATAATTCAATCAATATTTGTTGAGCACCAACTGGATGCCATGCACTGTGCTAAATGCTGGAGGCAAGTCAGCTTAACAAGACACAGCCCCTTGCCCAGATGAACTTCTTGTTCTAGGAAAGGGGTACAGAACAGAAAGCAATCACATATAACATGGTGTGTGTGTGTGTGTGTGTGTGTGTGTGTGTGTGTGTGTGTGTGTAGCCATGCCAGGATTAGGGTATGCTCTAGGATAAAAGACATAAAAGACAAACAGCACCTAGCCCAGGCTGAGGTGGGAAAAGGTGGAGAAGAGGAAAGCAGGGGGCAGTCATGGAAGCAGAGATGGAAATTGGGGAAAATTTTCCTGGAAAAGGTCAGCAGAACTTCAAATATGAAATGGCAATCAGACAAGTCAGGCAGGGGTGATGAATGATGATGGACAGCATTTCAAACAGAGGATCGAATCTGCATGGCCTTCTCTCTGAACTTCTTCTCTATATCAACTGACCTACAGTTCCTCTTTAACACATTTCATTACCTCTGCCTTAGTTGCCTTTCCAAGCTTTCAAAGTCTGGCTCCATGACTGTACCTTGGAGCTTTTGTTTGATAAGCCAGACAGAAATCACCTCTGCTATCCTCAAACCTCCTTAGCCCATACTTCCGTACCTTGAGCATGGAGTTGCTCAGTGAATACTCAGCGAATGTATTTCTACACCCCCTTAACTGGGGTCTAAGCACCCCATGACCAGCCTAGTGCACTGACTTCATCTGGCCTCCTGCCTCCTGCTTCCTGCCTTTCCCTTCATCAGATGTGCTATTTCACCATCATCCAAATACACTAAGCTAACACTGCTCCAATGACCTGGAATGTTCTCCCCCATCCCTTCACCCCGAGACCTCCTCAGTTCTGCCCATCTTTCGTGCTCCACATCAACTCTATTCCTTCTTTCATAAGCCCCATCCTACCCTGTCTTCTCCCATCTCCAACTTCTGTTTGCCTTTAGGTTCAATGTAATAATCCTCTGTCTCTAACTGGACCATGGGATCCTGTCCATCTTCCACATGGCCCACTCTGGCAGAGACCTGACAAAATGGCAAGAGATGACTGGGAGGCTGTTGCCCATCTTTGTTTCCAGCTTTGAGCAGAGAGATCTGGTTTCTAAAGTGGACAGAGGTCATTAAGGAGAAAAATATATCAGCAACAAAAAGAAGTACCTGAGATATGATGGGGGGCGGGGAGGGAGACTCAGAGACTCACCGAGGAAAGAGGAAAGCCGGGCTAAGGACTAAGTCAAATCCAACCAAAACACATCACTGTGTCTTTCCTTGTCTGCCTTACATGAATGGTCCTTCTGGAACACACTGAAGAGTTAAGAATTCCTTTCCTCCACAGAGGTGACTTTTCCCCTTTGAGTATACCCCTTTGTGTTTTCACCAGAACAAAGTATTTTTACATTAAATTAAAAGGAACTATTTCGTTTCCTTTCAGGTTTTATTTACGTACATGGTTGTTCTAGTTTTCTTATTCTGAGACAACAGAAAGAATCAATGATTTGAAACAAAATGTTTCAGGTATGTCTCGCTCCATTCCCTTGCGGAACCTTAAAAATGATCTGTTTTTCAGAGATAATAAACGTTCAAGTTTCAATAACATCTCTACTTCTGGGGGAAACTTCCCTTTATCATTTCCTCACATAAACGGTCTGCTGCAATTGGGAAAAGCAAGGGAGATACTGTTCTATATCCTTATCTCACCCCCTGTGATGGCGATGTTTCCTCACGGCGGTTAGTTTATTAACTTCTGGCAGGCCTCCAGGAGTAAATAAGGGTTGAACGTCCTTGGAACTATGCCAATACCTTATGCAGGATCTTTGCCCTTTGTGAAGACAAAGAGAGTCTCTGCTGGACAAGTTAAGCCAAAATGGGCCACAATGAGACTGGAGAGGAGGGTCCGCTGGTAGTTGAATAACTAGCCTTGCAAGGGGCATAAACCCCAGAGCAAAGGCCTCCTTTCACATATAGAGTTCCCAAATAACTATCTTCTAAATATCTTACTGTTTAAGAAATGAAATTAGGAAGTATATTTGAAGTCTTACCTATGTCAGACATATACTCTGCAAGTACAAAAACTCTTTACTGAATTGAATCTTCCCCTGGAGTCTCAGGAGCCCTTATTTTGATAAAACTGCCTAGTTAGATGAGCCTGAGAAGTCTTCCACGTGCACATTTTTAGGATTTCTATAAACTACAAGTTGCAACACTTCACACAGTTCAGTCCTTCAAAGGGTGTTGCTGGAAGGCCTTGGAGTTTATTTCTAAGTTTGCCTTAGCTCCTGGGATCTCCACCTCCTCCCATCCTTACCTCTTCTCTTTCCCTCATGTCTCTTTTTCCCCACTCCATCTACTTTAGCAGGGCTCAAGCCCCCTTTCTCTTCTGTCTTTGGTTTTCATTGAGCAGTTCACCACCTATACTCACTCCTAAGCATTCTCTTTCAAACGTTTCAGAATCAGAAGCAAGGCAGAGTGACCGCGCTGGCATGCATTTCCTTCTTGATTTGGTGGCCACAACTAGATCCCTTAAGTTCCAGTGTCTGTAGGTCCTAAGTGAGTTTCTTCTCCCAACCTTGAAAGTTTCCCCTCGATCTGGAAGCTCTTCCTCTTTTCCCCTCAGACTGACTTATGTCAGCAGGATCTTTCCTCTCTTAAGCTGAGGTCATTGTCTCTGGGGATTTCTTGGGCATGGTGAGTGGGAGCAAAGACCCACCGACGGCTAACACTGTCCAAGCTGAGCATGTGTCAGGGGTCCAGACTCTCACCTGAATGAGGAGATCGATAGCGAAAGTCCTCTTTGGTCAGCAGCAGGAGAGCTTTGCCATTCATTTCAAACGTGTTGCTGTCAATTGGCCTTAAAGAAAACTCATTTTCAGCCCACTTGAGCCACTGGGCTACGTCATCCCTGCTCCAGTAAATTGGCTGCAAGCCTGTTGGAGAGAGAGCAAGGCAGAAAGAGAGAGGAGAGAGAGGGAGAGAGGGAGAGAGGGAGAGAAGGTCTTGTCAGTTAGACAGCTGGAATAAGGGAAAAGCTTTCTGAATGGTTAATAAAATTGAGTCTCCACCTCTGAAAAGCCCTTACGTTCAACTCCGAATCCCAAGTTAAAGCTCAAGATTTATAAGTGCAAAAGTGTGGTATCCAACGAACTATTTATTTAGAGGCAAAATGAGAAGACAAATCCTTTTTCATGTCTTTAATGGATCCTATGTCTTGGTGCCCTATCCCTCCTGGCCCAGCCCCTGAGGACGTCTTGATCCCAGGTATGCCTTAAAGCTGAGGCTCTCGGGTGGCCTGAAACACCCAAGGGACTCAGAGTCATGACAGATGTCATGGAGGGGACCTTAGAATCACAGCTGAGCTGTCTCCCACTGTCCTTTGGAAGTGAGAATGTTCCAGGGCTGGGCCTGACCTTCGAGAGCTGCCAAATAATGAAGCGTTCCCCGAAACTTCTTCCAGGAAGAACAATTCACTCAGCCTTTGGGAAGCTATCAGGCTAGCCTCTGGGAATGAGAGGGCAAAGTGAGGATAAAAGGTCTTTTGCCTTTTTATTCTACTTTTTTGATGTTAGAACTTCCTGGCGGGGGTGGTACTTGGACTCTGAGTAGGACCAGAAGTGGGCCAAAGGGAGGGCTGAAGCTTAGGTTTACAGAGTAGCTCAGGTTGGATCTTTCTGGATGCCTGACTGTGAATCTATTTTTTATTTCATTTTTGCTGTTATGCAAAATCTTTGACATATCATTCAAGTGGTTTAGAACAGTGGTTCTCAAAGTGTGATCCGGGAACCCCCCAGGGTTCCCAAGACCTTCTCAGGGTGTCTATGAAGTTAAATTTTTTTTCATCCCAATATTAAGCGATTACTGACCTTTTTCTACTCGTTCATTCATGAGTATATAGTGGAATTTTCTAGAAGCTATATGACACATGTGATACTGCAGCAGACATAAGAATCCAGCCATCTTCTATGATGCCAGACATTAAAGAGACTTGCAAAAATGTAACACAATGCCACTCTTCTCACTAATTTTTTTGTTGTGGAAGATATATTCATAAATATATACTTCATGCTAATATAAGCTTATTATTTTTCAGTAAGTATTTTTTAAATTCTCAGTTTTAATTTCCAATGTGGTAAATATAGATAGATATAATCCATATGAGTGAAGTTCTTTGGGGTCTTCAATAATTCTTAAGAACTGAAAGCAGTCCTGAGACTAAAATGAGAACAGACAGGTTGGAAGAAGCTAGAAGCTCAATAGAGCTTCATTCTTTTATTTATTTATTTATTTATTTATTTATTTATTTATTTATTTATTTGACAGAGAGAAACACAGCTGGAGAGGGAACACAAGCAGAGGGAGTGAGAGAGGGAGAAGCAGGCCTCCCGCCAAGCAGGGAGCCCGATGCGGGGCTCGATCCCGGGTCTCCAGGATCATGACCTGAGCCGAAGGCAGTGGACCAACCAACTGAGCCACCCAGGCGCCCCAGAGCTTCATTCTTTAAAACTGTATTGCAGGGGCACCTGGGTGGCTCAGTTGGTTAAGCGACTGCCTTCGGCTCAGGTCATGATCCTGGAGACCCAGGATTGAGTCCCACATTGGGCTCCCTGCTCGGCAGGAAGCCTGCTTCTCCCTCTCTCACTCCCCCTGCTTGTGTTCCCCTCTCTGGCTGTGTTTCTGTCTGTCAAATACATTTAAAAAAATAAAAGAATAAAAAAAATAAAACTGTATTGCATGAATAAACAGTTCAAGTACAATGGAATCAGAGTTTGCTAAGAGGAGGTTCAGTCTCTCCAGTAAGTTATTTAAACTTGTTAAGGAGACTCGAATGTGCTATAAAAGTGTCCTTCAGCTGGATCCTGGAAAGAGTCACCTTTTCATTCTTAAGCCTCACAAAGAACTGTCTAGTCTACTTGGATGGGCTGATTTTCCTCCCTAGTGGACCAGGGAACGAACAGCTCAGATACCCTGGAGAAGGTCCAGAGCCTCGGGGCATGACTATTGGCTCAGTCTTTCAGGTGGTTCCTTTGCAAAGTCTAGTTCTAAAGAATGGTAGTTGGCTTCCTTGAGCTCTGGGGAAGTTTTTTTAAAGCAGGCTATCGTGTAGGGCACCGAGAAAAAACAATGGGCCCTGGCCTAATCAGAGATGGGCATTTAAGAATTCTTTTTTTGTTGTTTTGTATACTGAATAATTTTACATAGAAAAAAATAAGTGGCACGATAAAATAAGAATGTGTAGCATGCTACTGCTCTATGACCTTGAGACCAAAACACAGCCACTCAAGAGTTCAAAAGTTTCTGACTCTTAACTGTGCCAAGAAGTAATGCCTATTCAAAATGGTCCTTGGATACAGAAGGTGCCCTCACTCTTTCCAATGACCTTGAAGACACATATCTGGACTCACAATGAAATGGGAGAGTGAGCATGGCTCTCTATGATCTCAACGTGTGAACCATTAATAAACCTTAATGTTTACTTCCTATAGTCAGCGGTGTCACCTTTGATCAGGAACAGTACAGTGATCAGTGATTCGTCACTATCAACTTTCCCCTTCCTCTCCTTCACATGAATAGCATGGGTACAACCAGATGCTGGGGGCCAAGTGTGAGGTTCCAGTCAAGCTTGGCCTAGGAAGACTGGTCATAGGTGGGCCACATAGAAGACAACACTCAGTCAGAGACAGGAAAAACGATGGGGCAGCTTATTGGAAGTGTGAGCGCTACAGCAAATACAGAACCGAATCCCACTTGGGAGGGGAAATGAGAGTAAAATGCTGAAGTGTCTGCAGAGATTCACCGAACCGGAAGGAGGCGGGTGAGAAGGGGGTGGGGGACACAAGTAGTAATTTGAGGTTCTTTATATTCTATGGAAGAAAACACTCATGAGTAATCTTTTCCCTAAATACAAGAAGAGTCACACACTCCAAACAGCCCTGCTGGTGAAGGGCAACAGTTTCTCTTTTCACTTCCCATTAATGTCTCCCACAGCTCAGTCCCCTAAGCCAAGCAGAGCCACTGTGGAAACTCCCTCCCGCGGAGCCGACTGGAGCAGGGCGCTGGGCTGTGTGCAAAAGGGACCCATCGAGTTACCGTCAGTCCGGGGAATACCAAGGCAATCCCAGCAAGTTTACAAAAGTGACCCCAACAGATCTAGCTACCTGCTTGAGAGCACCCAGGACACCGATCAGTGTCACCACTCTTCCTTTAGCATAAAGAGAAGGCAGACACATTCACCGAGCTTCTGGAAAGAAGCTTGATAAACTACGGTGTTCAAAGTCAAGTCCTACTGCTGTTTCCTCTTTAATTCACTACAACGACTGAGGAAAAAGAAGCTCCTTTTCCTTAAGCCAAACAGCCCTTAGGCCTGGGAGTTATAGCATCTAAATGGAATAGAGCCTTGGACTCAGAGGCAACTCTAATTAGGACCATTTAATTTGCTTAATAGTCATTTATTAAGCACATCTATCATCTAGCACTCTTGTAAGCACTTTATAAATCTAAGTTCATTTAACTGCATTGCTCACAGCAATCCCATGAGATCGGGGTTCGGATCAGGGAACTCGGGCTCAGTGCGTCGAAGGGATTTGCCCAGGGTCATGTGGCCAGGGTAACAAGAGGGGCTGAGATTCGAACCCAGGCAGTGTGATTTCAGAGTCTGTGCTCTTACCCCTCACGCTGTGCTTATGCACGCATTTCCAACCAAGAGTAGGAATTCAGACTGATTTTCAGCATCTCTTAGGGATTCAGAGAAGACTGAGTCAGCTGAATCCTCCCCATCCCATACTGTGATCCTTGGAGGCTTTCTCCAGTTATCAGCAGACTAAAAATAGAGCACGAAAATCTGTATCTCTCTGGAGAAGTAGATTTATAAATGGGAAGAAGAGGGAGGTGTAGGTGGCACTCTGCTTTAGACACATGCAGGAATAGAGCTTCGGCCTCACTGGCTCCTCATGGCTCAGAGGCCCTGGTCCTGAGACCTGGCGCGGCTCACAGCTGCTAATGTAACAGAAGCCACACGGCAAGACGAGGGAGAACGCATCACACAGACCCGCCCTTCTGGTTATCTCTTGCGACTTTAACTCAACAAAGCAGAATCATCCTGTGTTACTAATCATCAGTAAAAGTCTAAGGGAGAGACCCTTTCTCTGTGTCTGTGTCACACTACTCCCGGTGCACATCATAAGCCCATGAGAGCCATACTAAGACCTGCAATTTTTAAAAAAGATTTTACTTATTTATTTGACAGAGAGAGATCACAGGTAGGCAGAGAGGCAGGCAGAGAGAGAGGAGGATGCAGGCTCCCTGCCAAGCAGAGAGCCCGTTGAGGGCCACGATTCCAGGACCCTGAGATCATGACCTGAGCTGAAGGCAGAGGCTTTAATCCACTGAGCCACCCAGGCACCCCTAAGACCTGCATTTTTAATGTCAATTCATTTCAGAGCATATTTGAGAAGAATTTTGTATGGAAGAAATGAACTGCTGTGATTAAGAAAACCCCTAAGAATTCTACTGCATTTTTTTCTCCAAGTAAATCAAGTGAAGTTCATGGTGTCATACCCTTCAGTGACACTAGGGTCCTAAATTTCCTTCTAACATTTCTTTGATCCCATGGTCAAAGGAGCAGCTACTTTCCTCCGTACATTCTTAGCCTGATTTCAAGCTTTCTGAGTTACGTTTAGACTAACGATGGAAAGTGTGCTAGGAGGCTGGAACCTGGATTTAACCCCCACAGCTCCCATCAGTTAACAGCTGATTTGGGGCAGTTTCTCTCTAGCTCAGTGGCTTCCTCTGTAAAGTGAGGGGCTTAGATCTCTGTTGTTTTCTGGGTTAATGCAGTCAACACCCTCCCACAGCATCTGAATCCAAAAAACCAAAGAATACAACTAGCCAGGACCTTTTTTCTACTGAACTACTCTCTGTTCACGATGATGACCCTGAGATTTTGTAACTTCCTGAATGATCTTCTGGGTCTCGGAAAACAGATTAAGTTATTTTAAGTAGAGTGCGGTGCTTAAGAGTGTTTTCTTCTATTCTGATTCTTGGAAAAGTTATAAACCGGCTAAGGCAATAATAAACATGACATTTTGACTAGGTGCTTTCACATGTACGACCTCATGTGATTCTCACAAAAGCTCTGTGAAATCTGTCATGTTCTCGTTTTAGTTTAAGGGAGGAAGAAACAGGGGACTCGGAGTGACAAGGTGATGGCTGAGATTCAGTTCAAGCTCTATTGCTACAGTATACATTCATCAAAAACACCCTATGTCCCAAACACTCTGTGTAAGCGGGATTTTGATGCAGATTCTGTGGCTGATAGGATAGAATTATAAAAGAGAAGACATCCCAGGGATGATCTAGCCTGACTCCCACCCATCTTTACTCATTAGGAAACTGAAGCTGGGAAAATTAGGAGGCTGAACCACGATGAAGCTGGTTCCCTGTTTCCAGCTTCTCATGCTGTGTCATAACTTGATTCAGTGACACAGAACAATTTCTGTAACCCTTGACATGAATGAGGAAAGTTATCACTTCCTTGCTTAGTCATCTCGCCATCAGATTAAATGTCCTAAATCGGTCCAAACATAAGTTCTCTGCTGCAGTTTTTAGACCCTCACCGACCCGCCTACCTCCTCCAGAAAGCAGATTTAGCTCCCACCCCTAAATATAGTACCAAGAGCAGGACCAGAACCCCTTTCCCTCTGGGCGATAGACTTCTGCTAATAGGAGCTACCGATTATTAGCCTGAATGTTTTCTACAAAGATTCTTATTCTCATTTTACAGATGAGCAAAAAATGCAGCACACATAACTAGACATGGTGGGTGAGGATCCAAACCCAGACGGCTGGGCTCCAGTCCACTGTCCCAACTCTTCAAACCCTGCCATACTGCTTCTCAATAATAACAGCAAATCCTTACGAGAGTTTGCTGTGTGCCAGGCACTGTTTTCAGTGCCCTCTGTATGGAACTCGCTGAATCCCGACAGCAATACTGTTCGCTAGAAACAATCACCATCCCGATGTACAAAGCAGAAAACTGGGCCCAGGGAACTGAACTGACTTGCTCAAAGTCACACAGCCAGGAAACGGACAGGCCAGCTGGTGTGGCCCCAAGTCCCTATTGTTAACTACATACCTCTCTGTCTAAGCTTATCTGGTGTTTTGGCAGGACATCAAATTAAAGTCCTGACTTAAAAAAGAGACAGAGAACAGTTTCAGTGGTTGTGTAAATTTCCACGGCGGATACGCAGGCAAGCACTGAGCACCAGCACACTAGTTCCCAGCTGTGTGACCTCAGACAAGTTACTCAACCTCTCTGTATCTCACTTGCCTCAGCTGAAAAATGGGGACAACTTTCAACCCGTGAGTAGGTACCGCTGAATTTCACGGATGGTGTGCTTATCAATAGTGAAGAGGCTATCAATTAGTAGAGAATAAAATTATACAAATGATGATAATATTAAACATATAGGACGGTGTGTGGAATACAGCAAGCATCTAATAAATACGAGCTACTCTTACACTCTTCTCATTTTTACTCGCCCTTGCCAGCACATACATAGCTGGTTTTTGGAACCCAACTGTAGGAAGGCATGTCAATCAATATTAGATTTCATCTTGTTATTTTTTACCATCATTCCAGCACGCTGCTGTCTCTCCAGACTTGGTCCTATTTCTAGTATCAACCATACTTCACAGTTTCATGTCATCTGCAGCTTTGATATGAGTCTTTCACCTCAACAGGTTCCTGACAAAATATGATGAGGTGGGGGGCTGGGATGCGAGCACTCTGGTGACCCACCAGCCTCTTCCTCACAGGTGGACACTCATGTAGTTACTGGCTCCTTTGGGGCACAAGTGTTCAATGATCAACCCATGTACATGCTCCGGTAGCTGGATCACATTTTGGAAGCTCTGCCGAAAAGACACCATCTAAAATTCAATGAAATGCTCTCTTCATGTCCATAAATATGTAACTACAGCCTTATTGAAGAGGCTAGAGGGAGAAGAGAAGGAGCGCGTGCTTGGCTCTGATAGGACAACATTTTCCTAAGTGCTCACAGCATGTGTGTTTCAAAATCTGTCCTGAATTTCATCTGGAAGTCAGATCCTGCTAGCTCTTTTTAGTCTGTGTGTACATTCACTTTTCTGTTTCGATTCTGAACGATCAGGTGAACAGTGGTTCAGAGTCTTTCTTTCAGTACCTCTTCTGTTTCCTACAACCCTCAGGGGTCACCGCAGTGGCCTGCAGTGAGCTCTGCTTGCAAGTTCTGCATTCTCCTGTGTCATTTGTCCGGGCCAAGAGCCTTGAATTTATTTAGAACAACTTAGATTCACTTTTACACCAATTCTCCCATCTTAGGCTTTAATTCCCTTATGTCAGTGTTTGCCGTACTTGTTTCAGTCTGACAATCATCCTCCCCGATGGAAGAGAAAGAAGAAAGAGAGAAGTCGAACAGTTTTGTTTTCTCTTTGCCACTTGTCAATGTCACTCCATCCGCCCCATCAGTGTGCTGATACTGCGCTTATTCTTTTGTGTTTTCTTCCAAAGATTTATCTATTTATTTGAGAGAGTACAAGGGGAGGGACAGAGGGAGAGAGAACCTCAAGTAGGCTCCCTGCTGAGCGCAGTGGGCAATGCCAAACTCAATCCCAGGACCCTGAAATCACGACCTGAGCTGAAATCAAGAGTCAGATACTTAACGGACTGAGTCCCCCAGGTGCCCAATACCATCCTTATTATTAAACCACCCACAAGGGGCGCCTGGGTGGCTCAGTTGGTTAAGTGACTGCCTTCGACTCAGGTCATGATCCCGGAGACCCGGGATTGAGTCCCACATCAGGCTCCCTGCTCAGCAGGAAGCCTGCTTCTCCCTCTCTCACCCCCCTGCTTGTGTTCCCTCTCTGGCTGTGTTTCTCTCTGTCAAATAAATAAAATCTTTAAAAAAAAAAAAAACCACCCACAACACCATTGTTTTCTTAAGCAGCTTCCATGGTGACTTTCTGGCCTAGTTTTAGCCTTCTAGGTCTAACCTGCTCTTGCACATTTTCCTTTTCAGTAAGTTTTTCTTCCATCTACTGTATATATCTTTTTTAAAATTTGAGCTTATCAGGCTGGTGCACACAAAGAGCGGGAAGACAAACTGGCATGATCTTTCTGACAAACAACTCGGTGGTAATTTAAGAGCCCTGTAAGTGTTAGCTTCTGAGAATCTACCTTAAAAAATCAGAATACAGAGAAATCGTTCATGCACAAAGATGTTCACTGCAGTGTTATTTTTACTAACAGGAAGGTGGGAGCATCAATAAAGACTAGTTAAGCAAACCATGGACAATATCTCTCATAGAAAAGTATGCAGTATTCTGTGATTACAGAATATTTACAAAGAGTACCTGTTTGTTTGGAAGAACACCAAAAAGCATGTGTGTGGTTGTACAAGAATCTCAAAAGGTGAACAGAAAAATATCACCAGGAAGTACAAAAATATGAATGGCCAACAGTCACTCCAGAGAATTATAGGTGATGCTTACTTTCTCCTTTTCATCTTTTTATTTCAATTCTTTATATTAAACCTGCATTAATTTTTTTTAAAACCTACTTAAAATTTGAGCGCCCCAGAGAATGTCTCCAATGCAACCTCGTCAGCTTCTTCAGCTGCCTTCTTCCCCTCTTGTCCCAGTAAGTGCAGCTCATGTCAGAAGTTTATTTTCTTTCTCTTTTCTTTTGTGTCTTTCCTTTTTAAAAAAGATTTATCTCTTTACATGAGAGAGAGAGAGAGAAAGAGAGAAAATCTCAAGCAGACTCCCTGCTGAGCGCCGTGGATCGGGAGACCATGGGTACCTGTCCCCTAAATGTCTGAAAGAACATCTGATCACATCTTGCACTTCTCTTTTCCAATTCTAAGATAATGTTTTCCTTCTCACCAGAAGCTCCCGTCGTTTGCACTCTGAGGCCAAATTCCCAGTGCTCCTCATTGTTTCTTCTACCTTGTGGGAGATAAAACTGCTGATTGTAAGGTGCACCTGTTAACAGTTAAAATGTGCACGCACAGAGCTGATGGGGATTGCTCAGCGCTTCTCACGTCACGCTTGGCACACAGCAGTCCGTCAGTGACGGCAGACCGTACAGAGATTCCCAATCCACCTCTGGGCCAGTTCCGCAGCCTGGGACTGCCACCCCTCCCCACCCAACACCATTCTCATTAGGTAGGCTACTTTAGCTTTATGCAGTTCTTCGCTGTCACCATACGTGGCCATATCCGTAGCATCCCACAACCTAGTCTGTGAGGGAGCTAAGGCCGGCAGAGCTGTACCTGCTGACGGAGCGGAAGCTCAGAGAGACAGAGGGACTTTCTCAAGGTCATAATGGGTGTAGGACTAGAACTCCAGCCCCTCCGCCCCAGGTCTTCTGTATCAATCCAGTGAGCTTCGTCCAGGTCGAAGCATGTGATAATGGATATAAAAATCCCGAGCACTCTGCAATACATGGTAACAATGCAAGGGCACTAGGGATAATCAGTCATCGACTCAACTTCTCGTGGCAGGTTTGATTTAGCTGTAGATCCACAACTCTCAGCAGTGCCCAGAGGGCTCTCTCTGCCCTCTGCAAAGGACCTGTGGCAGGCAGGGTTTGCCTTAGAATAAACCCTCCAAAGTAAAACCAAGAATCATCAGAGCCCCTCAAGCTGCTTCCCAGAGCACTTTCCAGGAGCCCCTTCTGACTCCCTTCCCTCCCCGATGGCCAGTCCTCCAGGCTCCTACACTAGTCTTGGTCTTGGCAACGCCGACAAGCCCAGCATTCTCATTTCTCTGGGTCTGCCTTTAACCTTGGGTAAAAACCTGCCTTGGGTATACAAATTCTGTCACCGGGGAATCAGAAGTTCTAAAACATTTCCTATTTCTGTCCTCAAGGTTGCCCTGTTTCTCAGCACTGAGTATTCAAGTAGAGGTTAGAAGGTTCTACTTATGTCTTTTGGCCCAAATCCCAAAAGCAAAAATACTATATGTTCATGTTTAGATCCAAAGTCATATTCAACTCCCTTGAAAATTTTTTTCTTATAGACTTCATTTTGTGGATTTTTTTTGGCTTCCACTCACTTTTATCCACAAAAGGGTTGTAGCAGCAAGCCTGTTGAGAGCAAACCTGGCCCAGAGCCTGCCACTCACCCTCACAAACATGACTTAAGAGTCCTTCCCATTTTCTACTTTTGGGCAGCAAGCCCAGCGTGGTGAGAGGCATGCAATACTTTAGATAAAAACTTGGGTTTTGGACTCAGTCCTGAGTTCAAATACTGGTCCTGCCACCTACTAGCTCAGTGGTTTTGGTTAAGTTACATCTCTGAACCTGCTTCCCCAGAAGTAAAATGAGGCCAAGAACAGTACTCATCTCCTTGGGTAAATTTAAGTATGAAATGAGATCATCCACATAAAGACGGGTCTGGTACACAGCAAGCGCTCAGTGCATTTTAGGGGGGCTGGGTAAGACAGAGACTGGATAGCAGATTAGCTGTATTTTGCCACAACTCTCTAGGAGACTAAAAAATTTTCTGCGGTCACTGGGGCTTCAGAAACCGGAGTGAGGGTTCTCGCAGGCTGTGTGAAGGCTCTGGCAGGACCTATGGGGCCAGCACAAGGCTCTGAGGGGGTAAGGGGCAGCATCATTAGTGTGCATCGCAGGTTGGGAAGATGGCTCAGGAGAAGATGCAGAGAAGGGACTGGAACAGATAAAGCCACTTTAGGGCCTGGACTAGGATGAGACAAGTGAAGCACTCACTTTGGGTGCAAAATTCAAGGCAATGCCCCAAACTTAGTAAGCAAGAAAAATAATAACATATATTTTGGGAAAAATAACAGTATCTTAATGGATTATTGAAAAAATGAGAACAAATGCAAAAACTTCACGATGAACAAAATATCAACATTTTAACTAAACAATTCAGTGAGAGCTACGAACCCTCTTTAGAAAAACACACAGGTACAAGCACTCATATATTTCCCCATAATTTCAAAGTTCACAGGCTACCTCAAGTTTACCTAGGGACCCCTGGAGAACAGGGTTAGTCTTTTTCAGCCTCGCATATGCAAATAGGCCTGACAACAGTGACTGCCAATTCAGGTAAGAACCAATTTCCGTGTGAGAAAAGAAACACACGTTTTGGGAAAGAAAGAGAAGAGAGGCAGGAAGGATGCCCTTGTCTCACTCCAAAGTGTGTGGGGGGCAATGGCATGAGGAAAGGTGACTCTTAAGGGATGACTTCAAGAATCGCACATTTTAGAAATCATGGCTACCAGACTGCAAGTTTTTATTCCTACTAGTGAAGAGTAATCATTGCAAATTAATTTATGAATAGTGAGGCTCTTGGGATAGGAGAGACTCCACTGAAGGAGAGCTGTGATGGAGGATGGATTTCTACAGGGAAGAGGCAATTAAGGGCAGCATTTCTGACACAGTAGGGCAGAAAGATATTACTGATATTTATGCATGCTTTTTAAGAGAGTCCATTTTTAAGAGGGGAAAAATGTAGGAAAAGAGATTCTAAGAGTTGAAATGCTCCTCAAATAGATTTAGGGGGCAAACTGAAAGTGCTGGAAAGGCGGGTACAAGAAGGTATTCTAATCGGCAGCGCCAACGGAGGGGTTGGCTGGATTTGTGTGATCAACATAACAGATGATCTACTATGGGGGTCTGAATAAAGAAGAATGCGTGTCCTTTCTTCCCTCCTCTGGCTCTTTTAAACCACACAGGATCATGTCTTGTGCAGGCCACAGTCCACAGAACATTCCTTTGCAAAGTATAACAAGAGCAGAACTCATTCTCATTCTGGACGGGGCCACAGGAGAGGCTTTCCTTTGTGCGGTTCTGTGCCTGGTCCCTTCCCTCCCCGGTTCTCTTTATTCCAAGGAAACTTAAACAAGCAGGCTGCCTTTTCTTAGGATGGAGACAGTCCCTATTATCACCGAGTCCTGTGGGGTGACCAGAAGGCTGGGAGGGAGGGAAGGAGAGAGGGAGGGGAGGGGAGGAGCTGGGAAAAGGGAGCCTGAAAGAAGCGTTCAACTTTTACAATGTTCACTCCACAGACCGCTGAAAACGTGTCCTCGGCCCCAACAGCAGATGTGACCAGGGTTCGAGAAACCTAATGCCCTTGTAAGACAATGCTTTTCTGGAAAACACCGTCTTTTAAGGGGAACTCTCCCTCCCCTTCCCCCTTTCTTCCTTCACTTCTTCCCTGACACTTTGAAGACTGATTCCAAGTCTTTCAAAGACCCCATCCGTTCCGTTGCCTTTTGGGGCCCCATCAGGTCTCCTGCAGACTGCCCAAGCTGCAGCTGAACCGGGCACGAGGAGGGGCAGCCTGATGGGGCAACAGAAGCAGGATGAAATCATTTCAACTGCCTTGCGGACTGACAGCTCTGGGAAATGACAAAAATCAAACTTGGGAAAGCAGCTTCTATTTTTAGAGAACAGTGTAGCGCTTGTGTGTGTGTGTGTGTGTGTGTGTGTGTGTGTGTCACAGACTCCTCTCCACTTCTTCTCCCCCTGGTGCTTCTGTGCTGAGGATCTTCGCACGGAAATGGGTGCTGTACATTTATCCATTAAAAAAAATTACAATCTTTCTTCTCACACGTGAAATTCCCTGGTATCTGAGTTATGAAGGTTACTAATTCCTTGGTTTTCAGGGCTTAGGATGGTCAGGAAAAAGAAGAAACACAGCAAACAACCCCATGCGGCCTTCCAGAACAGCAAGCACACTCTGTGTCCAAAGGGAGACTCTCTCTTATAGCCAAATATCCTTCTCTTCGGCTCTGTGTCTGCAGTTTTAGACCATTCCCTCCTTTGGAGGAAGGCATGAAGATGTCATGGAGGGAAGCTGGTGGACGGAATCCCCTAAATCAATAGAATCCATTCCCAGCTTAGCTCGGCAAGGCAGTCAGATGAACCTGTCAGAGCCATGAGCGAGAGGACCCTCACGTTTTAAGGACAGTGGGGGTCTGGAGCAGCAAGAAGGCAGAGTGGTGGAGCCCCCAAGGGGAAGGAGATTTTGTTCACTTTCACCTACAGATGTTTATGATGTGTGACTCTTTTTTTTAAAGATTTTATTTATCTATTAGACAGAAAGAGAGAGCACACATGCAGCGGGAGCGGCAGGCAGAGGGAGAGGAGATCTCGCGGAGCAGGGAGCCCAATGTGGGACTCAGGACTCGATCCCAGGACCCTGAGATCATGACCTGAGCCGAAGGCAGACGCTTAACCCACTGAGCCACCCAGGCGCCCCAGATGTAGGACTCTTTCAAAGGAGCTTTCACTTCTGCACTGGGAAGGGGTAGGCACTTACAGTACAGATAGATGTGAACAGTCCAGAGTTCTGGGGAGAGGGCTCTGTTTTTTGACTTTGACTCAAGTGTCTGAAGAACAGCTGGACAGAATGAGCGGCACACCCCTGACGGCCCAAGCCATGTTCATTCCCACAGCGCGGACGCTTCCCCGCGGCTGGGCAGAGCATGAGCGAGGCGAGGCCTCCAGGTGGGGGGGCAGGCTGACCTCCTGTGGTTCTGCTATTTATAAAGCAAGCTGTCTACTCTGTTTCTTGGCAAGAACTACTTATTTGCTGGAAACATTAAAATTTGCCTTAGCTCCTTTATTAGAAAATAAAATTCAAATCCTATGTCTGTTACCTACTAGCACAGCAACTGTAAGGGGGTTCAGTGCCCCCCCAAAAGATAGGTCCATGGCCTAATCCCTGGAACCTGCCAAAGTGACCTGATTTTTAGAAAGATCTCTGCAGATGTAATTGAGTTAAGGAGCTCGAGATGACAGCATCCTGGATTATTCACGTGGGACCTAAGTCTAATGACAAATGTCTTTTCGAGAGAACATGGGGTGTCGGGGGTACAGAAGACAAGGCCGTGTGAACACGGAGACAGAGACGGGAATGATACAGACAGAAGCTTGCTTGGTTTCCTTCCTCACAGGCTCCTAATATCCACATGTTGAGATTTCCCTGCTTCTCTTCACTATTTGTCACTTTCTCTTGAGTTCCCAAAAATCACTTTATTTCTTTTGGATCTCCAGTTTTCGACCTTCTGTTTCTCTTAAACATTACCTTTTGTATATATTCATCTTGTATTCCTCCTAGCTGGCTCTTCATTTCTGAAGTGGTTTTTCATTCATTTTTAGCTTTTTTTCATTAAATTTTTTTCATTTAGTTTCCTGAGTTCTGGCATTTCATTTCTAAGTTTTCCTAATTCTGATTCATATTGTCATCCCCTGCCCAATATTTTCTATCATTTTCTTAATGAATTTTCACTCTTTTGGATGGCAGGTTATAGTTCTAAATGGTTCCAAAGCCATGTCTCTTCCGCACGCTCTCTTTAAGAGTGCTAGTCTTCTTACTTTCTTTACTCTTATAAAAACCTTGTGTGGGATTTGAACCTCACTATTTCTTTGTTGCTCGTTTTCATGTGAAATTGGTTTTCCTGAACTTTCAGAACACACTTGACAAAGCTCCCCTCTATCGTGTTTCTGCAGTGCCCGCATATATGGACACCTGCTGGGGGAAACTTCCCCCTTCTGTTTCCTTTTGGGGACTTTTATCCCTCAGTCTCTGTTGCCCCTCTCCTATTCAACTTGCTCTCACGCTGTAGCCTCTCAGTGTGGGGTGGTTGTGGAAGGAGGTACCTGGCTGGTGAGCTCCTGAGTTCGGAGATGAGAGGGCTCCAGACTTTAGGCCTCGCGCCGGGCCATGTGCACACAGTGTTCTTGGCATCAGTGAAAGGATCCTCACGTTCAGCTGTTCCTTTCAAACTGACCCTCCCAGATCCCCAGCCAGCACCTGTTGGCTGCTCTGGGCTTTCCCTGTCATAATGTCCATCAAAAGCCACACTGGATCATGGGCCTAGTTTGTCGGCAGTTGCGCTCTGGTCCACGGGCTTTGACTGTGCTACGGAGTTGCTCTGCTCTGGCCTGAGGCTTCTGGGAGTTTGACACTGACATGGCTCCCATGCCATCTTCCTGGACTCTTGTCCCAGAACGCTTCAGGCTTGCAAGGACAGCATCCCTCTGGTATCTCGTAAAAGAGAGCACCCATCTTCTTATGCCTCCTAGATGAACTCCTGCTGGGTTTTGTGGCAGTAAGTAAGAGAACTGTGGTCATTACTCTGAAGGGTCTCTGGCACACCAAAGGGAGTCACAGCCCAAACTCCAGGAAGCACAGAGACAGGATTCAGAGAAGATGCCATCAAATGACTGTAGCTTCTGTGGGCAATGGATGTTAAGGCAGGGAATACATGGCTCCCTTCTTCCTTCATACTAATTTTTTGAGAGAGGGTAGAGGGGAGGGGCAGAAGGAGAGAATCCCGAGCAGACTTCCCCGATGCGGGGTTCAGTCTCACAACCCTGAGATCAGGACCCAAGCATGGCTTCTTCCACGAAAGGCCCGAAGAACTATTCCAGTGAATGTAAACCTTACAAATGGAAGAAACGTCTAGTGGAGACTAAACCAGCAGCAGCCACAGCTGCAGAAAGACACCCAACCTTCCACAACGGTCCATCCTTCCACATCTCCTACCACAAGAAGTCAAGACAGATGGATGCCAGAACTACTGAATTTAAAAAAAAATTCACAAAAATTTGACTGACTCCGCCTGGAGACTAAACATCTCAGGACTCCTAGATCCTGGAAGCTCTCCCCAGGTGAGGGCTCCCCCCCCCACCACCACCATGCTAGGTGACAAATTGCAGCTCGTAGAAATAGGGAGTTGTGTGCCAGGCACAGACTGTCCACACAAGCCCAAGGAAGAGCGAGTGGGCTGCTCATCTCAGAAGGAGCCCCACAGAGCAAGGACGCTCGCTGTCTCAGAGCCCCTGCAGGTGCCACGGGCTTTGCTGTCAGCTCGAACCCCACTTTCCTGCTTTTAAGAGTCTCCTCAGTAGAGCTGTGTCTGTTCGGAAGAGCCGGAAGAGCCGGCTCCTCCCTGACACACCCGGCTCATCAAAGGATGCTGCCACGTGATGATCATTTTTCAAAGTGGCTTTTTTAATGCAGCCCTTGGAAACTTTGCAAGAAATGTATCGATTTGAAATACTCAGGCTGAATTATTGAGCTCTGGCAAAAGGAAATAAATCTTTCCCATTCTCCCTGCCCGTTGCCAAGTGCAGCTTCCAGGAAGCAATGACTGTCCTTTCTGGAAATGGAGCAAAAATTCAAAACATTCTATCACCTTCCCTTTACTTCACCCCTCCCTCCTCTCCCCCGCCCGCCCCCAGGTCTTCGGTCTTTGCTTGCAATTCACTGACAAAAGCACTTTACATTCATTGCTCATTTGCCTGAATAGGCATCCGAATTAGTAATGCCTGGCTGAGGCAGCTTCCTACATAATGAGGCCTGATCGTTTTGGCAGACCTGAAGGCCCGCGAATGGCACGTCATTGGGTTAAACACTCTTCCGGTTTTGTAACCAAAACTTCCCCTACAGACCGGGATGTGTGCAGTAGAGGGTATATGTTCACTGATGCTAGAGATTAACACACCCAGGAGCCAAAGCTGGGGTAGGAAGGTAGGGAGAGTGTGCAGGAAGCTGGGGGGTGGAGGGTGCTGGGCTAGAGTGTTCTAATGCACATGCCAGGATTAACACAAAAACTTCCTGACATCTGCCGTTTATTTCATTTTGGTCTGGGGTGATCATCCCACCTGGCCGTGTTCCAGGGGAATTCCCATCATTGCCATCAAAACACAGATTGGTCTTGTGCTGAGTGCTCATCTGTCCATCTCTCCATTTATCTACCCACTCGCCCATCCATCCAACCATTTAGGCACCCATTATGGATTGCATCTTGTGTAAGGTGCAGGGCCTATCAAGGTGATGGGCGGGGGGTTTTCAAGTCTGATGGGAAAGCAAGAACTGTTGAGAGACCTTAACAGGCCCAGCACATTACAGCAGGGGCATGGATGACTTTCTGAACTCAAGGACGGGGTCACAGCTTTGCTGGCAGAGGGATGGGCAGGTACAAAGCCCTGGACACACGAGAGAGCAAAACGAGAAACTGAGTGGTTTCAGTAGGAGAGAACTCAAAAATGCAGGGGAATGTGCATTTCCAGGAGGGGAGGGGGCGATGCTTTATAGGCACAGGGGACTTGATCTGTCCCTAACTGGCCTCTTGCTATCACCCGTCCAACTGCTGTTCCCAGGTCTTTCCTGTGGCAGAGAATACCAAGTCCATCCTCCCAGATGCTGTCCAATCCACTGGCAAATACCGTGGGCTCTGGCTTCAAGATGGATCCAGAAGCTGACCACTTCTCACCGCATCTCCTGCTATCTCAGTCCCAGCCACCTGCAGCCCCCACCCGTGCGTCCGGCACAGCTCCCTCACCGACATCTCCCAGCGTCCACCTAGAGTCTATTCCCCCAATAGTCTATTCTCAACATAAGGCCAGAGGGAACCACTTAAAACATGTCATTCCTCTGCTCAGAAATTACATGATGTCATTCCTCCACTCAGAACCCCACAGTGACTTCCCTCACTCAGAGTCAATGTTCAAGTCCTTAAGATGACTTTTAGGGCCCTATGAGATCCGGCCTCTGTCTAAACCCATCTCCTTCTTCCCTTTCCCTCCCTCATTCTGCTCCAACCATACTGACCTCTTTGCTGTTCTTTAAACATACCAGGCACATTCCTACCTCAGAGCCTTTGTACTTGCTGTTCCTTTAGCTGGAGTAGTCCCCAGATTATCTTCACTTCTTTCAAGTCTTCCCTACACATTCCATAAAACTACACATCTCTCTTCTCAGACCCCTCTTTATTTTCTTTCTTGCTTTTTTTTTTCCTTAGCATTTATCACTATCTGATATATATAATCTTATTTTTCATTTTCTTCACTAGAATATAAACAGATTTTCCCCTACCTGTTTTGTTATTTATTTTTGGTGTTCACCAAATCAAAGGATATGCCTATAAAAAATGTCAAATGCAATCTTATTCTCTGGAAAACTATTTAAATGAAGCAAATATCATCATCATCAGAGTTATTTTATCTTAACATCCAGTCTCTAAATATGCTTTCCAAAATTCTTTGTTATGTCTCCACAGGTAGATACCTGATTACATATATTTTGATCTTCACTGTAATTAGTTAACAAAAATCCACGATAGCAGGGAAAAAAACTGTTCTGATGACGGCTCTTTCTCTGATACTTCAAGCAGTTTCTGGCATATAGCAGGTATTCAATAAGTATTTTTTAATGAATAAGAAGCGATGTCGTGAGAAGGAGAGACAGTGTAACCTACTGTGTAGACGTGTGGCCCTAGAGCCAGGCTTCCTGGGTTGGAATCTTGGCTCCCCAACTTACTAGCTGTGTGACTATGGGCCATGGACTTACCGTTCTGTGCCTCAATTTTAAAAGTGGGATAGAAACAGGAGCTATCTCAGAGAGCTGTGAGTAGCAAGTCTGTTACACTCTGAATAGTGCCTGGCACAGACCACACCTAATAAATGTTGGCCATTATTAGCAAGGGCCTTGTCTGCTGAACTAAGGACTTCAGACTTTATCCTCAGGCTACTTCGAGTCATTGAAGGATTTTAAACGAGGGAGTAACATAATCAGATATTGTTTTCGAAGGATCACTCCAGCTGCAAAGTGGAAGATGAATTAGGACAGAGCAAGACTGGTATGAGAAGACCATTAGAGGCTGGGGTAGGAATAGAGGTGACAGATATTGTTAGCCTGAACTGCTGCAGAAGGCATGGAGAAAGGATGCGCTCAAGATATTAGGGAGGTTGAATAGACAGAACTTGGAGGTTAACTGTGCGGAGGAAGCAGGCCAAGACAAAATCCAGGCCTTCTGATTCCCCCAACTAGAGAGTGGTGCCTGTCCGTGCCTGCCCACGGAGGACCGAGGGGGAAAAAGGGGTTAATTTTTGCTGACTGTGAGCTATGGGACAGCCAGGTGGGCAGTCATTTACAAGCATCTGATACTTAAGGAAAAGAACCAGGCTAGATCAAAAAAAGATTTAGGAGATATCATACCAGTGATTATTGATGCCAGTGGAGTAGATAAGATGGAAGGAAAACATTTAAGCAGCAAACCACTTTAAACATGTGTACCCTTGAAGGATGAGGCAGCAAGAGACAAAGCAGGGGAGAGTGGATCTCACCAGCTAAGCTGGAGTGAGTCTTGGGAGGCAGTCAGACGCGTCACGAACCATGAGAGTTGAGACCAGGAATAGCAAGCCATGTCCAGTGGCCCGAGCATCGGGGGACCCCAGCCACAGCAGAGGTGTACCGGGGATGGGGACCAGGTCAGAGGAGGCTAAGGAGTTTAGGGGAGGTGAGGAAATGAGGGGCAGGGGTGCATAACTCTTTCAAACTCTTGGTTGGGAAGGAAAAAAAGAAACAGTGATACTGAAGAGCGATAGAGAATCCAGGCAGGTTTCTCTGAAGATGGAAGGAACTCAACCTCACTGAGAAAGAGTATAGAGGAGGCAGAGGGTGACTGACTGAGGAGACTGGGGCAGAGGAGCCTGTGCTCAGGGGGAAGGAGCAGGAAGACATTAGGAAGGGCCTGGTGCCCTGACAGAGCAACTGTAAGCTCGGGCCTGAAGGCACATGAAGCTAGGGGTGGAGGAGAGGGCTGAGGCGTGCTGATTGGTGGGAGACGGGTGGGATTGTGAGGTCAGCAAACATGGTTCTCAACAGTGAAACCAGCCTCAGGGAACACGAGAGCACTGATGAGGGGCACTCTGAGGCCTGAAGAATAGTGTCCATGTGAGGGGCATGAGGGATAAAGAGTGAACAAAAGGAATTTCTCTTCTGGAAATGCAGACTGGAGGCTCAGAGATGCCAACCTCCACATTGTAACTGGTGTGAAACCCAAAACATAAAATTGTTCAGAGAGAATATACCATGTTCTCAGAAAGCTCCCTTAAGAACCATTCCCATTGCTTCTTTGATTAAAAACCTTCAAGACTCTCCCCCGAGGCATATAGAATAAAATAAAAACTCTCTTTAAAGATTCATTCAACACCTTAACCTGCCCCCCACCCCTCCCAAGACCCTTTGCCTGATACCCCCTTACACCTGTCCTGGTCCAGGCTCTCCCCAGTGTGCCTTAGCACACGGGCTTTTTTCTTCTTAGAGTCTGCATTCCCCCCACCCTGGCCTGCTGAAACTTGCCCCTCCTTTAATGCCTGGAAGGAAAGTCACTCTTTCCATGAAGCCTTCTTCCAAAAATGTCTTTCCTCCTGTCTCTTTGCTTCCAGAGGATTCTGAAGCTACATAGAATTTCCAGAAACTGTGTGAAATTGGATATATCTGGGCTTACGTCTTTTTCCTCCCCAGGCAGCAAGCTCAGAAGGTGAGCCCATTTGTGTTTGACTTGGTGCCCCTCAAGAACCCACCTAGTAGGTGTTGGTGTCCTTGAGTTGGCATGGTGGCGGGCCTACGTGTGCCATTTGCAACCATGGGAAGAGCAGGAAGACTTCTCAACAAGTAATCATGATTTTTGTCTTAAAACTGAATAGAGGGACGCCTGGGTGGCTCAGCTGGTTAAGCGACTGCCTTCGGCTCAGGTCATGATCCCGGAGACCGGGGATCGAGTCCCACATCGGGCTCCCTGCTCGGCGGGAAGCCTGCTTCTCCCTCTCTCACTCCCCCTGCTTGTGTTCCCTCTCTGGCTGTGTTTCTCTCTGTCCAATAAATAAAATCTTAAAAAAACAAAACAAAACTGAATAGATCCTGTAAGTGTATATTTCTGGCTAGAAAAGCATATTATTGGTTGAGCAGACATTGAGTTCATCAGCGGAAATTAGTCCTTGGAGTTCTAATATTAGGCCAGTAGAGCACATCTTGACCCCTAATCATCTGATTTATCAGTTCCCCTTCCTTCCTCGGTTCTCCTTGCTTGGCATTTAGGTACATTTTTCCTTTCTGATATACTTTGTCATCACCTCCTACTTCTTTGACTTCATATACCATACAGTAGACACAGAGCATCATGCACGCAGGATTTCTTTTGTTCACTTTTAAGAGAATAATTACTGAAAGAGTATTCACTTCTGGCATTTAAAGGAAACACATAAATTGAGATTTTGCCATATACCTGGTGCTTTGGAGATACTATCTGTTAGACTCCCATCAAGCATTACTGCTGTCCTTTTACAAATGAGAAAATGCAAGTCTGGACAGAGGGGTTAAGTGATTTATGATGATCCTGAGTTCTACACATGGCGGAAGCAAGACTCACAGCCCAGCTCGTCTGACTCCAAAGCCAGGTCCCGCAGCTTCCTAGTGTCAGAGCACAGCACTGGGTGGTCCTAAAGGCTGCCGAGCACACACAACCCCCGCCCCCCCCCAGGAAGGCCATGGTATGTGCTATCTCTGACTTGGGACTTTGATTCTAAGTGGGTTGTGAAGTCAACAGAAGGATGGAAAGAGGGTGGCATTTGGTTAAAGCTTCTACTGGCTACAGAGAAATATCAAAGGAAAAGCAGGAGACAGCTCAATTTGAATGACTTAATGCTATCAAGTTGTCAAGTGCAGCATGGACCCTTTTGCCAACACCTCTTACCCTTTCTAACTCAGCCCCTGGCTGTGTGGCATCCCACTATCCTCTGGCTCAGACAGAGAAAGAGGGCTGACAGCAGGCACACAGAGGGAGGGGGACAGGGAATCCAGGAAAGCTTCTTCTCCCTGCTCATTAGTCTCTGCATATCTTGTGATCTCTCCTCTATCCAATAAAAAGTAAAAGGGTCAGGTGGCTGAGGACCAAGTTTGACACAGCGATCTTTCTAAAAAAGAAAGCTGACTTATTATTGCTTTTGCTTAAACATTTCCAGAAGCTTCCCAGGGCCTTTGTAAGCTCCTGCTTAACTTGCCATGCCAGCCTCTGGCTGACCCACCAGCCACATGGGCGTGGTTGCAATTCCCAGAGGTGCCGTGTTCTCTGGCCTTTGCACAGACCACCCCCTCTGCTGAGCTTGGGCTGCTTCTGTTTTCTGCCCAAAGAGTGCACACTTCAAAATATACTAAGATTTCTTGGGGGGGGGTCATCTTTTTAAATGATCTATCACCCCCAAAAAGGCCTGGACATGTCATTCTCAGAAAAGGTAAAGAGTAGACAGTGGGGGGGAGGAGGCAGAAACTCTAATGAAACTGTCCATTGCATCATTTTTGAATTTCAAACTCAACAACAAGTATGGGTTCCAGACATTTCTACTATATCTGGCATATTTTTCTCTGCCCCCAGTTACAGGAATTCATTTGTTGTAGCTGGTCCACAAATATGCCCAACACTAAATCCCCACTCCTACCAAGACCCTCCCCCAAGACTAAGTCATCACTGCTACCAAGCTCTTCACTGGGATGTCCTTCTTCTCTGAGCTGAATCATGGGACGTGAACACATGACCTGACACCTGTCAACAAAGGGCTTTCAGGCACTTTAGTTCATTCGGCTCTCCTAATAACCAGGTGGGTCAGTGGTACACACATTACTGTTCTTATTTCCAGCTAAGCAACTGGAAGGGAAGGAGGCAAACTGGCATGCTCAAATCTGCCCAACTAGGATTAGAACCAACGTCTCCTGGCTTTCGGTCCAGCATTTGTCTAATACACTGAGCTCTGAAAATCAAGGTGGCTCCACAGGCCAGTGCCCTCAAAGGTCCTCTCCATGCTCATCTGCCTATTTACAACCAGGTGCTGGGGGACCATTCACCTCAAAGGGCGACCGTATTCCATCAGAGAACTACAGGCATCGGGGAACCGTGGATGAAGAATTAGAAGCCTTGTGCTTTCATACTGGTTTTCAGCCTGTGTTCGCATCTATGACATGGGAGTTACGATTTCTATCCTGCCCACCTCACAGGGTTGTCGTGACCTCAAATGAGGTGAGGGACAGGAAGGTTCTTCAGCATTACCATACGGCACTATTAAATGGTAAGTAGGTATCCTACTGGTGGTATGCTCAGACTCCTTCAGCCGAGCGCGTGACCTGAGGGACCGCAAGAGAGCAGGACTGCATTCTCTTCTGCTCTCTTAGGTTCTCTGCTTCCTTCTGTTTTAGCTCTGGTTGGAGAAGCAGCAGCAAGGACCCTGCCCCTTTCCAGGGCTACCTTGGATGGCAGTTAGCCTCCTGCTGGACACAAGGCAGAAGCAGCAGGGAGGGGGAGGGAGTCTTCCACCCCCATTGCTTCGCCTGTGGTGTGTCCTGTCCTTTGTCACCCCTTCCCTCCATGCTCACAGAACTGATTTCTTGGTTAAAGTCTCCACATGGCTTATGACATTTATTTTTCTACATCAGGTTTCCTTCAAGGAAAATGACAGAAACCACATCTCATAAAACCCCAGTGAGAGTTGCACAGCTCCAGAAAGAGGGCCGCTGACCTGAGCCATTATCATGTGGGTGCCAAACCCCTGTCAGTCTCCTCTGGATGACGGTGTCAACCCCCTGACATAACTCAGGACACCTCACGAAGCTGGACTAAAAGCTTAAAAGAGTAACAGCAGGGAGTGTCTGGCTTGATCTATCCCACAATTTGATGACTGTATTTACGATATTCCGTATTTGCCACACCGGCTCTGAAAAAGACTTTTTGTTCCTCTTATGGGTTTAAACACAGATTTAATCACCTGTAGTTTAGACCCCAAATATTGAAGTTATTTTATTTGTACAAGGTTCGATTAACAATGCCAAGAAAGGATAAAATATTTTAAGTTGGTACTATCCTGGAAAATCATGGTGGACATATACTTGGACTCCACTAAAATGGATTGAATATAATCAAATAGACACAACATAAAAATCTCTTCTAAATACATTTAGTCTTTCTTGTCACGCGGGTCATTCGGGAGCTTACGGAAGTTTGGGGTCACTGTTATAAACATCCGCTGCCAAGGTACTGGGGACACACATGAAGTGCCGGTTAATAACAGCTTTCAGATTCACAGAAGATCAGATAATAGGTGTTTTACTGTAACAGGATCATGACGCTTAAAAGAATCGATGCCTTCTTCCAAAGGAGCCTAAGTCATTTCTAGGAAGTAGCTCACGCTCTGTGAGAACAGGACTGAATTTACAAGGAAGTGCTTGGTACTCCCTAGAACAAAGTGTGTTTAAAGGGAAAAAAAAGGCACACCAGGGCCCCACTGGAGTCACTTGCCCCCCAACAGCAAACCGGGACTTAATTGCAGTTTCAGCTTCTCCCAGGACTGTGACTTTTCACCTGCCTTTCTGGAAGCATCTGGTCAGCACCAGTAAGGTCATCTGCTTGATAGACCCGCAGCCGTTCCCCAGAGGCAGGTAACCTTGCTGAACAACCCCACTCTTTGTTAGAAACTTCCTTTTTCTGCCCCCTTCTGGCTAGAAAAGCCTTCCATTTGGTCTGGCTCCTTGGAGCTCCTTTCTACCCACTAGATGGGATGCTGTCCAACTAATGAATCGTTGAATAGCCAGTTTGAGCTTTACATTTACTCACTTGAATTTTGCCTTTTAACAGATTAGGTGGCAGCGGGGGTACCAAAGGAGACTTCCGACAGCTTTGAGGACAGTAAGGAACACAGGTATTGTACCCACAAACCCTGCCGGGTCCTATCTTTCTCACCATTTCCAAGGGTCATAGATAAGTTCCTCTCCATTCTGAGCTCCCCTCGCCTGAGTCAAGCTCCTGATCTACCTGGCTTTCTAGTCTTCAGTGCTCTCTGCGAAACTAGTCCAGTCCACAGTCTTCATTTTTGGGGTTTGCTGGTTCAGTCTTTTCCCCCACTTGCCCTAGTTCCAGGACGGGAACTGCCAGTGGTGCACACAGGGCCTTCTCCAGACCAGGCCACGGTAATATCTCCTGGTCACTGCTGGTGTGTTAAGGTGCCTACATTTGTTTGTCTTGTTTTGTGTAGATAAAGGCTATTGTAAATGGGGATCTTGGAAGCCCAAAAGGCAAAAATCGGTGGGCAGGGGTCTAGCGCTTAAAAGCTGTTAGAGTGTTTGCCACCTAACCCAAAGACGTCCCTATCAGGATAGACGTGGGAAGAGTTAGATTGACAGTGCGTCATTCACCAACCTCAAGAAGATGTCCATGCAACGCGAGACACTGTAAAACACCACACAGTCTCCAACCCAGAGGCACACACCGCTTAGGTATTAGCTGGGCTCTGAGATATCCAAAGGCTTACCAAAAAAAAAAAAAAGGAAGGGGATCTTCAGAAATTCTAAAGAGACGGGAATGCCACCTTCTGGCATACCTTCTTATTTTATGTCCAGAAACTATAAGCTATAGATATCTCCAGAAATGGCAAAAATCACACTAAAAACAACCTACAATGACAGTGGCCATTACAGCAAACGTTCCAATTAGACAAGATTATTCATTTAAGGAGTGCCGTTGAAATAAAGGATCCCTAAATTAAACAAATAGAATGGGACACCTATTTTAATTGGTATGCAGAAGCACTGAAAAACCTTCAAGATTCCAAAATTGCTTCTTTAAAAATGTGCTGCAAAAGGTTAATGTAAAAATTAAAGACACAAGAGGTCCCTAAACCAGAAGATGGTAAGACTGATGTGAGTCCTACCTCTCCTTCTCCCCCTCATTTCCCTGAGTTCTCATGGTCTATTAATTCTCTATCTAAACAGCCTTCCACTCCAAAGAGTATGAGACAGTTACCTTTTAAGATAAAAACTGCTTGAGGTTGCAGGCGATCCTCATTAGACATTTCTCACTGGTGGGTCCAAGGCTGAACAAAGGCCCATTGTTAAAGTGTTTCCTAACCCTAGAGACGATCCTCCCAAGTTTTTTGTAAGAATTGAGTGTCATTATCGGGGCCTAAGACCCCAGGATACCAGATCTTGATCAGCTTGTGCAAGTGCTAGTAGGACCTGGTGAAGCCCCCACATGGGTGCAGGAAGCAAGAAGTCAAAACACCAAGGAGGACATTCATGATCCTCCATCTTCAACGTAGTCCCCTCCAGGACCAGAAGAACTTCACAATATAGCAACATATCTTTTACTTTTTTATTTTTTAAAAAATATTTATTTATTTATTTTAGAGTGAGACAGAGACAGCATGAATAGGAAGGGCAGAAGGTGAGGGAGAGAGAATCTCAAGTAGACTCCATGCTGAGTGCAGAGACCTATGTGTGGTTCTATGTGGGGTTTGATTCTGGGACCTAAGATCATGGCCTGAGCCAGAACCAAGGGTTCCGATTGTGCCACCCAGGTGCTTCTAGCAACAGATCTTTTAAAAGCCATTCCTACAGCCTTCCCTGGCCACATTGGTCTGCTATCTAAACATGTAAACAAAAAAAGATCAACCTGTGGCAGACTTTCCAGGCTGCCTGGGAGCTCTTTTCCTACAGCATTGTACAATACAACAAACATGGTCACCCAATCGACCATAGCTGCACTATTTGTGAATGGGTTATCTACTGAGGTTGGTGTGTTGATAAAAGAAAAAGGATGGGAGGCCACTGGTCTGACTGAACTTGTGACCACAGCTGAACATTTTGGAAGGACTTTAGAGCAAGACCATAAAAAAAGTCTGCCCAGCTCTTGGCCTTACTTCTTTAACAGCTCCAAGGCCAGAGATAATACCTGCCCCTCGCCCCGCCCACAGCAACCTCCCTGGCAGGGATGGGGGGTTGGGTGGGGGTCCATTATCAAAACACAGACCCAGAAATCGATGTCTCAATTCGAATCAGCTGGGATACTAGAAATGAGGTTATTTTCAAAACTGGAGAGCTACTATACACAAAAGAATGAAACTGGTCTATTTTCTAACACCATACACAAAAACAAACTTAAAATGCATTAAAGACCTAAATATGACACGTGAAACCATAAGAATCCTAGAATGAGAACACAGGCATTTGACATCAGCCATAGCAACTTTTTTCTAGCTAGGTCTCCTAAGGCAAGGCAAACAAAAGCAAAAATGAATTACTAGGACTACAACAAAAACAAACAAACAAACAAACAAACAAAAAAAAAAACCCTTTTGCACAGCAAAGAAAATCATCAACAAAACAAAAAGATAATCTACTAAATGGGGGTTGCAAATGACATATCCAATAAGGGGTTAATACCCAAAAGATATAAAGAGCTCAAACAATTCAACATAAAAAAAAAAAACAATTAAAAAATGTGTGGAAGACCTCAACCGACATTTTCCAAAAGAAGACATACAAATGGCCAACAGACACATGAAAAGATGATCAATGTCACTCATCATCAGGGAAATACAACTCAAAATCACAATGAGATATCACCTCGCACTTGTCAGGATGGTTAAAATCAAGAAGACAAGAAATAACAAGTGTTGGCGCAGGTGTAGAGAAAAAGGACCCCTCAAGCACTGCTGGTGGGAATGTAAGTTGGTGCGGCTGCTATGGAAAACCATAGGGAGATACCTCAAGAAAATAAAAAAATAGAAATACCATATGACCCAAGAGTTCCACTACTGAATATTTATCCAGGGAAAATGAAAACACTAATATGAAAACATATATGCTCCCTTAGATTTACTTCAGCATTATTTACAATAGCCAAGACATGGAAACAACCTAAGTATCCATCAAGAAACGAACAGATAAAGGAAATGAGGTGTATATACAGACCGGAATATTACACAGCCATAAAAGAGGATGAAATCATGCCATTTGAAACAACATGGGTGGATCTGGAGCATATTATGCCAAGTGAAATAAGTCAGAGAAAGGCACAAATACTATATGATTCCTCTCATAAATGGAATCTAAAAACTGAATAAGCAAAAAGCAGAATCGGAACTATAAATACAGAGAACTGATGGATGCCAGAAGGGAAGGGGTAGGAGGGTGGGCAAAATAGGTGAAGGGGAGTGGGAGACACAGGCCTCCGGTAATGAAACAAGTAAGTCACAGAAATAAAAAACATACCACAAAGAATATAGCCAATGATACTTTAATAGTGATGTAATGTGACAGATGGTCGCTGTATTTGTGGTAAACACAGAATAACGTTTGAACCTGTCAAGTCACTAACTTGCACACTTGAAAGTGATGTAACATTATGTGTCAACTATATTCAAATAAAAAGAAAAAAAATAATGGGAAACCTTCCCAAATTCTGGCAGACACCAAGGCTACGTTCTCTACTTTAAATTCCACTGTCCTAGAAAAACGCATGTCTCAAAGTGAAAAAGAAGTTTCCGTAGTGGGGGTACCTAACCAAATTCAGAGAGAATTGCTATCTCAACCGGTACAAATGACTCTGGGACCTTCCCTGAAAAACATCCCTTTTTGGCTATGTTATCCGGCTCCAGTTAATCCATTAGGTAGAGATTTCCTTTCTAAGTTGAAAGGGCTGGTATGTTTTGCTTCCTATGGAGACTTCACCTTGGAGTTCCCTGGCCAACCTGAACCTGATCTTTGATGTTCCTTTCAGTCTGTCCTTGACATAGAAGAGAAAGAATTTCAACAGAAGTCCCCAATTTAATCAAGGTGCCTGGAAATCTGTGAGCTACTTCTAATACTGATATTGGGAGAATAAAAAGTGCAGAGCGTGTAACTAAGCCTCTTCCCAAATTGCCTCAATAACCATTAAAGCTTGAGGGCATCCGAGGCCTCACAGCAACAGAAGACCTCACCCGCCAGAGGCTAATCATTCCTTCTACCAGCCTCTAAGCACGCAGCTCTTAGTTGGTCCAGAAACCTAACGGATGGGAACGGCGATCTGTCCAGGGCTCCAGAGCTATTAACAAGACAGCTATTCCGGTTTCCCCGCTGCTCCAAACAAACCCCAGTGCCCTTTTTTCACAAGTGCCAGCAGACCTTGGTTCAGCCTTTTTCAGCATCTCTGTAGATCCTGACAGTCAATATTTGCCTTTACTTGAAATAAGCAACAAGTATGCCTGGACCATCTCGTCCCAAGGGTTCCCTGAGGCCCCTTCTTCCTTCTCCCCAGGACGCCACCAAGACAGAAGGACCATCCAGTCCCCTGGGAAATTGGCCCTTTTACGATACACAGACCATCTCTTGCTATGCTGTTACCAAAGAAGCGTCCGTGAAGAGCTCCAATTTTTGCTAGTGGTTAGCTGAAGGGAACCATGAAGTTTCTATGGAAAAATTACAATGATCTCTGTTCATTACTTAGGTCATGATCAAAGCACTGAAGAAATCTAGCTATTTCCAAAAAGAAGTAAGCTAATTCAAGAAATCTGTAGGTCCACAACCATGCGACAGCTTCACGGATTTCTAAGCCTTGCGGGTTATTACAGACTATGGGGTTCCTCGCTTTTCTCTATTAGTTTCCCCTCTCAAGAACTTACTAAAACTTCAAGCCTTGAACTGTTTCCTGCAAGGATAAATGGGAGCAGGCCTTTCTAGGACTAAAACAAGTGCTGCAAGAACCACCCGCCCCGGAGCTGCCTACCTATTCAAAGCCTTTCCCCTTATCCGTGCACCTCTTAGATACTGCAGTAAGCACATGCTGATTGGCCCATGATAGCATCCAACTTGACTCAGTTGTTCGTGCCTCTCTTAGCTGCCTTTGGTTCCGGCTGCTGCTGCAAAGTTAGAAGCCCCAGCACCTTTAACCCTAGGAAATATTTGTTTGCAAACTCCACTCGCTGTCCAAAGTCTTCTGACCTCTGAATTATTGCAACATTTCTCTGCCAGCAGACTAATCTCCTAGGAGATCCTTCTGCTTTCACCACTTATTCTCCATCTTAAATGCTACAACATTCTTCATCCTTCTATGCTACTTCCTCTACTTGACAAAGGTGAACCTGATGATCTTGAGGTATTATAAGTCCCATTTGGGGACACCATGTTCTGATTTACGAGACCTCCCTTTGACTAATCCTGTTCTAATTTTGCTTCTTGATGGGTCGTACTGTAAAAATGAGAAAGGGATTTTCCAGACTAGTTATGCTATTACTACCCAGCATGAACATACTGGAAAGGGGTAAGCTCCCATAAGCCCTGTCAGTCTAAAAGCAGAATTCCTTGCACTTACCAGAGCAGGTCATTTACCAGAAGGACTGTCAACATTCACACTGATAGCTGTATGCCTTTGAGGTCATCCAGGATTTGGGGTGCTATGGAAACAAAGGGGCTGTCCTTACATCCAGTGGGACTCCAATAAAAAAATGGACAGTAAGTAAATGACCTTCTTACTGCTCTTCTCTTACCCTCTAAAATTGCTGTCATCAGAATTAAGGTTTATACTAAAAAGACTGAACCTGAGTATCAGGAAAATGCTCTCGCTGACTTGTACACAAAGACAGCAGCAACAGAATCTGGAAAGATTGTGGCACACGTGGGTGAAGTCTATTCTGCTGCTGCAAAGAATGACCTTTTGTTGTCAGACACTTGCATTCCTGATGTCCTTTGCTACTTGGCAAGTCTGTTCCTGAATCAGAGAAACCACAATGGATGAACAGTGGTTGCAGACTAATGAATAGTTGGGACTATGGAAAACCCAAGATGGCCACTTGGTTCTTCCCAGCTCCCTGACAAACCTACCTCCTTCTTTACTTTTTCTTTCTTTCCTTCCTTCCTTCCTTCCTTCCTTCCTTCCTTCCTTCCTTCCTTCCTTCCTCCCTCTCTTCCTTTCTCTTTCTCTCTCTTTCCCTCTCTCCCCCTTCCATCCTTCTTTCCTTCCATCCTCTCTCTTTCTTTCTTCTTTCCTCTTTTCTTATTTTTTTTTCTTTTGCATCACCCACCATGGAGCTATTAAGACAACTCAAATTACAAATAAACGTTAGTGGGGAGACTTCTAAAAATGTGAAAACAGCTTACCACCAGTACCTGACCTGTCAGGCCCATAATCCTGGGAAAACTATTTTTATTCCCAGGTTCCAAACCCTATCCCTCTGGAACCTTTGAGTATCTGCAGCTAGACTTGATTCAACTACCGCTCACCATGGCGTATCAACATATCCTCCAACATGCTTTCCAGGTGAGCCTTCCCCTGTTGTAAGAGTGATACCCTCAGAGTGGTAAAGAAATTGTTAGAAAATGTGTTTCCCACTTGGGGTATACCTTCTGCAATCTTCAGTGAGCCAGGACCCCACTTTACTGGGTGAAATCACTCGTGAAAACCTTACAAATTTCTTGGAATTATCATAGTCCCTATCACCCTCAATTATCAGACAAGGTCAAGAGAACTAATGGGGTCCTCAAACTTAAAATCTCTAAATTTGCTAAAACTATTGGACTCCCTGGCCACAGGAATTGCCTCTGGCCTTGCTAACTGTCTGCATATGTACTTTGGGAAACAGAAACTCATCCCATATGAAACAATCACGGGTATCCCAATGTTTATTGGGATATAACCTTCTACTTGTTGTCCCTTTTTGTCTTACACTAGTATAACTAGTTACTGTGTCTTGAATGTCTCATGCTAAAGCTTATCATCAACAGGTTAAAGAAGCTTTCCTGGATACCAATTAAAAGGATGCTGGTGGTCACAGTCTGGTTGGAGCCTGGCAACTGGATATTCTGGAAATATCATCAGCGGGAGACAGTTCTTGAACCCCGTTGGAGGAACCTTACCAAGTACTCCTGACCACTGACACTGCCATGACATGGGAAGGCACTGAGTCTAGGGTGCTCATCTCACAGCTAATGAGAGTCCACTTAACATCTGGTCCTGCACAGACACTTGAGTCCTTCAAGGCAGCTCATAACAAGGTAGACTGCTTCCACCCAACACTGATCAAGACTTCATTTTTTAACTAGACATCAAACTCCTCCTTCTTCTCTTTCTTTCCTTTACTCTAGCATTGGCTTGGAAAGATAAGGCCATCATCTGTATTTCCCCAGACACAGATAAGGGGAGTAACTTTTCAGATTTCTGGATTTGTCATTCCAATCAGTCTATTATACCAGAGATGCCCTAGTCTTCCCTGTGAACTTGTATTCCCAATGTTACCACCAGCTATAACTGACCGCCCCCCCCAACAAGAGTCTCTTACTGAATTCAACTCTTAAGGCCAGGAATCCAGTGCCTATTTTTTACCTGTCTCCACTTAAACTGTATTTACCCAATTAGACACAAATATCAAATAAAGCTCAAATGTGTACCCCTATGTTCTCGTGATTATCTAAATCAGACCTGCTCCCAATCGCAAAAATATCTCATCAGCAGCAAACATCTTTGTAAGACACTGGGAATAATTCTTTATTTCAAGCTAGGAGACTTATTTCCCGAAAGTATAGAAAACCTAACTGACCCCTGGCTTGAATGGGCAAATACAACAATCTGTATGAGTGAATCCATAAACAGTACCACCTTAACAGGAATAGTTTGGGCTCCAATAGGGCTTCACCCTGTCTGTGGTGGTTCTCATTCCCCTTGGGCCTAAGAATACCCAGATGGTGCATAAGTGGACAATGCCTCTTCGGGTTTTATCTAACTGTTCACAAATGAACTAAGATATCTCATTGGTTAACTCCCCTGAATTTACATCGTCAAGTTAAAAAGGACCTTTAGGAGGCTTTCAAGATTCAGAGTTTGCTTCATTTGGCCCATCCCTACCTCTCTGGTTAGGAGTAAACGTAAATGAGAAGATGATCAGGAATCTTTCCTTAACTCCTGAAAATATTTCAGAGCCCATTGCTAAGACAGTATCCACCCCTGCCTTCCCAAATCCTTACATTCTCTGGCTGAAGTTGTTCTCGATAATAAGACAGCCCTTAATTACTTTTTAGTAGAATAAGGAGGTGTCTGTGCTGTGTCCAACGCCACCTGCTACACCTAAATTAATACTTGTGGGGAAGTTGGAAACTCAATTACAGAAGATCACTGAGCAGGCCACATGACTGTAAGAGGGAACACCTTCAACAGGGTCTTTCTTTGATGTACTTGATTTTGATTGTTTTGGATCTCAGTGACCATGGCTCAGAAGTGTGCTCCAAACACCGCAAAGTATCCGGCCTATAATAATCACTGTGGTCTGTATTCTCTCAAAAGCTTTAAATCCATGTTTGTAGCTGCTAACCCACCAAGCAAACAATCTCCGTCTGACTGGAATGTCAAAGCAATGCAGAGAATGACCAACGAAAAGAATCTGAACCTGAACCTATGATCTGTGAATATCACAGATTCAACAAAAAACATCCTGACTGTGAAGATCACAGAGGGTATCAGTACAAGCTGCAAGAACTACAGAGAGGTAGTGAGAGAAGTGCTAATGCCCTAAATTTTGATGACATCTCTTAGGCTGAGTCTGACCAAAAGAGGGGAAACGCTTTTTAAGAAAAGGAACAACAGGTCCCCAGGGGAGTCATTTGCCCTCTCGACAGCAAACTAGGACTTAAATGCAGTTTCAGTCTCTCCCAGGACTGTGACTTTTAACCAGTCCACCTGGAACTACCTGGTCAGCACCCATGAGGTCATTTGCTTGACAGACCCCCAGCCTTCCCCCAGAGGAAGGTAACCTTGCTGAAACACTCCACTCTGTTAGAAACTTCCTTTTTCTGCCCCAATTCTGGCTATACAAGCTTTCCATTTGGTACAGGCCTTTGGAGCTTCCTTCTATCCTTTAGGTAGGATGCTGTCCAACTCATAAATCAGTGAATAAAGCCAATTTAATCTCTAAATTTACTCAGATGAATTTCTTTAACAGGTGCTATAGACTTGTTAGTTCTTCATCATTAAGTTTTTTATTTCGCAGGTGTATTTTTTTTGCATTATTGTTGTTGTTGCAATCCTGTGCCTGTGTCTCTATCCGCTAACCACGCAGGCTCTCCTTACATGAAGTGGAAGATTTCTCTAGCCTTTTCTAAAGCCAAGGAACAACATGCAACTCTAGATGGGCATATTACAAGATGAAATCTTTTCAAGGTCATGTTCAGGAGGATCTCTGATTAAAGGAATTTGGGCTGGAACTAGATTCTCAGCTCTGACTTGAAAAACGAAAAAAAAAAGAGGGAACGAGACAGGGAGGGAGAGGGAGGGAGTCAGAGTCACATCACACACCACTTAGCCACCAAGGAGAGAGTTTCTATGCTGTTTCATTAGAACATGAAACCTATTCTGTTGACTATGAGTCCACTGTGAGCTGAAAAGAAGTTAGTTCACTTCCTTAGCATCTGGGGTCCCATAATTCTGAGTCATGGCCACATTAACTCTGCTACAGAGAAAGCAAGAGCTCTCGCAGCACAGTCAAGCCTACTGTTCACAGTGCCTGGCACTATCCAGCAGGGAAGCAGGCTTCCCTCAAATGCAGGACAGCAGGACTGGGAGTCCTTGGGGGGTGGGCTCAAAGAGGAAGAGAGGGAAGGGGACTTTCTTTTCAATGCTTGTGATTTTCATTGTAGAACTCAATTCTCCTCAACTGGGAAGGATGGAATATTCTGATTCCTTGCATCACTTCTGAAACAATGAATCCCACCATCCCGGGAGGGCAGGTTGGCTGTAGCTGTGGGCTCCGGCTGGAGAGCACTGCCTGGCTGAGTGGCCACTCGGCAAGGGGAAGACATTCACAGTGGTGAATCGAGGGCGTGGGCTCAGAGCCCAGGCCCCATGGGCTCCCAGCTGGGCTTCCTGGGGCCCCCTGAATGTCAGAGAGCACCAGTGCTTGCTTGCTCGCTTGCTCACTTGCTCGGGTAGCAGGAAATCACTAGGCTATGAGGATAAAGACCAGTTGGGGTCCCTGTGCAGCTTTAGGGCAGATTTCTCTTTCCCCTTGTGGGAGAGAAGTAGATTCCAAACTGCACTCAAACACAATAGAATCTCCAGCAAGGAAGAAATGAAACCCTTTAAATCTTCAGTCCTTCACATTGTACTCTCCCCTGCTGCTTTCAAGCTCACAGAAGCCTTTTGTTATGGTCCCAGGAATGTGTACCTAATAGAGAAAGCGTGGTTTTGAGGTTGCTGTGAGAGAATACTGAGTGGGGGAGAAAAGACCTGCCTCCCAGAAGATTCTCTCCTGATGATGGAGAAATTCACCTGAAGATCATATATCCCCAAAGCTCTCCTGAAAGTGCCAGAATGAGAGGCAGGAAATAATCCTGGACAATCGTTACAGGTATTTGAGTGAGTGAGTTAACAATGGGGGGGGGGGTTCAAGGGGCTTTGCTGCATTGGCTGCTGGGGCCAGAGTGGGGGGATAGCTGAGAATTACAGCCGCTGTCATTCCCTAAGGAGACCTGTGATCTAGTGCAATAGCATGAGACCAAAATACTGCAAGGAATGAGAGGTGGAAGGGACCTCCAAGCTGACCTTCACCAGCTTATTGGGGGTTACATGAGGCTGGTGCCAGATTCACACAGCCCATTCCTCCAAAAGGGGGGAAATCATTGATAGTGAATAAGGAAATAATAATAAGTATTCTGAACAAAGTGGAGAAAGCTTCCTTATAAGCAAATATCTCATTACAAAATATTTTACTTTACAGGTTTGTTTTTTTTTAAATAAATTTTGGGTTGAGTAACCCCAAGGCTTAAAATCTGTTGGCAGTAGGACATTTTCCCGCCACATGCGTGTGACTTCAAAGCCATGCTTTTAGACAGGGTTAGCCTTGTACAAAATTCTCAACTAGGCAAATTTCATCTTAGCATCCCGGCTCTTTGTGTGCTTCCCTTTGATGATAGCACAGGTGTCATGGAATAATAAGAGGAGGGCTTTGGATTAGGCAGCTCTGGTGTAAATCCCGGCCTGGTCCCCAATGAGCATATGACCCAGGTGGGTCCCTTCGTCTCCTGTCTTCACTTCCTCCTCTGTAAAAGGCGGATCTCAACTCACAGGGATTATGAAAATTATACATGTGAAAGTGTTGGGTCTTCAGCAAGCACTCTGAAATGTTACCTTTCTTGTCTTTTTTCCACCCAGAAATCTGTGCCTAGTGACCTACACAACCTGTTTCCTCTTCGTACGCTCTCCCACCACAGTGCTGTTAAATCACACTTTCAGGAAGAGATATAAAAATGACTAATGCTTAAGTGCAAGGACCACTCAGAGCTTAATGAGCCATGTCCCTGGACAATGGGCATTATTTTTTTATATATATACAAAAATCTATGCTGAAGGAGTAAGCTGCTAAGGGTAGAAATCCAAGCATGGAAGGAAGGGCCTGGAAGTATTCTGAAGGCAGCAAGTCTTTTCTGAGAACTCTGAAGCCAGACAGATAAGCACATTAACTCCAGTGGTGAGGTCACCATGGAACGTTCCAGAAGACTGCTTCTTGGAATGATCACCAGCCTCTGCTAAACCACCTTTCCTTTTCCTACTGATTGCACACTTCATACTTGTTGAATTGGAGCATTTCTCATTTTTCGTTAGATTCTAAATGAGTCCTGTAATCTAGAGACAGCCTTGAGGAGCATGAGGGAAAAGCAGAAGACTGGCTGAGGCTGAACTCATCTTATAAACAATACCTGGGCAATGATCAGAGCTGGAGAAGAAAAATACAGGGTACCAATTATTTGCTGTCTCACAGCAATGGATGTTTTAATAAATGCCATGCAGCTAAGAGTTTAAAGAACTTTCTGAAAATTGGTGTTGTCAAAAGGTGGCAAGATGGCCTGAGACACAGGTCACATCTGCAGAAGTATCTGGAGCAGAGGGTTATAGCTGTCACTCAGCGACGCCCCAGGTCGAAGGTCCACACCTGGCACGGGTAGACTAGATGACCTGGAGCGTCCATCTAACTGAAGGAGTACCACTAACAGTCTATGAAAGCAGCATCAAAGGAGAGAGAAAATAAAAACTTTTAAACTTGCAGATAGTGGAGGCTGTTATTAAAGATGGATTTCCAGCTTTCCAGGTTAATCCTAATCAGAAAGAGAAAGGAACATACAATGTGTGGATCTTTCTAATGGTGATAGTCATGTATGTTTTAGGTTGGCTCTGAAGTCATGTTGTTTTAGGTTGGACAGTCATGTAATGTTTTAGGACTGGAATCTCAAGACACAACCGGTATTTTAGTTTTAGTGTAGCTTGTCTCATACTAATTCACACATACACTTTCCCTCTGACATTCAGAAACTATGGGCTTTGGCACACGGAGGCTTGGTTCCGAGCCATACGGTCCCGATAAAGATGTGGCTCCTTACACATGTGGCCTTCATTTCTAAGTACCCCCAGTTCTTCCTAGGTCTTCAACAACTCATTATGTTACTGGTCTTCTGTGTGCTTTCTGAAATAAAGCAGTGTTTTCTTCATGGGTTTATGGGTAAGGGTTTTCCACTTGAGACAAGTTAATTCCTATTTTACTTGTTTACTTTCATTCCTCCTCGTTTACATCTTCTTTTCTCCTTTTTCCTTCACATCTCTTCAGGATCTTTCCTATATTCATTTTGTATCTTTCCTTCTCATTCTACTGTACCATTTTCTTCCTTCAGATCTTTTCCTTCCTCCTTGCTGAACATTACATATTTTTTCATCCCTTTATCTACAGCCTCTCTTTCACCCAATTCCTGTCATTTTAAAATAGATCATCTAGTTATCAATGATTCCCAGAAGACACATTTCTCTATTCATCCTTCTTCTCCCAAGCACTCCTTAATTTTTTGTGGGTACTCTGCTCTTTTGGGTTCCTTGCCCAACTCCAACCTGTGCATTGGTGGGGCAGGGATGTGGGAGGTGCTTCCTACACAACACCAAGCAATTCTCCAGAGACCAGCAGAGTGTCCGAGAATTCAACTCAATCCTGGTACTGTTTATCCAAAGATAGCACCAGACTCCACGGGTTGAGGGCTCAGTCCTACAAGACTGCTCTCTAAACTCACTTCCGGACGCAAGCCACCAGCTTACGTTGTTACCTGTGCTTCTGACCAATGGGCTATAAGTCACAGATTCCTACAACCCCTTCCTTCCTTGGTTTAATTAATTTGCTAGGGCAGGTCACAGAACTCCAGAAAATATTTTACTTACTAGATCACTGGTTTATTATAAAAGGCCATAACTCAGGAAGACCCAGTTGCAAGAGATGCACAGGACACATTATGGGGAGGGGGTACGGAGCTCCTGTGGCCTCTCCAGGAGCACCACTCTCCCAGCACCTCCTGTGTTCACCAACCTGGAAGCTCTCTGAACTCTCTTCTTCTTGGTTTTTATGGAGGCCTGTTAAATCATTGGCCACTGGGGATTGATCTCACCAAGGTCAGGGAAGAACTACAAATTCCAACCCTCTAATCACATGGCTGGCTCCAATGGCATCCAGCTCCCATCCTTCTGTGCCTCCCAAAGTCACTGCATTCACTTAACAAAAGAAACCATCATCCCTCTCATCATTACAAAATTCCAAGGGTTTCAGTTCTATGCCAGAAATGGGGACAAAGACCAAATATATATTTCTTATTATATAAATCACAAGATCATACCTATTCTTTTCTATGATTTTCTTTTAGTACTTTCCTGCCTGTTATTCTCCTCTTCAGTGTAGCTTTCTAGTACTTTGTCAGGTCCTTTTTTCTTTTAATGGTATTCTATGGGGGAGGGGGGGTGTGTGGTGGAGGGTGGAGGGGGTCTGATGACAACTGTGGAGAAAAATATAAAATTTGTGTTAAAGTTGCAGCTACTAAAATGGCAACAGTGGTCTGTGGGGCCCAATTCTGCTCCTCCGCATGTGTCACACAAATGAGATTTTTGGACCACACTATGTACGCCATCCTTGTTATCAAACGTTTGAGAAGAATTAAGTTTACTGACAAAAAGTGATTTATACTGAAAATTCTAGGAATGCTTATAGGTATTCTTTTTCAGGCAAATTTTATGTTTCTCTTTCCTGATTCTCTCATTGATTTATGGGTGGGTATATCATTGATGATAACTGGGGAACGGGGTTGCAGGATACCAAAGAGAAAAATATATGCTCTCATTACTTTAGAAGAATGTGATAAGGTACCAAAAAATATAGGTCAAATAACTGGTTTCTCAAGGTCAAGTAATTCCTGTATTTCCAAAACTTCTTGGGGCAAGAAAAAAGGTGATTTGATACCACCCCTCCTTATTTTTTCTAAAAAAGGAAATAAAATCTGTGAGTTCAATAAAACAGCCGTTGCTCTAGTAACAAAGATCCCTCTAGACAGGTGCATCCTGTTTCATTGGGATGGTAGGTAGTTTTCATAGGTACACTTAGGTAAAGATACCCCTTCCTTAAATATATGTTCCTGCCTGCCAGTGAGTAAAACCTGATGTGGGTTATTTGGTTAGTCTTTACATATTATTTTATTATGTGACTATCCTTTTCCTTCTCATCCAACCTTCCAATGAAAGGTTTTTCATTTCTGAGGTTTCAAGGTATAGCTGTCAAGCCCCTAGCCTGGAGCTTCTCCTGCTCCTGCCTAATGAGCCCTGCAAATGTAGAGGCCCCACTCCAAGCCACAGTTTCCTAACCGGAAGCCAAACCAATACACATGGTCATTGAAAGCCAATGCGAATTTGTCTATAGTATCCTTCACTCTACCGATTTTCTCCACTACTACACATTTCTGCATGTGTTTACTAAAAAGTAATGGCTGAAATAAGCTCTCAAAATCCACCTACTCTCTAGTCTGTATTTATTTTCTTTGAAATCTTTTCAGATATAAGCAAAGTAGATGCCTGCTTCTACTACAATTTCCAACTGCAAGTCATTTCTATTGAGCTGTAAAAGGCAATACAATGACATCAACTAAAACTAAACAAATATCTACAGTAAAGTGTAGGAAACACACTGTGGTATGAGAATATTCACACAGTAGAAGTGTTCCTAATTCTTCTATCTGGGGAAAAAAAAAGTTAGGTTCCTGAAACGTGTTAATTCTTCCCTGCATTGAAGGTGCAACTCTCCGGCCAATTTTTTAAAATAACTAAGATATTACAATTCATGTGAAAATGTATGAAAGCTTGAAAGTTCCTTGAGGGCAAAAGCCTCCTCTTCTGTGTTGTATTGTCTATTATCTATAGCGTTTAACACATAGCCAAGCATGGGGAAACTTTTTTACAAGAAAGCCTAAGGTAACTGCTTCATTACCACCCTATGTGGCACAGGGCAAAGGTGTGTCGGGCCAGCCGCCACCTTTCTTTGCTGCCTAGCTTCCTCTACGGTCTTCAACTATCAATGGATGAGCTTCTTCATCAGTCTTCATCAATACTATCAAGATGGCCTTTCAACCTTTGGCCATCTTGCACGTCTACCTTAGTGTGGAGTGTACGTAATTGAAACTCCTCTGCTACTAGACTTTGGGGACCCAGAACAATACCACTCGACTGGTTCTTACTCTATATATCTTTCACTTACTTGATTTCAAAGATTACTCCTCAACCTGACATTTTGATTACACTGTTCTACTGAGGGGTTACCGTAATTTGTCATGTCCCGAAAAATCAAATTCAGCGAACAAGTATGACGGTTTTAATTCGTCATTTAATGCCATTTAATGCTTACCACTCAATAAAGTCGAGATGATGTGCCTGGTTTACAAAAGAAGAACCAAGATGCCGGGAGGTCCAAGGTGGCATGGGTAACAGTCATGTCTGCTCACTGCTCTTATGGTGCCTCCCTCTACCTCACCATCTTTACCCCTTGCAGTTCTGGAATGTGCCACTCTGGCTTCCCACAGCCAAGTCACCAAATGTCAGTTGGCTGGCCTTTCCATTCTTTGAAGACCAAATCCTCTTATCTCAGGGCTTTCACCTATTTTCCCCTTCCCAGAGATAATCCAGCCTCTTCTTTCCCCAATTAACTCCTACTAAGCTTTAAAGTCTCCTCTTAAATGTATGCTGTAGACTAGACCAAGTTCCTGAGCATCATGCTTTCAAAACAGCCTGCAGGGTTCCATCAATGCACTCACCCTCGAGTGTAACTATATAAATGAGTCACCTCTGTATCTGACCCAGCTCCTGTCCCAGGTGCCACCAAACCACAGCAGAGGAATGAAACAGGTACAAACCCATAAGGAGGTAGAATGGGAGAAAAAACAATGGCAGCTGAGGGAGATACACGAAATGTTTGAGGATGTAAAGCAGATGGGCAGTTTGTCTCTGATTTGGCAGAGTGGAACGGCTAAACCCTACCTGTCTGCAGGGGGAAACTGACAGAATGTCAAAAAACCTGGGAAATGAGAGGCTCCAAGTTCCTCGGAAGGTGAGAGGAGAGCAGGAGATGTTACCAGTAGAAGGATCTGGGGCGTGACCATATTTCACTCTCCCTCAGCTCAGCGGCTGTGACTCCTGGTAGATGACAGAACATTGGCTTGCTCAAATCAGGCTGAGTCGGAGAGCACCAGGCCCAGAAGAGATCAAGGAGTAGGAGAACATAGGGGAATTTGGTGGAAATCTGGATAATAAAGAGAATAAAATAAAACACCTTCCTAGCTTGACTCCTTACAAGCAGGAGACCACAGGATTTCTTCTGGGGCAAACTCACTTGGCCAAAAGACTTTTGGAGTCTCCCATGAGGTCGCTAAATTACCAGCCAGCTGGACCACCACAGTTGGGACTGACCAGGCATCAAGCCCCACTTGTGCACACAAGCCTGCCAACCGCCTTTTAGAATAAACACCTACGAGCTGCCGTCCAAATTTTCACAAAATCACAAGCCGAGTGGTGACAAGTGCTATGAAGGAAAACAGTGCAAGGTAAAGGGGAATGAGGGCAGGTGCCATTTTGGAAAGAGTTATCAGGGAAGCTTCTCCAGGGAGGTGCTGTCTGAGCAGAGACAAGTAAGGTGAGAAGCTTTGCTGTGGGAATATCTGGGGACACACTCTTGTAGGCAGAAAGACAGCAAGTGCAGAGGACTGAGGTAGAAGCACAGTTAGAGAGTTCTAAGAATAGCGAGACAACCGGTGTGGCTAAAGAGGAATGAACAGAACAAAAGGGGATACAGAATGAGGTTAGACAGGTTTCCAGAGTCTGGATCAGACAGGGCCTGGTGGTTCATACTGAGACTCAGAATATTTCTAAGGTGACTGGAAGCCACTGATGGTTTTATAGAAGTGAATGACGCAGTGATTTCTGTTTCACAGCAGACTACTCTCTTTGTTGTGTAGGAAATGGACTGGATGGCTGGTGTTAAATCCTGGTAGGCCTCAATCTTCCCGAGTTCGTTGTAAGCAAGGTGAAGGCAGGCGTGCATGCACCTTGGTCCCTGAGAGATACTTAGCGCCTCACAGTATATCACAGTCATGCAATAAATTATCTGTTGGGAGAATGAACAGAATACCAGAAGAACAACTAGATACTAGTTTTAAGATTCCAAAGCTGCTGGACTTCCAAAAAAGATCATGATACCTAGCAGAGAGTCCTGCAGTAATTTAATACAATTTTGATGAAGATCCCGATATTCTTTTACTACTACTGGTAATATCATCTTGGTTCACTATGTAGGTATTACAACATCACTGTGACCTATTTCAATGTAAGAACGGATTGAAAATGGTGTTAATTAGTGTTTCTAATGATAGTCTCTCTCTATAACACATTCCATTTAATCCCATTCTGTAAGAGAAAATTGAAAGTAAGTCATATTGCAAAACACTTGGATAGCCCCTATTCTTCTTCTGAGTATCACAAACTAAATCACTGGTTTGCATTTCCATATAGCTTCTTCCAAGGGATTTTTACAAAGATATCTTCCCTATCTTTTGTATGTATATTGCAGGCAGCATCATTCATTATTGGTAATTCATCATTTTCAAAATCGATACCTAATTCATGAGGACAGCTTATCCTTACAAATAAACTGCAAAACCTGGCAACCTTTACACATTCTAGAAACAAAATAAAGCTAAAAACCTGTTCCCTTTTGACTTGCAGGAGTCATTCATTCAACAAACATATACTGAGACTACATGCCAAAAAAACTACAAAATATTGTGTATACAGAGATGAACAATGGTGTCTTCTAGGAGTCTAGGAAGCTTATCAACCAATAAACTTCTTCCTGGTTAACTGTAATTTCTTTCATGCTTCCCTAATTTGCAATGTGGACCGAGAATATAACCATATTACCCCAACTGAAAGTACACTCAGATCACTGGTTTACTCTGATGCTGGAATGATCATTTCCTACACAGAAAGCAAGAAAGAATACCAGCTTGTGGCAGAAGTTTGGGAAGGGTAGACTGGCAGAACTTCAACTAAATCTACTGAACTTTAGAAATGGAGGCTACATTACCACCTAAACCAGGGAAACAATACCTGTTAGGAAACTCATAGAGACATGGGCTTGAGTTGGGGCAAGCAGACATCTTTCAAGTAACTGTCTACTGATAGGAAAAAAAAAGAAGACAGGGGTCAGTTATTTTCATTGTACCACAAGGCCAGGATGAGTAATAATGGGTCTACAGGTCCCCAGGGAAAATTAGAAGACCAAAGTTGAATCTGGGCTATGAGCTGCAAAGGGAACCTACAGAATTCCCAACATTGGAGAGAGTCAAAGCTAAGTCAACCCCAAGAGATGATTGAGGAATGGTTACCTTCACTCCAATGCAAGCAAACAACAAAACAATCCACTAGGGGTCCAGAGTAGGTCAAATGAACATAAAGCTTACTGGATAATTTTGTGCTATGGCTCAAGATGGATTGCCCTGCAGTAAATACTCCAGACGATTTACCCTTGGTGTAAGCAAACCACATCACATAACAGAGTCAACGGTGTCTGCCAATGACAAGGATTAATTAAAGTTCTCAGTCCCTAAGGGATAGCTGAAAATAGACGTGTGTAGTACTCATAGACATGCAACACTGAAGAGTAACACTGAATCCAGAACCCTGAGACACCTTCTAGACTCCTCTTTATGCTTCCAGACAGAATGTCCCTGCAGGTTCCAGTCTCATTAGAAACCTAAGCAGTCCACTGAACCATGAGGGCTGATTTTCTAGAAGAAATTGCTGATCACGGATGTAGCTTTTACCTTCTGGAAAATGCTGCCCAAGCGAGACTCTTGAGGCTTCTGTACACTTGCAGTTTCTTACCCTCCTAGGCTCTGAGAAAGTAGGGAAGGACCATCCCATCCTTCTCAGCAGCTGAGGTTTGGAGGTTTAAGTGGTTCATGTTATCAGCCTCTTGCAGTGTCCTAACCAACAGGAAGTTTCCCCAGAGTTTCCATCACAGGAAATTTCCTGTGAGGAAGCCCTGACTGCACAAACAAAGAGTTCCTTCACTCCCCATGGAAACTGCAGAGGCGGCTGAGGCGGTGTGGGCAGAAAGGGTGGGTGTGAATGGGGTGGAAGGCAGCAGGGGGTTGAGGGATGAACAGCATGGGAAGAGATGGAGGGGAACAAAGAAGTTCTTTCACTTCCCTTGGCCTTGGATTTGTCAGCAAAATGCTTACTAACTGGCACATGTTGGCGTTCACCTCTTGGCCAGCAGCTTCACCCCAGGCCAGAATGAACTTGGAGAGAGAAGACCTAATGTAGGTGCAGATTCTGCTGGTCGACCTCCGCCCCTCACCACTCCGAATCTATTTCCCCTTCTGTACAACAAGGGGCATTGTGATGATTAAATAAGATAGATGAACATAGACATGAACACTAGTAAACTGTGAGATTTTATACAAACAGAAGGTAGTACTAACTGGTTTAACCATAGCAATATTTTCACTCTAGCAAATGCCTGGCTGGTAGGAGGTTATCTACAGAACAGTGAGGTCTCTCCCTGGGAGGACCATTCGATTTCCCAGTCTTTGTCAATGCAATCTGAATTAAAGAGAGCACCAGCTGTGGAAATGGAGCATTCTGATTACCTGAATTTTTTGGCTACATCAAGATTCATTAAACAAGCTTTTATTTTTCCAACCCTAGAAACATTTTCAAAATGTAGGAAAATAGCTTAATTAAGCCATAGCTATAGAGTTGCCTCTTGAACTAAATCAGATATCCTTTAAAAAAAATTTTTTTGCCTTTTTCTTCTAAAGACCAAGGTCAGAGTTTTAAAAAAGAAAGGTCAGTTAAGAGGTCTATTTTATTCTCTTCTAGTTAATTTATGTTTCTCTGCTCACATATTTGCCATTCTAATGTGGGGAGTCTCCTCAGAATAATGTAAAATGAAATCAAATGGGATGAGTGAGAACAACTTTTCAATGAACACAGCTCACTTTAATTTCACCCATATTTTTGCTTTTATCTTTAAAACCATGACATAATTGTACTGCTTTAGAGGGCAGACTATACACTTGGACCATGGATGGCAGCCACAAAATACTTCTGCTTTTTAATTCTTTCTGGTGAGCACCAGATCATCTACTCTTAAAGAACATTTTAAAATTTGAACCCCATTTTCAAGGTGATTCTGGGGGCTCACATTTATCAAAGGCCAACACCATTGCCTTTGATTCTGGGCCTATTGTGAAAACAGGCCTGGGATAGCTTATCCTCTGACCCTAGCCAGAACCACACCTAAGTAATTTCCAGTTCGTGATGATGGTAGACTCAAAGGAAAATGTATGTAACACTCTTGGCAACTGCTTTGGGTTACGCACTTTTCTATACATTATTTGATTTAATCTTCACACCAGTCATGAGACAGGGGACTTTTTTTTTTTTTACACCCCACGTTAGACAAAGAAGCTGAAATGCAGAGAGATAAAATAACTTGCCCTCTACATAGCTAGCGATTACACAGTGAGAAATTGCCTTGAAGGTCTGAGTACTGACCTCTTACCTACTCATCACAGTGCTTCCATACCGCAGCGGAATGGAAAAAAAAATCACCAACTCCAAGGCCAGGACACCAGTAGCCATGAGTGGTCCTGAGGCTAATCAGGTCACTGCAACCAGTCGGTTCGGCTCAGGAAGAGGTGGGTAATTCAAGCAGGCTTACCAGGGATGGAGGCACCGGAGGACACACACCGATAAGGCGACAGTGCTTGTTTTTAGGAACCCTAAGGAAGCAACTGGGCTGCCGTGAAGGATGGGTGGCCATAAAGGAGATCGGGCACCAGTGACGTCGTGCATCACACATTTAGTACACTTGGAAAATTTTAACCTGTATTAATTAGCCCATTCTCTCTTCAGGCTATATGGATAAAAATGTCTGTGGGTAGCTGTCTCCTCTTCTTCCTCTCCCCTCCCCCCATGCCTTTAGTTAATTGCAGCTGTGGTCAAGGGCCTGCGGCCAAAAGTCCCACAATGCACTGCTCCACAGGAAGTTCCCAAGATCTCTTCCTGAACAGGAAATTTCCTGTGGTCCAACAGACATTCCTCGCAGCGTTTATCACTCACATACATTTGTTTTGGCAGATACTGGGTCTTGGGTAAGAACAAGAAACGGTTGGAGGGAAAGCTACCTCAGGAAAAAAAAAAAATGCAGTTATTGTCAGGAGAAGAAAGTGTGACTGAATTAACTCCCATCTCAAAGGAAAATACTACCAGAATGGACTCGAGAGATCTGAAACGTGTGAGAACGTAAATACCATTCACACATCAGCTATGCAACATTTCAATTTTAATTGCAACTCAAAAGTGAAGCTATGCAGGCTTTTTTTGGTGTGTGTTTGTGGGGGGGGCAACTTCAAAGCATTCTGTCAATTTTACTCAGTGAAATTTTGGTTCCTACTGGCATTGTGGCTACATTGTGATTTAGACTTTAAACTTTCCTGCAGTTTCCTGAGACATATGCCCTACTGTAACTTATTTCCTTACTGCACAATCCTTTCAACGTCTGACAGCAGCATACCCTTTCCTGAGTGGCTCACAGGCTGATATTCCATATTTGTGCGGCTTCTCTGGAGTGGAGTCTGTACTTTTGGAGGCTACAATAGGGACAGGAGAAAAATGCGAGTACTCAGGCATTTTCCATCCTAACTGGCCTTTCTGACTCCTATCTTATAATCCCCCCTTCACACAGTTCCCGAAGTAATCTTTGTAACCACTAAGAGGAATATCCTTTCCCTGTCTAAAACCCTTCAGTGGCTGCCCACAAATCTGGGGATGAAATTGAATTCTTCAGCTTAGCACATCTTTCCAATTTTACTTCCTAACAGTTCCCCTTCACTCCAGCCACCAGCTGCTGGTTGTTTCTAGAACTAACCATGCGTCGTCATATCTCTTTGTCTTCCTCAGACTGTTTATTTTTACTTTCTTCTGCGACCCAGGTTTTGTGGTTTTTTTTAGATGTTTTTTTAAATTTATTTGAGAAAGTGAGAGAGCACATGCAGAATTAGGAGCACAGAGAGCGGGAGAAGCAGACCCTCCGCTGAGCAGGGAGTCTGACATGGGGCTCAATCCCAGGATCCCGAGATTGTGAACTGAGCTGACAGCAGATACTTAACCAACTGAGTCAACCAGGTGCCCCCCTAAAGATTTTATTTATTTGAGAGAGCCCCTCACAAGCCAGCTTAAACACTTGCTCCTTTCCTAAGTCCGTTGCTTCTCCTCTGTGAGAAGTGTAACCCCAATCACCTTGTATTCTGATTTGTTGGTTAGTTACCTATCTTCTCCAAGAGAGGACAAGTTTCTTGAGGGCAAGAATTATTTTACTATCTTATTTGTTTTTGGAATCACAATAGACAGTTGATAGAAACCTTTGTGTGGTAAAAATGATGGGAATGTTCTTTTGTTTCTACTCTAAACAGATCACACAGAACTGTCTTGTATCAGGAACATTCTAGCAATCTCATAATGTAGTCTTCGAGACTCATAGAGATGAAATCCTTTCCTTTAAATTTGTCAACCTGGAATGCCCACTCTCTCCTGTATGACAGATCTGTGCATCATACTAGTCCTACTGATTTTACATGGGCTTTAGCGGTACTGAGATCCTTGGCTGGCTGCCCCCATGGCCCGATAACCTTTCCAGCTGGACTTGCTTAAGCCCCTTTCTGTAAGTCCAACTCCACCCAGACTCTGGCCCCAATCCTCTCCTTTATCAAGAGGAAGCTTTGGAACAGTTGTTCAGGGAGCCAGTAATGAGTCACCAGGCCTGCTGGCTTTACTGGGCCTTGCTCAGTCACCCGGAAGAAAGTCTGCTGTAATGGGGTTCCTTATCGGGGTTTCCCACCCAGCTCTATCTTCCAGTCCTTCTCCATAATGCAAGTCTTATGACTGAAGCTCGGTCTCTGAGCCTGGGTTTCTGTTCCCTGCTCCTTAAGCTTCCATTCCCAGAGTTCACGTGAGACACCTCCCTCCCCCAACTACCAGCACCTTGCCCTCCTACCACATTCACCCAAAATGGGCAGTCCTGGCCTTGTTCCCAATACCTGCTGCTGAAATTTCCCTCATTGTCCCCGCTCTGAGGGCTCCTGGGCATTTCTTAAAGAGAAGATCCTTTCATTTCTCTGTTCCCAGAGCCTGGACGAGTGCTAAGCACACCGTCTGAATATAAATACCTGTGCCTAAAAGAATGAGTGGCCTCTCCAAAACGGACCTTGATTTACGGCGTGACCTCGACTTGTTAGGGACATCGCAGCAGAGGACCAACAAACGACCTCTGGGTTCTTACAGGAGAGAAAGCATCTTTCACCAAAGAAAGGACATCTAAATTCCTCTCAAGTCTTCTTGAGAAATAAAGCCCTATTTCAAGAAATTATGCCTCAGCGCTATTTTATTTCTTAAAACAAAAGAAAGAGAAAAAAGAAAGTTTGTAGAAGGAGACCCGTCAGGGTGCAGCCGTGTCGGTGCCAGGAGAGTTCCAGGGTGGACAGAATACAGGACAGCTCTGGGCTCAGTGGTAGCTGATGGAAGAACTAGCACCACCTCTGAAATGCTAAGTGCTTTTAATGCCCGAGAATACTCGGGGAGGGCTGGACAGCTGTTTCCACTGTTTTTTATTCCTCTGTCACTGGGCTGGGAATCAGAGGGTCTAGGCTCAAATCCTTCCTCTGCTATTCACTTGCTCGATGCCCCTAGCCAAGTCTCTTCGCTCCAGAGTCTCAGTTTCCTCACCTGTGGACTGGGGATAACACCCCCCAACCAGTGGGTATCGGGAGGACTAAAGGCAATGATAAATGTCATTGGGCTGGCGCATAGTGGGGCAAAGATGAATATGGCACCTAACAGGTGAATGCGAATCTTGGCCAAGGACCAGAAGATGATGGAATGCAATGTGCTTTTCTCTTTCCCCTTCTGGTATGTGCAAAATTGCCTACAGTGCAATCTGTCCTCTGGCCTCGAATGTAGCCTAACTAGTCTTCTTCATATGAGTTTCAGACATGATGGACTTTCCCTCTTTACAGGACGGTACTTGGACTGGAGGCTGAGGTGTCTGTACTTTAGCGTGTGAAGTGGAGTCTTTATTTGGAGGCAAAGGGAAAACTCTGAAGAATGTGGCCGAGGCCATTTGATCATGATCAGTTGAGGGACTGCACTTGCTGGGGCTGTGTGCATCAAATTCACCAGATTATTTTTCTAGGCTTTCTGAAGTTGAGCTAACAGATAAGGGTGGAATCTTCTTTGCTGGCGAGCTCACATGTAGTGAGTCCTGACTGGGTGCCAGGCGTTATGCCAGGTGAATGGTTTTCAGGCTAGCAATCGTTAAAGCGCTGTGTAACCGGCAAAGGCTCCCGACTGTAACTCAAAATGTTCACTTTGGCTCTATAAAGTCTCCATGTGGTGGCCTGATTTCCTTGGAGTCACTACCAAGGCCAGAACAGCTGGGGTTCCTTTGCTCACACAGCCCTGGTCCCAAGGACAGATAATTGGAAGGAGGATGTTTTGGGAGGACAGTCCTGTGCTGGGCGCTCCGGCCACCAATAGGCGGGCAGAGTGCCTACACTTTGACTTTGGGCCTTCTCCAGTTCATCAATGCTTAAATTTACATTTTAAATGTATTCTGCTTGAACTGCTCCTGCCTTATTTTTACAAATATTACACTCTGAGGTTCAATTTGGAGGAAGCAATCATAGAAATTAAAAAAAAAAAATCATAGATGCAGCTCATATCCAATGAAACAATTAAAAACGCCCATACACCCTGATTTCTCTTAGACCACCAGCAAACAAGGAACCTTAAACACTGGAATGCTGTGCCCATGACATGGCATTTCTGCCATCTTCTAGAAGAGCACTATGCACATTAAAGAAAAGTTGTTTGAGGGGCGCCTGGGTGGCTCAGTTGGTTGAACGACTGCCTTCGGCTCAGGTCATGATCCCGGAGACCCGGGATGGAGTCCCACATCGGGCTCTCTGCTCGGCAGGAAGCCTGCTTCTCCCTCTCTCACTCCCCCTGCTTGTGTTCCCCCTCTGGCTGTGTTTCTGTCAAATAAATAAAATCTTTGGAAAAGAAAAAAAGAAAAGTTGTTTGGGTCAGTTCAATAGTCACAAAACACGGTAAGTTGTGTAAGGCCATTTATTAAGCTTTGTGGATGGTTACAATGAAAGTAGAGGACATGATCCTTTTCTTTTAAGCATTTACTGCCAAATGGAAAAAAAAAACAATAAATGTATGCATCAACAGCAAATACCACTGATGTCTGCATGGAAAGATAACTAGACACAATTTGTTTCTGGGAACCACTAAGCAAAATAATGGCTTTCTCCTGCCAAAATCCAGGCTCCTAATGATACTGATGCCCACAAATCTAGGAAGACTGTTTTATCTTAAATAGTCATGCAAAATGGGCGATGGTATAGCATAAAATTGAAATGACCTAAAGGGATTAAATACTTAGAGGCAATGAAACCCACAGGTATGAGAATCAGGGGCCCGGAGCAGAGCTGACCTCTCTGCTCACCGGGTATCTCTCCTTCAACTTCATAGCCGGCACTGGGAAGCTATTTTTAATCCCTAGGCTTTAGGCAGCTGAGTCTGGTTAGAATAAGATATCTGAATATGGAGGCAGCAGTGAGGCACCAAATGCCTGGAGCTCACACTGAAAAAGTTGCTTGTGCCCAAGCATCTGGGCTGAGAATGAACGTGCTCTTGAGATTCCCCCACCAGAAGCGTTAAAATAGTCCTGGGCTTACAGGTCAGACAGGGGCCGGATTTGCAGGTAGCATCCTCTCTGACTTGAGCTTAGCCAGTGTCCAGTTCCAGCTATTTTAAGTGCACTTTTTAAAAAAAATTTTTATTTATTTGACAGAGAGAGAGGGATCAGAAGCGGGGGGGGGGGGGGGGGGGGGGGGGGGGGGGGGGGGGAGCGGGCTTCCTGCCGAGCAGGGAGCCTGATGCGGGGCTCGATCTCAGTACCCTGAGATCATGACCTGAGCCAAAGGCAGACGCTTAATGACTGAGTCACCCAGGCATCACTTTAAGTGCACTCTTAAAGCTGCTTCTATCCTCACAGCCACACTGAGGTCTAGGATGGAGAGGGAGGGAGGGTAGGGAGGAGGCTGATTAACTGACTGGGCTTTACTGCTCCTTCCCTGGTTTCCGTGGGTTCCCATTGTGCTTCTAAGAAAGCAGGATTCAGCGGGCGTCAGTGCTCTGGGCTATATTTATACCCATCCAGCTGCCCAGTTGCTGAGCTTTTCACAATTACAAACAGCAGGAGAACAAGATGCCTTCCAGAGGGACCATTTTCTCATGGTATTTATTCTAGATCTCTCTGGGATGATCTCAGCATTCATCTTTTTGATGAAAGGGGGTGAGGGGAAGGAGAAGAAAAAAACCCAGAGTTGGTTGGCACAGTTCTCTGGTGCCGATGCAGAAGAGTGTTACTTCTGCCAGGCATAAAAGGGGCAAAGCTGCCTTCCTCCCTGGGCTTTATCTGCCATTCAGCCAGGTTTATTCCTGGGAAACAGACCTACCAGTCACACGGTACTACACAAGGTAATGGTGAGCAGAGGTGTCTATTTATCCCTGGCTTTCTTTACCACCCAGCCCCTCTCGAGGCAAAACAGAGCAAAAGGTATTGTTAAGAGAAGAAGGGAGGTATTCCACTGGCTGTGGAATCCAACGTGGACTGGATTCTGGCTACCACCGCCCATGTGTGTGATCTTGAGTAATTTATTTGAGTTCTCGGAGCCTCACCTCTCCTAATAATCCCTTAGGAGAGTTGCTGTTGGTTTTGAATTGAGGCGGCGTGTGGAAGAAAGAGGCATGAACTAGCTTCCTTTGGCTTATGTCTAGAACACCTTCTGCAGCCCTGGTCGGCCCGGTCTGGAGCATAACGTCCTCTGGGCCAGGCACCTGCGATGAGCAGCCCGAAGCGATGGAGCCAAGCGGTTAAGTGAACAGGGGAGCTCCGCCGCTTACCAGCAAACTGGCCTCCTCTGTTTTCACTTTCTTTGTCTTAACAGAACCTTCTCCACAGCCTTGATGAGGATTAAATTAGCTAGCAGATGTGAAAGTGCTTAGGACAGTGCCTGGCGCCAAGTCTGTATGGAGTGAGAGCTACTATTGTTACCTGCCCAGTGGAAAGCTCTGATTATTCTCCATTGCTCCAACACCGAGTATAAAGAGAATCTGAAGATAAATGTTTTATAAATTACAAAGGAAAAGTCCTGAAAATGAAGCATTAAACTTTGGATAAGGTAAAATATTCGTGGGTATGAATCTGGTCATTCTGCAATTTTGCATTTTTCATCACCCACCCACCCCCACCCCCCAACTGTGATTTCTATTAATATGGTGTAATTATATAATGGGGAATTCTAGAATTCTCTTATTCTATATATTATTCTTCTAATACCATTTTTTTAGTTAAGGGGTTGCTATTAATTCTCAAATAAAATAACCATTTAGAGCCTTTCAAGTCACCTACATGGAAATAAAATGTAATCCTTTTTTAATTTCCTCTCTTTCCTCTCCCTTAGCCACAAATAAGGGTTGTTTGGTTTTACAGTAGATGAATGAACACTGAACCCTATTAGCAGATGAGACCTGAGTCCAAACAAGGATTAATGTAAGTGTAACCCGTCTCAGGACTGTATGAGTCCTCTTTAGGAGTGTGGGTCTCGTCTGAAGTAAATGCTCGGCTCACCCTGGCCAACATTTCACAAACGTCTGCCGTGGGGGCGGCAGGAATACATGCACACCCAGCCACATGGACCTCTTTTGATCATTCTTCTGGCCAGGTAAAATCTGATCTAAAGAAGAAAGCAGAACAGTATAAAGAAACAGTAACATACTACCTAAATGTTCTGCACAGAAGGAGGGCTAGGTACAATGCCTTGGTTTCTAGCTGTGTGTGTGTGTGTGTGTGTGTGTGTGTGTGTGTGTGTGTGTGTACACACTTATTTGCTGTGTATATATACTCTGTTTATTTTGTGTATACATATTGTGTGTAAACATATCATTTATGTGTGTATGTGTATGTATACACACACATACACACATGCACATTTGTTTATTTGCTGTGTATATATACTTCGCTTTTCGTCTCAATTCCCAGAACTGGTTCCTTTGCCATCTTCTTAAACCATCATCCACACAATTTCCATCAGTGATGTGACAACACCCCTCCTCCCCCGTCAGAGCGGTTCTTGAAACATCTCACTTATCCTTTCCCCCCAGGGAACTGGAGCTGTGTTATGTACTTGGAATCCACCCTTGAAGGGTCTGAGTCAGTCGATCTGGGGTGAGAAATGTAATCTTTTGTAAAAAGATCATCAGGCCAATCAGTTATGCAGCTGGGTTTGAGAACACTGGACATAACTCTTGGAAGATGTGGAAGCTCTATCAAGACAACGGCACATGATAATAACAGTAACAATTAATATAGACATATACATAGAGGCGTGTGCCAGCTTTACTTACATTAACTAGTTTGTTATTACTTCATGTGTTGATTTCTCTATTAAATTCAAGGGTGTTGCTGTAAAAACGAAACAAAAACCTAACTGGGTGTTATCCAGACTTGTCCACTGATTTGTTTCCCTCAAGAGGGCACAGGAATACAAAAATAAAACTACCTGTCCTTTACATAGTATCTTACAAGACTTCTGTACAGGAAACACTTGTGACACAAGCTATACTTGTCTAAGTGTAAGTACAATGATCATTAGTACGAATAATTTCAAATAATACAAAAATCTTCCCGAGAAGCTCCAGTTTGATATACACAGAACACATATACTTTGGACAATCCCACTAGGGCAGAGAGACTGTCAAAATTCATCAGTGTTTGAGGAAGCTAATTTTAGTTCTGCTCTCTTCCCCTAAACTTCTCTGAAATAACAGCGAAAAAGATTTTTAAGAAATTACAAGGACTCAAACACCAGGAGAGGAGATAAGAACAAGAAGGAGAAGGGGGAGGGAGAGGAACACAAAGGGAAGAGGGAAAAAAAAACAAACCAGAAAGTTGAGAGCAGATGAACCGATGGTAATTTACTTAGCAGACCTGAGAAAGTGGAATGCTAAGCTCACAGTAAGGAAAGCTGCAACATATCCAGATTCCCAGGGCAGGAACCCTCAAAGGCTTGGAAACTGGTGGCACTTGTTACATCTGAAAGTCTGGACAGTTGAGACCCTGCTCCTCCCCTCCCATGGCAGAAGATTAGAAGATAAAAGTTAGTGACTTGAGAAAGAACTGAAACCAAAATGGCAAAGAGGAATTAACTGAAAATTTACAGATGGAAGAGTAAAAGGATGTGTACGTGACAACTGCTGAGAATCCCCCCACCCCCCACCCCTGGTCCATCTTGTCCTATAGCTCTCCTAGGTGGTTAGCAGCTACCTGAAGAGCATCCACCTCTGGGGAATGGGAGTAGTCAAGGACCAAGGAGTCAGAGATATTCACGACAACAGTATCCAAAGGAAATACCCAGACTTGCCACCTTCGTAGACAAGCCCACCTGTGCACGTAGAACTTCTAACCCGTGTTCCACCCCCTCTCCTATGAGCAGTCAAGCAGAGGTCACTACATGTTCAAGTATAAAAGGAAAGGAAGAGAGCAAAACCATCCAGCCAAAAACAAACACACAAACAAAACCCCCAAAACCCCCAGAAAAATGCATCATGGAGAAAACAGACAATGTAAGGAAAATAAGTAATTATTATTATCCATAATGGAAGATGTTGTAACTATGAAATAAGAACAAGATGCTATAATGAGGAATGTGCCCAGAACAACAACAAAAAAAACCCATCTACATATTAAAGGTAAGATTTTGGGGCACCTGGGTGGCTCAGTCGGTTAAGCGCTGACTCTTAATTTCGGCTCAGGTCATGATCTCAGGGTCCTGAGATGGAGCCCAGTGCCCAGCTCTGTGCTGGGCCTGAAGCCTTCTTAAGATTCTCTCCCTAAAAAAAAAAAAAAAAAAAAAAAAAAAGATTCTCTCCCTCTGCTCCATCCTCACTCCCTCTCTCAAGGAGGAAAAAAAAAAAGTGTGATCTCAGGAATAAAAACTCAATAGAAGTAGTAGAAAATAAATAAAGTTAAGGAATCTCCTAAAGAGGAGCTCGAAGTGTAAGCAGGTGGAAAATAACCAGAAAAGATAAGAAAATCATAGGACCAACAGCCTCATAGTAAGTAATGGGAGTTTCATAGAAAGAACCAAGAAAACAGGGGAGAAAATGTCCCAGAACTAAAGAAAATGAATGTCCAGACTGAAGTGGCCTGAATGGATGAAGAGACCCACACCAAGGCACGTGACAGTGAATTTAGAACCCAGAGGATAAAAATATTCCCAGGAGTCAAAGAAGCAAACACAAAAAGTTACATATAAATGATGAAGGATAGGGAACGCATGGTCTTTCCACAGCAACACTGAAAGACAATACAGTGGAGCACTGCCTTCAAAATTCTGGGGGAAATTATTTCCTGCCTAGAATTATATACCTAGGCAATTTATTAAGTCAAATTATCAAGTATGGGGAGAGAATAAAGATATTTTCAGACATGCAACTTTTCAAACCTTTTACCTTCCCTTTAATGCGGCCCCACCCTATTCCTGGGAAGCAACTGGAAACTGTCCTCCATTAATGGCAGACAATAAACTAAAACAAGAAAAAGCTTGGAACTCGGGAAGTGGAGTCAAACTCAAAGAGGAGGTAAAGTGAAGAAAGGTCCAGATGGCAGCTGAGCACCAAGCTAACGCCAAGACCAGAGCAGCTGGAAGGCGCTGAGAACCTCTACTCCAGGATTCCTAACACCTACTGTGTTGGAGAAAGGTGACTTAGCAATGAGTACATAACAAACTAAGTAGAAAGCACATTAAAACCGTAAGTACATGGGGCACCTGGGTGGCTCAGTCTTTGAGCGTCTGCCTTCTGCTCAGGTCATGATCCCAGAGTCTAAGGATCGAGCCCCGCATTGGGCTCCCTGCTCAGTGGGAAGCCTGCTTCTCCCTCTCTCTCACTCCCCCTGCAGTGTTCCCTCTCTAGCTGTGTTTCTCTCTGTCAAATAAATAAATAAAATCTTTAAAAAATAAAAATTAAAAAAACTATAAATACATGGTAAAAATTCCACCCTTATTAACTCCAGGGAAAACCAGAAGTTACAGGAAAGGAAAAGCAATCTTAAAAGAGTACATGAGTCAGATGAGATAGCATTTATATAACCATAGCATGTAAACACTAAATACTGACCTGTCCAAAATTATGACTACTGGGATGCTTCCATGGTAGGGCTGGGGGAAAGGGGCAAAAGGGACAGACCGTCAGGTGCCACAGTGGGATAAGGACAGATAATGTCTAGAACTGAAAAAGAAAGAATAGCAACATGAGTATGTGATTTAAGAACTGGAGGTAAATGACAAAAGAATCAGTTAAAAGATATGAAAGTGGTTGCCTCGGGCAAGCAGGAAATCAAGAGTGGGGACAGATTGGGGGGCCACAAAAGATTCTGTAATGCACCTTATAACAATTTTAGTTCCTTTAAACTCCATAAGTAACAATATGGATATGCATAAACATCACATAAAGTTTATCAGAGGGGAAGTGATGGTTCCGAGGAGAAGGAGCCAAAGATCACGTGCACTAGAGGCTCAATTTCCATTCCATGCGATTATATAATTCCTCTGGTGATCACGATGTCACCACACTTCACAGTCTGCTTTCTGTAATTTTTCTAAGGCAGAATTGTCTGAGTTTGGTCACACACGGTGGAGGGGGAGAGAAGTCCCCATTTGTGGGCAAAGTATTACTATCATTAGTCACATTAAAGTCTTATTAGTTCAATACTCAAAAAAAATCTATGTTAAAGCTTTTGACAATAATATTATATAGTATTAATGTAGCCCCGTGCCAAACACATACCACTGGGGTCTCTAATCCCATAGAAATGATGTCAAATGAACTGCCTGTGGACCAAGAAACAGTTTATTTTTGGTCAGCCTTAATCTCTTAATGAGAGTTTCTTGCTGTGATGAAAGGGAAAAGCATGATGAATGAGGGCTGGACTCCTTGTCAATGTTTTGTTACTGTGGTTTTCTTCAGCAATTAATGTTCCAGGGTTCTGGGGTAAAGGAAATCTGCTCAAGAATGGAAAGTGGGATTTCTCACTGGGTCCTTTAAGAGAAGGCCTTTTCTGTCTCCTTTGCTTCTTTCTTCTTTTCTCTTTGTTTTTGGTTGGATTTGATACTGGTGGGACACAACTGCTAATGATCTATACAAGAACTTTGGCATTTACTCAAAGAAGCAATTTTATTGAGCACTAGTAAAAAAAAATCACTGTGATCCTCGGGCTGTTTTCAGTAATGGAAAGCACAGTGGCCTAATCCTGGTTCTGCTACCAACTCGCTGTGTGATCTTGAGCAAGTGGCCTAACCTCTCTGATCTCACTTTGCAGGTCTCCAAAATAAAGAAGGCGTCCAGCCTTTTCACCACCCAGAAATTTCTCACAATCTCTTCTAGTAGAAGAGATTCTAATAGAAGTATAATTAGTGAGCCCTATGATGTGATTTAAAATGTTTTAGTCCCCACAGTAAAAAGAAGTAAAAGGAAAGGGTTTACTGACTTTTAATTATTTATTTATTTTTTTTTTTGACAGAGAGAAACACAGCCAGAGAGGGAACACAAGCAGGGGGAGTGAGAGAGGGAGAAGCAGGCTTCCTGCCGAACCGAGCAGGGAGCCCGATGCAGGACTCGATCCTGGGTCTCTGGGATCATGACCTGAGCCGAAGGCAGTCGTTCAACCAACTGAGCCACCCAGGTGCCCCTTTACCTGACTTTTAAATAAATGTTTTATTTAATCCAATGCATCTCAAATATTATCATTCAAATATGGAACCAATAAAAAAATTAATAAAAAAATTAACCAACAAAAAATTTTTTTGATGAAGTTTTTGAAGTCTGATGTACCTTCTACACTGATAGCATAGCTCAGGAGAGATCAGCTGTTTCAATGCTCAGTACATGGCCAGTGGCTAATCGTGCTGGACATCACAGCTACAGGCATTTGGTTTTTGAAAGCTTTTGCATCCCCAAGAGCAGTTACTAGGACTAACTGACCTATTCGCATGTTGATAACTCCTGCCAAAAGCAGAAGAAACTCATGCTTCCCTAGACTGATTAAAGTTATTCTCAAATATAAAATTACCATGGGGCATTAGGATACTAAAGCTGGCTCATGAACCCCCCCCACTCGGGCCCCTGGGCCCATTTGTCTTTTCAGACACATAGGTGTCTGTGGCCATCACTGGGCTAGATAATACCTTAGTGTTTCTCCCAGCTCTACCAGTCGGTAACTTCAGTCACCAGTTACACTGGCATTTACCAGCAACAGAAAGATTCGGGGTTTCGAACAGGGAGTGGGTCATGTGCCCAGGAGAGTACTAGAGGGGGCCAACATCTGCTCTGTTGACGTCAGTCAGTTCCCTCTAAGGTCACAGTGTTCCCGAGAGCTCTGATTAACCCTGAAGGCTGCAAAAAGAGACAACAGGCATGGACCTGTGTGAAAAAGTACTGAACTTTCTCATGGTGGAAGAGCCCTTGGAAGTCACCTGGTTCATAACTCCCACATGTCTCTCTTCTCCAAGTGACTTGCCGATGATCACCTGCCTGCTGAGGGACAGATCCACCGTCCTGACTCCTGACACAGAGCTGCTCTTTCACTTACAACTGACAATTCCACACGATGGAAACAAAACAAAGCACTGTAAAGTCTCTCTTCCAGAGACAAACCGAGATCAACAGGCATTATATTTGTCCATTCAAAACTATCAGGAATTCTACTGTTTACCCATTGTGAGGGTGTGGCAATGAAATCTACAAATCCTTCGCTTTTTCCTTTAGAATCCTGTCAATTACAGATGCTATTTGCCATTATTTCACACTTGGAAGCTCTGAGAGTGGTCTACAGATAAGTGTCTTTAGGAAAGGTGGGAAAACAAATCAAGTTGTACTTAATTGATACAGATTTTGTAGGAGAGGAAATATTGCAAAACATGGGATTCAGGCATAAAAAATATAATAAAAGAGACCTGCTATGAAAGGATCACAAATGAGAGCATCACCCTGTTCTCCTCCATGGAAGTAATATACCGTGATGGCTCGTGCATAAGGCCTGGAACAATCCCATGGGCCTTGGAAATACAGGTATATATTTAAAAACAAGAACCTAGCCCATCCTCTGAATCCCTAGAACAGCTTCCATCTTGTATCTCCAAATCCTCCTCCCCTCGCTGGATATATGGTCACTTCTGTAGCCAATGGCTGAATTATGCAATCCAACCTGCTAAAACAAGCGCCCAAAAGTAGATGCCAAGCACATAAGGCCTGCTATTGGCAGAATCCTTCATCTGGTTCTCAAGTTCCCAGCTAACTCCACTGTCCAGAATTACTCAAGAGTTTAAGCTAGAGGATTCTGAAGCACGTGAGCGACGTGACTAAACACAGACGCAAAGACTGACACAAACCAAATGCAAGGCTGCTTGCTAGACCGGGAGCCAAGACGCTGACTCCATGGCTTAGTGACATACTTCGACTTGGCAGAGGAAGACAGATGAAGCTGCTGTACGACATTCTCACAAAAGGGAGAGATAGTAAGGAAATATAATATTAGCACTGCCGTTACTCTCACTAATTGTAATGGCGGAGGTGGCACTGGTGATGGAGAGAAAACTGCATTCCTTTCTCGAGTCAACAAATGTTTAGCACCTCCTCAGCAAAGGCACTGCTCGAGACAGCAGACACACAGTCATGAAGAAAACAGTGAAACCTCTGTTCTTAAAAAGCTTGCATTCTTGCCAGGAAAGGTAGACCATAAATGAATAAACAAGTAGATCGTATACTGCGTCAGATGGTGGCAAGTTTTATAGACAGAAAAAAAGTGTCATGGAAAGGGTATGCTGGTGACGGGGGAAGGGCTGCTACGCGTGCCTCACTTTTGAGCCAACATCTAAAGGAGGTGAGGGTGTGGGCCACGGGACTATCTCAAAGAAGAGCATCTGAGACAGAGAACAGGAAGTGCAAAGGTCCTGAGGTAGGAACGTGTCAGTCTAACCTTCCACCATGCCTTGCTAGACTTACTGTATACAGGCTCCTAGCAGGTCTTCTCTGCTTTCAGGCTCCTCCCTCCCTCTTCACATCCCTCTAGCAGTCAGAGTAATCCTTTAAAAATCAGAGTTGGACTGTGTCAGTCATCTGCTTAAAATTCTCATTGGCAACTTAAAAGCTGAACTCTTTACAATGGCCTGCAGGGTCCTCCCAAATCCTCCTGCTCCCAACCCTGCTTCCAAACCCAAGCGTCCTTCACCTGCCAGACATCCCTTCAACACGCGCGCTTCCTCGCTGCGCCTTGGTAATACATCCCACAATATTCCCTCCTCAAGGCCTTCCTTGCTCTCCGTGCTTGCATACATTTAACCCTGACAGCCACACAGCTTGCTAACTCACTTCTCTATTTCGTTAGCCGCTGCTTCTCTGTGATATGGAACGAGCCTGGCATACAGTGGGTACTTGGTATTTACCAAAATAATGAGGCTGGCCATCTCCTTTCTCCCTGACTACACCATGGTGTTGGCCAACACGGGGGGAAAGAGCACAGACAGACAGACTTGGACTGGCACAGACGCTCCGTCTCCTGCTGGGGGGCAACGCCAGCCCCCACCTTGCCAAGCAACTCGTCTCTGGCTTCATCAGCCACTCTCTCATTTCCTTTCCTGCCACCCCAGGGAGAAAGATGGAATTCTGTGGAGAATGCCCATCCCGTTTTAGCCTGCCCTCCTACATCTGTATTTGTACACGCCTTTTTTTCTAGTTTCAATGCAATGAACCCATCCTCCTCAGACTGAACACACACACACAAAAAATCCATTTTTATTTTGGATCTCATTTTCTCCTACTTCTGCAAGACCCAGTTCCATCAGTCACCCCTTACTTCTCCTCAGTGTCTAGTTCTCAGCTCTTACGGGCAATTCTTCATGGCCAAATACCTACCACTGAACACACAAAACCCTCCCTTTACCATAGCTGCCCCAGCTCCTCTCATATCTATTCCATTCCACAGTCAACCAAAGAGACACCTACCATCACTTTTCTCCCCCTTCATGTTCATGGCAGTCAGGTTTCCACCAGCCTCTCTCCAACTCAGAAACTTTCCAAGTCACTGATGACTCCCTCCCTTGTAAAAGCCGGCGACATCCCTGGTCCTCATCTTACCCGATTTCTCACAGCACTTGGCTCTTTGGGATCACTCTCTCCTTCCTGAAGTTCACTTTCTCCCGTCTCTCCAGGATTTCCCTCCTCCTTCCCAGGGTGCTTTGTTAGAGACCCTTCCTTTCATCTTGCCACCCTACATAGTGGCCGCTCCATACAGCCACCTTTTCTGTTGCTTTCCCTTACCCTCCTCGTCTGAGCTGTCACTCAGCCTTGCCCACTGAATCTACTTCATATCACTTGGGTATTACCTATGCCTCTAGCCACACTGCCACTGCCCTGGTTTGGGACTTGTAGGATTTTTTTTTTCTCCCCTGGATCAATGCAACAGCTTTTTACTTCATCCCATCCTCTGTGTTGCTATCCATGAGAGCTTTTAAACATAAATCTGATCACTTCTCTTTCTTCTTGAAATCCTCTTGAGTTGCCATACAATTTTCAGGGTAAAATTTAAACTCCTTAGTATGACATGCCCTAAGCCCCTCAAAAACTAGCTCCTACTTCCTTCTTCAGCCAGTCACAGATCTGTAGTTATTGTTCTACATCTATGTAGACCTGCCATATTTTTCTAATGCACAGAAATAATTTAATTGACTTTCTTGGATCAACACACTTGAGGCCAACTTCCATGTAATTTTATACACATACAAACCAAGGCAGCATATTCTTTTGATGTTATGGCTGTAAGTTATTTTTTGAGAATTTTCTGAAAAGGTAGTTCGAGAGAAAGAGCATGTAGGCAAGAAAAACTATCCCCTCTGAACTTGTCACCATGAGCATCCTATCATGGATTGAGTCCAAGCATTTCCCAGCGATCCCCAAATCCCTCTTTCTATTACATTAGTGAGCCTTGTACAGAGTCCATTTTAAAAGGAAAATAAAATATAGAAAGCCATTGTCATAAGTGTTCGCTGGGAGAAAACACACAAATATACACATATAGATACTGTTATTCTCTTTCAAAGAATAAAGGATTCTGTCTCTCAGTAGATTTCAGATGTACTTTAGCTGTTTTTCCAGGTTAAAAATTCCTCTCGGGCAAAAGTACCATTCTCCTCTCTCTCTTCTGAAAGCACTGAGGGTATATAAACTGATTAACCATCTGTTTACCACCACTGACCCAAGAAGACTTTTTCCAAAAAGGCTAACTATAGGGTTTTAGGTCCATCATGAGCAAATAAGCAAAGTGAAAGATGATAGTTGGAAAAGATTTTTTTTCAGGAGAGCCAAGGAGCACATCTTGACTTCAGCAAATAATCTGACAGTTTATCTTGACATTTTCTTATGGGTTAAGTTGAAAAGCAGTACCACTGTGCACATTTACAAAACTGATGGTATGCCATTTGTGGCATACATAATACATGGCATAAAAAAGAGATTTATAGGTCATAAAACACTACATAACCACAATGTACTTGTAAATTATAAAGACCAGTCTATACCTACCCGGAAGACAGTTTCTAGTAGTATGCCAAAGGGCTCTTTCACTGATCCTGTCCCATTCAATCTTTTCCTTCCGAATAATTAACATAAAGCCCTATAGGGAATACTCATCTAAAGTGACATAAAGTAGAAGAGATTCTCGAGAGGAATGAAATAAGAACAAATTGCTTCAGCCAACTTAAATGAAATTTAATAGGATTAAATGTAAAGGCATCTATCTGACTTAAAAAAAAAAACCCACAAAATTCTGACTTTGGCAATAGTCCAAGTAAAAAGGGTTGGCATGAGTATAACAGTGATACTGAAATGCTAACATAGCCTTACGTCCAGCTGATGAAATAATTGCCTATTTATTCATTCAGCAATTAGTTTTACGTCTACTGGAAGTCACAGCCCCATTCCCCTCAGCCCCGTCAGTGTGCAGACCACATTTTCACACCGACATAAATAAAACTGGAAGAACAGGGACAGAAGGGGCTCAGGAGGAAGCCCAAAATGGTAAATTATCCAGGAGGGTTTTGCTCAGGTGAGAAGACTGAAGGGACAAGACAGTCATCTTTGAATGTATGACTAATAATAAGGAGGATGGTTAGCATTTCTTATGGATCTATGCTATTGGCCAGGCACAGTATAAGGTACTCTCCCTGATATCTTAATCCTATCAAGCTGTTATTATTTCTCATTTTACCAGTGAGGAAAAGCAGTTCAAAAAAGATCATACAATGATTCTAAAATTCAACCAGCTCATAAATGGCAAAGTCAAATCCATACCTCATTCCAAAGTTTTATTTGTTGCTAGAATTAATGCAGAAGGAACATGTTCCATCCAGTCCCGCATGACAAAACCAGAACCAAAGAGCAAAGTGACAATGAATCAAATTTCAGAGAAGTCTCATCACATCCAGAGACATCCAAGAATGGAATGGGAAAGGGACAGTGGCATGCCCCTCACTGACTATATCCAAGTTCAATGCCCTGCTGCATCTAGGATGCTGTTGAGACATTCATGATTTGGGTGACCAGTCGAAAAATATCACCTCTGATGTCCTTTACAGCTCTTAGACTTACTGATATGTAACAGATATTATTAAGAGCAATTTTTAAATAAGTAAATAAATACTTCCAAAGAGTTAGATGCTGCCCATGTTAAAGAGCCAGGCCCACCATTTTCTTGGAGTCAGGCATGGCCACTGTTTCATGGCACAGGCGGGCTTCTTAGCATGCTAGCAGAATTTGGAAACAAAACTCATTGTGCACAAGTTGCTTAAAGCCTCATCTATGAATGTGGAACCACTTAACTTTGACACAAAAGAAGATTCCCCGAGACATAAAACCAAAATGAAACACAAACCCTGTGCAATCATTTACAATCTTATGCTAGACTTCCAGATTTTTGTCTGCTTGGCATCCACACAGCCCTTCCGCCAGGGGTGGGGGTGGGGAGAATCCCAAGATTGGCAGGACTTTTGCACCTGTTCCCTAAACCGGAACCAGGGCCAATCAGATGCACCTGCCCCAGTTTTTGAATCTTAAGGAAGTGACGTGTCCCAGGGATGGTGGGGTATTATCATTTACGGCAGTGGTGTCAGCCCAGTAAGTTGGGTATCCACTGGCAGCCACACTGGGGTGGTATTCTAAGAGCATCGTCCCTGTGGCATGATCTTGGCTGAGTTCTGGCTGCTGAGCATACCTTGGGGTCTGTTGTTTTTTTTCTTTTTAATTGAGCCAATGAATTACCTATAATCTTTCCAATGAGACTTTTCCCTAAGTTATATACAGCTTCTGTTGTTGTGTTTTGCAAGCAAGAGCTAGCACACTTCCAACAGCATTACATCGCATAATGAGTTGGGGTGAGTATCTGCTCTTGTCCCAGTGTAAAAAAAAGATACAGGCTACTGAACCTACACACTGCTTCTAATACAAAGCTGAGATGTTTGTTCTTCTAAAAAGCTGGCATCCGATGGGTGCCTGGGTGGCTCAACTGGTTTGGGCATCTGGCTCTTGATTTCAGCTCAGGTCATGATCTCAGGGTCCTGGGATCAAGCCTCAAGTCAGGCTCTGCCCTAAGCGAGGAGTTCACTTGTTCCTCTCCTTCTGTTCCCCTCCCCCCACTCTCATGCACTGTCTCTCTGTCTCTCTCTAAAGTATATAAATAAGATCTTTAAAAAAAAAAAGCTAGCATCCCAGTGATAGAGATAATCTCAAGTTTAAAAAAATCTGCTATATCTATTAAACTAGAGGAGATAACAATTGTACTTCTATTAATCAACTGTGTGATAAATTATGACTCACAGACTGGTTCATTCATTCAGTACATATTATTGAAAGCCTCCTCTGTGCCAGGAAGAGAAAGAAAGGAATGACTCCTAATTAACCCTTGTGGTTTTTTTGGCATTCATGTCATTACAAGCAGGGAAGGCTGAAGGTAGGACATTTGTAACATTATGGGCACAGAAAAAATAAATACATGCAAAACCTTTTTAAAAGTCACATCGTTTACTTGATATGGCATAATACTTTACTTCCCACAGACTTTACCCATGCGTTTAATTACACAGCACACTATGCGAGCACAGAGGGGAGTCCCCGGTCACCGCCCAGCAATTCTCTTTACACTTTTTACCTCCACGAAGGATTCTCATAAGGTACTCAATTCTGACAGCAGGAACTGCCTTCCATACCAACCAATTTTTGAGTAAAAACCTGGCCTTCTGGAAAACCTTAGAAATGAAGTGTTCTAAAGATCTGAGTTTTCAAGGTAGTACTAAGCACCGAAGGTTACTGCATGGATTATTTTAACAGCTGGGGAAATTCTTCTACATTATATTGTATGTTTTCCTTCTGGCAGAAAAGAAAAAATAGTAGGCAGCTGAATGGTTGCATCACTTGAACTACTGCCATATCTCTCCTGGAGATGTTTCTATCTCGATTCCCTAGGTAAAAAAGTAAGTGGGTCTGACTGGGGAGATTATTTTTAGCACCTGCCTTCTTTTTCAAGAAATTCGTTCCTTTCTTGATGTGAATGATTACCAAGACCAGCTTTCAACTACAGTTTTAGATAAAAAAAAATGAGCACATCACAGGAAAAAAGTTAGAGGAATTTCAAATTTTTAAGATGGGAACTCAGCAAATTTGGTACCAAGTTCTGGGGAAGGGCTTACGTGCTAACTTCCTGCCAAATTTATTTGCTGCAGCAATTCTCCAAGAACCATAAAAAGTACAAGCTATAAAACTGCAAATCAGTTCTCGAAAGATGAAAGGTTCAGTTTTAAAGGAGGCCTTATTCCGGAAAGCACACACACATAAACACAGAGTTGGGTGTGTGTACACACGCAGACGGAAGTCACTGGGCCCAACTCTCGTATCTGCTTGAAGCCCGAACCTATGAAAACACCCAGTGAAGTACTGAATCTAGTTTTGAACTCTTAAGGGCCCAAATATAGGAAGAACAACAGCCACACTAACATCGGCTTCCAAAATAAATCTGGTTTTAGCTTTTCGGGAGATAAATAACCACCAGCCCACATCTGACAAGCCTGACAATGTTTGAGAAACTACAATAAGGGGATAGTCCCAGGGCTGGAGTGCTTGAATGGTGTTGTATAAAAGAATGACGTGGCTGAATCTCCGAGACCTTTCAAACCTGAGCTCACGGTTAGGGCTTCAACCTCAAAGAAAGAACTGGGTTTTAACAACCACATGAGTCAAGCCCAGTGTACAGAACTGGGCTGGTTCAATGGTGTTGGAAAGAAGAACTGTTTTTAGAAAGGAAACGTAAGAACTCTTTGACCCATCAGGGAAGGTATCTTCCACTTTTTCCAAGCAGGTGTCAAATAACGTCCGGCAGAGTTGAAGGCCCGAACGATTTGTGCTCACGAGGAGAAGGCGGTATGCAGCTCTTCCGCAGCGCCTTAGCCTGTCTGATCAATTCAATACAGCACACACACACAGCACATCGACTACTGGGCACCGTGCTGGGCCCCAGAAATCTAACACCGCCTTAGAGTTCAGGAGTACTAACCAGACTTCATTTTCCAGGGGAAGGAAAAAAAAGTTTCTTTTGGGCAAACCTCCCCTTGAGTGATTTATAGCAGAAGACAAAGTCATATTAAAAAGAGGTGTATGCCAGACCTGGCTGTGTAGACAGGCACTGGAGGCTGCTCGGGAAGATAGCATCCTTTAGAGTACTTGCCATGTGCCAGGCACTCTACTAGGCACAATAACTCACATAAACTCACAGCTAGTGTATACAAAAGGGATGGTGGTCGTCCTTTAGGAAATGAGAATGAGGGGACATTCGGGAAAATGAGGAGACACTGTAACATTCAGATGTGCAGGACTCCAAAACCTCTGCGGGTTTTTTTTTTTCTTTTTTTTACCCAACAGCTAGATTTTTTATTTATTTTTTAAAAATTATTTTATTTTGGGGATGCCTGCTCAGTTGGTTAAGTGCTGCCTTCAGCTCAGGTCAAGAGCCCAAGATCCTGGGATCAAGTCCCACATCGACTCCTTGCTCAGCGGGGACCCTGTTCCTCCTTTTCCCTCTGCCTGCTTGTGCTTTCTCTCTCACACACACAAATAAATCAGTAAAAATCTTTAAACAATTATTTTTTATTTATTTTTTATTTTTTAAACATTTTAAAATTTACGTTCAACGAATGAAAATAGAGTATATTATTAGTTCTAGGAATAGAGCACTGGGGATCATGTAAGACTGATGAATCACTGAGCCTATGCATTCTCCTGTTGGACACAGCCTGCTCTGAGAACAGAGGTTTTGGTCCAACTCAGTGAGACTTACTCATTCATTGGTACTTAAGAGCCATCTACGGCAAACTCAACCCTGTACTACATTCTGGGGGAACACAGTGGTCATCAACAAGGCAGAGCCCTAGCCCTTCTGGAACTTGTGGTTCAGTCCTGAGGATAGAATGGGAACCCCTGTTGTAAGAAGGGAAGTTGAGAGCAAGGTGAAAGCAAGTTGAAAGCATACTGGGGGTACTGGGGAGTCCTCAGGCATAAGTGACTTTGGTGAGGTCTTCAGGCATTAAGCTGAATGTGTGGGGCTACAGCAGGGGGTAGGTGATGGAACAGAGGGAAGGGCTCTGCATAGAGAAGAGTGTTGTAGCTGGAAGGAGGAGGAGAGAGAGTGCGATTTATACAGGACAACTGAAAAAGGCCCAGGACACCTGGAAAACAGAGAACAAAGAGCTGAGTGTACAAAATAAAGCTGCAGAGGTGAGTGGGACCCAGAGGTGGCAGGACCTTGCGGGCTGTTGCATTTGTCCTCTGTGGAAAGGTCCTGAGGGGTTTTGGCGGGGGGGGGGTGTGGGGGGTGTGTGTGCAATGGAAAACACAGGTCCGCATTTGCATTTCAACGCAATAAATCCAGGTCCCAACTGGCCAGCTGGGGACAGATGTGATCACGATTTCCTAAGATTAAATAAGCCTATACAAGGCTAGAAAAAATTACAGTAGAGAAAAAAGAAAAAAACAAACAAACAAACAAAACAACTCTACCCCTAATCCTTTCACCTAGAGCTAACCACCAGAACTATTTTCCTGCATTTCCTTCTGGTCTATTTTAATAGATTTTTTTAAGTGGGATTATTTTGAGGGAAGAGACTGGTATCCTTCCTCTTCGATTCTATTTGATGTCCATTTCAAAAACGTGATTTGGGGGCATGTGGATGGCTCAGTTGTTAAGTGTCTGCCTTCAGCTCAGGTCACGATCCCGGAGTCCTGGGATCAAGTCCCGCATCGGGGTCCCTGCTCGGCAGGAAACCTACTTCTCCCTCTCTCACTCCCTCTGTTTGTGTTCCCTCTCTCACTGTTTTTCTCAAATAAATAAATAAAATCTTAAAAACAAAAACAAAAAAGAACATGATTTTTGGTGGCTGCATAATATTCTAACATAATGACCTGCCTGCCTGAATTCATTTAACTAATTCCTTGTGGTTGGCTTCTGCTGATCTGTACAGGTGTGTGCATGAATTTTTTGTGAGCATCTGCGATGTTTCCTAGCGATGGATTTTTAGAGAAGAGATTCCTGAGCCAATGTGTCCAAGTGTTTTAGGGTTCTTTACCCACACCTGCCAATGTGTTTCTACAAAGGGGAAGCTTGGTGAATTGTCTTTCTGTTCTCAGGTCGCTGTTGGCCTTTCTCTACCTCACTTACATAGGTGTGCCTCTTGTGTGAGCTTCCCCACACTTACATTTGCGTGCCCGTCACCCCACAAACTCGATCTGCATTGAGACTTAATATTCAAAAAAATCTGCCAGTTAAGAAAAACAAAATCTAGTATGTTATTACTTCTAGGGTATACTGTTATTTATTCTTGGCGAGCTATTTTTAATGCTCCATCTAAAGGAGAAGTCAGGTCCCCACATTGGGACTTCTTGCTGCTATGCCCTAAGGGTTTTGTCCTGACAGACTTGTCTTCACTTCACTGCAGATTTATCTGAATATATGAAATCAGTTTCCATCACCCCATAACTTCTTGAACATGGTCCTGAGCGCCTCCTTCCACATGACAACAAGCTCCCCCGCTAAGCCCGGACAGTTGCATCACTGGTCGACTGGTTCACAAATTGGTTCACAACCCCAGTGCTGGTAAGAATCATCACCTTTGGGCATCACCGCCAAGCATGGTTAGTAGGCACGGTGCCTGGTGCTGTGGCAGAAAGCGGATCAGGCCATTTCCTAGAAGTCCAGAAACATCGGCAGAAGGCAGATCATCCTAGCTTAGACAGATCTGGAGGACCACAGGCAAGAAAACCAGACCGGCCCGATGAAGCAGTACATAACACACCGATGCAGACACGGAACCTCGTGCTCCATGCACGGATTCCCAACGCCCCACTAACTGTTCACAAACCATTTCTTGGGCACTACGCTGCCTGGTTTATCAGGTTCTTCTGTCCTTTTACTGGCTCCCACAACAGGGATATTTATAAACGTGGAAAGACTTGACTCAGGGATTGACCTGAGCAAAGACTCCGAATTAGGGTAGTGATGGACTTTCTGTACATAGCTGATGGGGAGCGGGGGGGGGGGGGTAAAGTTCCCTCTCTGGATTGTAAATTCTACAAACCAAAAGGGCATATGTCTGCCCCTGTTCATCATGGTTTCCACACATCGAGCATCCACCTGGCACAGGATGAGCGCTCGGTTAATATTTGCTGAAGAAGGGAACACAAACTTAAAGACGTTGTAATAAGTAATAAAGAGGAGTGTCTACATTTTATTCAGCGCATAATCCCCTCACTCCATACAGGGCCTGCCACAAAATAAGTTTGGTAAACGTTTATTGTGAATGGCTAAGTCTTCTCCCCAGTTAAATTTCCAGGATTAGGAGCAGAGCGAAGGAGACTACCACCCACTGTCACTCTCCCTGCCTCTGCCACCCACAGCTCACTGTCCCAAGTTCATGGTCCTGGGAACATCAGCCTTACCCTTTTGGACCCCCGCGTTTTTCCCGTACTCTCAATCATTAACAGCCGGATTCTCAAACCACAGCTTTGACGAGAGAAAACAAATTGCCCTCCGGTAAAAGGTGTCATACAAGGTCAAGACAGCACGTGGATAGGAATGAAAGATACAGCACACACTGAAGGCATCTAGCCCTGCCCAAATCTGCAGAGATCATGTATTCATATGCAAAGTTCCTGATTAGACACTCCTTAGAGACGCACGACCCACTGGTATGAAGACCGATGGGTGATTTCCCCAGCCTGACCCACGGGACCACAGTCCTCTCCAATATCTTTCAGAATTCCGAGGGGCTGTCGAAACGAGCACCCTCCCTCATTTAGAGGCCAGCTAACAAGTGATGAGCTGTTCATTTCCCTCCAAGTTCCTTCAAGGGGCAGGGTGGTGGTTATGATGTGCCCCACCTTGGTGAACTACAGGTGGAATCTCTGTGTATTTTGCCAGATAAATTTTTATGCTGCAAAGGGTGGTTAGTTGAAACAGGTCCACCAGCAAGTACCATATGTCAGATAGATAAGGAGTTACATAGGTACATAGGTAGTTTTGTGAGCTAAGTGGACACATGAACCCCATTTGTTTACATTTACTTATTGTGAAGGGAAAAACAGGCTCCGGGTACTAACATCCTTTGGGGACACACATTTTAAGAAGCAGACTGACCTTACAATTTCATACCCAGCAGGTGTGCAGAATACCGCAGTGATAGGAAGAAGCAGAGTCTATCAACTGGCCCCAAACTCTGCCTTTGACTCTTGGGGGTCTGCCTGCACAAGCCCCATGTTCCATTTGTTTTAAACCTCTCTTGGGGCGTGGGACGGGTTGAAAATACAGGATCTAATGGAGTTCCTGGGTGATGGGCCACAACTTCAGGCCAAAATGAAACCCAGGCATTTTGCTGCTAGGAAGAACATCTCTCAACCCCGACATGAAACTGTCCAAATACTTCCCACCCTCCTTCCTCCTTCAACCACCCCCCCAAACCTGTTTCATTAAAAGCAAAACTAAATCACACAAAACACCTCTCCTGTCTGAGATCAGTCAACTTTTTCTTCCATCGGCCTTGGGGCTGGGTCCCACTCCATCGGTCCTTCCCCTTGGCTCCCTGGGCTCCAGCTCTGCCCTCATTCCCATGACGCATCTGTGGGTCCCCATTCTTTTCACGCTATCTCCCGTTTCTCTGGGGCCGCACCAGTAGCTGTAACAGGTCCGACCCATAACCACAGCGGCGGGCCATGTTCCCTTGCCCCGACCTCCCCCAGCAACGGTGGCATCTGCCTCACAGGCCATGGGGCAGCAGTTGCAGAGAAGCCTCCCACGGATGTCTTTCCTTCCCATTCCCAGGATTCAGATTGGGATGTTTGTTTGCAGGTTTTTTCAGTTTATTTATCTCTTTGTGTTTTGAAGGGAATGAAGCATGCTCTCCTTATTTTATTTATTTATTTATTTATTTAGTTAGTTAGTTATTGTATGCTCTCCTTATAAATATGCTGTTTTTCTCAAATGCCCTCCCTGTTCTACTAAAACCTTCTTTCTGAAAGCCTTACAAGACAAGATGGAGCAGAAGTGCTTTGAACATCAGCTTAACTGGGCTCAGCCACATAGCCTCCTTTAAAAGCGTTCACAGCTATCAATTAACCTCTTTGTTACAAACCAAATGAAAACTCAAACCAGCAGAGAGCAACAAGACCCATGTATATTTACATTTGAACACGAATGACGCTCATGTTCTGGAACTGGAACTGCATGTAAGGAAAAAAGCTCTAAAACTGGAACTCTCTATCCTGTTCATTCCGCTATCACTTCAAGAATGTTTCCATTTTCCACTGCAACAGTCCCAACACAGTCCCAACACTGCTGATTCTCAGGCAAAAATATCTTTATTTTTTAAAAAATTGTATATATAATATATGGTGCCCTTTTGGCTCTTGCTGAGCTAAACAAAAATTCTTTCTATGTCAACAAAGTAAACTTAAAGAAATGACAAAGGAAGTAAGATCAAGATTTTTCGTACTTAAATCTTGATCAGGGACGTCCCTAAAACCAGTCTTAGAAGCAGCATTATGATGTGGGCAACCTAAAGATCTTCCAACATTATGATTCTAAAATAAAATTCTTTAGACTTTTGTTGGCTAAATATAGACCACAGAGAATTGCAAGACCTGAAACTAAAACTGAGCACTATCCTTGTTAGGTGTTCTTTTTGTTCTTGCAAAGTATGGTAAAGAAGTATTCTAAGGAAGTGGTAGAAAGAAGCTGCTGGTTTGCTTTAGTCAATATCAAGTTCATAGTTGCCTTTTATAGGAAATGTGAAATCAGTTACTTCCTTGAGGCACAGTGGGTTTAACTCCCCCACAACCCTAGGAATAAATTCCTTAGAAAAGAAACTTCCCTTTGGGGGAGAGATTGGCCCCCTTTAAACGTATACAACAGAGACCATCACCCAAATTTTCCAGCACCAATCACTCAGAGGGCTTGGTCACAAAAGAATCTCACTCCCAAGTGTACCTAAGCCCAGACAAGGGCACAGAGCTGACCATGGAAAGCCGTCGTCTTCTCTACTCTGACACCTTTGATGGTTGAGTCATAAGATTCCCCAGGGAAGAGGCTCATGAAATCACCAAATTACATAATCGTTCTTCTGAATTCACAAATGTTCTCTTGTGGTTTAAGATAAACGAGTGCTGACTCTCCAAATTAATAACCTTTTGTAACTAATGCTCCAGAAAAATGAACTCTTCTGCTGGCTGCCCAGCCTCCAGATTTTGGTTGTTACATTCACAGATTAATCTTTAATAGAGATGACTCGTACCTTCTACTTTTTAGGTGTTTGAAAGTCTGCATGCACAGGACCATAGCATTATCACACTTTGCACGGTGATGGGGATGGCACACTGTAGTCTATTCAACTGGCTACAATCTTTACTGCCAGTGTATCATATTCAGGGCTTTCCGTATCACTGGATGATTGACTATGAGGACTGGTGAGAATCAAAGATCTGGAAAGTAAAGACTTTTGAGGCAGTGTAAGAGCTGGGTCTGAAGGCCAGGTTTCCTGACTCCAAGTCACACTCGTACTCCACTGTCACACAGTTCTTTGCTGTAAAAGCCTGTTTAAAGTTGGTATGAGTTGAACTGAAATTCAAGAGAACTTTGTATGTTCTCTGAAGAGTCTTGATGGACAGAGGAACTCAAGTAGTTAAACGGGGCATATCACTGATTATATGAGTGGAAACTTCATGACCAGAACTCCACCAGGAAGGGGAGCACACATCTATATTCCTTGATTTCTTCCTCTGTATTTGCTGTAAGAATCCACTTTCTCATGGGAACCTAGAGCATGGAGTGTAAAGCTGTCCCAGGCACCATGTTGATTCTGTTGTTACCATGGAGACCCCTCTGGTAACATACAAACCTGCCACCAGTCCAGACACACAAGTATCTCATTCTGCTCCCAGAAGGACTGCTCTAACCCCTACTCCGAACAGCTTCAGGTTTGCCTCTACTATGATCAGCTCTAAAGGGTTTGGAGATTGACTTTTAAATGCCATTAAATACATAAATGCCCGCTGACAAGGAAGGGGGTAAGGGAAGAGGTATCTCTTTTAAAGCAACCAAGTTCGCATGTTGCAATTCTCCTTACATTTCAGTTACAGACTCGGTTATTATATTATTTGACAAAGAACCGGAAGTGAAGTGTGGAAGGGGGACCCCACTGGAGCTACTATTTAACACTGACTGATCATCTGCAATGCACTGTTTACACAGTAGCCAGCTCATTGCTGTAAGCTGCGAAATGTTAAAGCATTACTTGGTGTTAATCCCTACAAAGCCTGGCTACATTTTCAGAAACTGGAGTTCCTATATGCGGCAGGTTGATAGCAATGCTGTCACAATCAGTCTCTTACAGGCACAATCAGTCTCCAAAGGGTCAGACAAATGGACTGGATGTTGGGCATCAGTTAAAGCATGTCAGTGCCACTCTGGGTCTCATGCAAATCCACTGGACCATCCATGAGGTGCGACATAGCCGTGACTTATTCCTTATTCATGGAAGTATAAAAGGATTTCTTCCTCTAGTGTCAAAGCTACATTTGTCTTTTTTTTTTTTAAGATTTTATTTATTTATTTGACACAGAGAGAGATCACAGGCAGGCAGAGAGAGAGGAGGAAGCAGGCTCCCTGCCCAGCAGAGAGCCCAATGCGGGCCTCCATCCCAGGACCCTGAGATCATGACCTGCACTGAAGGCAGAGGCTTTACCCCACTGAGCCACCCAGGCACCCTCAAAGCTACATTGTAAGTGAAGCGTCTATATCTGTCGAGAAGAAAGTCTATTTTAACTTCCCCTAGATCTTAAGACTGTGACAGGCAGGTGCAAGAGGAGGGACGCTGGTCTACCATCAGGCTGACAACGGCCAGGTACAGCTTTCCCCATTAGGGCTCCCAGGAGTCAAGGCAGAAAGGCTGAAACTACTGTGTTCATGTTCAGAAGCCTGAGGCTTCAGGCTGGCCAGGCTCTGGGCCACAGAGCCTTAGAGTTCTCCTGTTTCCTGTAAGATGGGACGAGGCAACCCTAGCTTCCAAGTATGAGGTGAACAAAGAAGGCAGAGCTTCCTTTCTCTGCATGTCCAGAGTTGAAGCTGGGCCACTGCCTCAGTCACCAGGGGCACTGATGGTACAGCACATGGGAAGACACAGTCGACCCCCAACATCCAAGGCCTGGGGGTCTGAGGGATCTCAAGGCTCAGTGGGCTTTGTTCTGTTTCCCCATATCTGCTCGCTTACATTTAGTGTATCATCAGTACGTCTGTCTAAGGAGCAGGGAATATTAAAAAAGAAGAGCCAACTCAAACTCACTAATTAGCAATTTCTCTTTTGAAAAATGTGAGTGGAAAGGATATTGAATTTCATCTACCTGTCAGTCACCTTGCTCCCTTTGGAACCTCTTCAGCTCCTATAACTCCTCTGCTAATACGATCTTCCTCCTCACCCCCCAGCCCCCGCCACTTACAATGCTGCCGAGAGTGCCACATGAGAGAACCGCAGGACTGGGGATGCCAAGAGAGCGCAGGCCCGCTCTTCTTCCAACCCTCCCCCGACTTCTCTTTTCCAAACAGAATCCATAATAAGTCAATCTCTTCCATGTCACCCCGACTTCCTCACCAGAAGAGTGAAGGAGCATGTTAAAGTGTAGACTTGTCTATAACATTTCAATAGTACTTTCTTTTTTTTTTTTTTCCACTTTAAGCCCAAATGGGGAATATATTGAGTAATGAAGAAAAGGAAATTTTTCAAAAGACCCCCATTGGCTCCTGGAGGCCAATGAAAAATTGAAATCAGAGATCACACTTCTCTACAGGAGGAACGACCCCATTTCTCCCCTCATTCTGAACTCAAAACACCACCTACACATATGCCAAAGAATAACTTGGTACTTTGAATCTTTTATTATTAAATAACATCGAAATCCCATTTTTCCCCCCTCAGATTTTCTCCTGGATGTTATCTGTGTTTTAAATATAAGTGAATTTTAAAAATGTTTTGGCTTTTGTTGAAAAAATAATTTTAAAAATCTATATTCCTGGGGCGTCTGGGTGGCTTAGTTGGTTGAGTGTCCAACTCTTGCTTTTGGCTCAGGTCCTCATCTTGTGGCTTGTGGTATCGAACCCCATGACAGGCTCCGTGCTCAGAGGGAGTCTGCTTGAATATTCTCTCCCTCAGCCCCTTTCCGAACCCACTGGTGTACTCTCTGTCTCTGGCAAAAAAAAAAAAAATAAATTTTTTAAAAAAAAATCTGTATTCTTTGGGGGAAGAAAATGAGACTAACAATGGGAGCAAAGTGGAGAAATTCTGGAACTACTTACACTTACCCAAGTAAGTGACAAATTAGAAAACTTTGGACTTAAACAAGAGGGCACACACTATAAGCTTACTTGTATAGAGGAAAGTTAATAAACTCAAATAGAAATCAAGAAAAAAAACCTCATATCTTCTGTGGAGATGTAAAACATAATCTTGCAAATTTCTGAGTATTTATCTCTTGTGCCGAAACACTTATTTTGTTGACTGATTATCCAAGTTTCTGCTTTCTAAGACTGAGTCCCCACCTTACTCCTCCTTGTATCCCTAGCACTGAGCACAGTCTTCAATCGATGTTTGTTGAGTAGAACAAGATTTGAATTGTCCTCAGAACCCCAGGCAGCCACACACAATATTTCCAAGGAATTTCACAAGGAAAAGGATGCAACCTGGCACCACTTTCTTTAGCTATCTGAAACATGACCAGCATGGCCATTTCTGTCCTAGCTGATAAAGTGATCAGAGTTGGCCAGTGAGGTCCCAGGCCAACTTGGCCCTCAGATGAACCAGAATGGACTGTCTTCCAGAGGTGAAGGGCATGGTTACATTTGATCAGTTTAGTACACACGTATATTACTGTCCACAGGATTTTCTGCCATTACAAGAGTCTGCAAGGTTAGTGCTGTTTCTTTTTAAGACTACAAGGTTAGTGCTGTTTCTTTTTAGGGGCTGGGACAGGTTTGACTTCACTTCTAAGCACTGAGGTCAACTTCAAACAGTTGGTAACACAGCTGGGCTGTCAAGAAGGGATAAAGAACACAGGTTCTAGAGCTGATCAGCCTGGGTTCAGATTCTGGCTCAACCACCATGGTCTTGAGCAAATTAGTTAACACTTCAAAGCTCTAGTTTCTGTCTCTGTAAAGTGCAGATAGGATCACCTACTTCTCAGACTCATGGGAGGATAAAATTAATGAGACAATTTATTGGAGCCCTAGGAACTCACGGCACACACCCAATAAATGACAGCTATTTACAGAATGCTTGGCTTGTCACCATTTTGCCACTCTGATTTTATACACGGTACTGAATTTTTCTAATGCCTCGGTTTTCTCAAATCAAAATGCTGAGAAAATATGCTTCAAGGCAAAGTCACTAAGAGTCCTTTCCTCATAGCAACTGAAGCTGGAGGAAGAATAACGTGGCAGTCCTTAAGTTACAGATCAGCACAGACTGAAACCCGACTGGCAGGAACAGCCAGTGCTGTGGCCTCTCTCCTAGAAGCCTATTTGGACAAAGATACACACGATGGGAATGGCTTCAAGGAACAACCATTTGGAAACAGGCTCCCCCGGAGCAGCTGAGGGAAGGTAAATCAAGATCCCGAGACAAGTTCTCTTGAGGAAACCGCTATATTCAACGCAGGATCCTAGTTATTTTTTAATCGGCATTCACTCTGAAACACCCCAAACCAAACTGTTACAGCTAACATCACATGCACTCATATTTCCCTGCTTTTATCAGGTATACTAATAAAAAATATCCAACTTTTTGATGCAAGTTTCTTCACCAGACAGGCTGTTAATACAATGATTGGTTCTTCCTTGCTCTTTAGAATAAACTACCAAAGGCCGCGACCTCTTAAAATTGCTTCTACGATGTCAGAACTGGACAGAACTTACTAAAGTCATAGAGTCCACTTTCCCCCAATTTTACAAATAAGCAACTGAGGTTCATCATGTTTAAATAGTCTCCACCAAGCCACAGAGCTACTGAGTGGCAGCAGCACTGACCTCTTGGCCCCAAGTTCAAGATTCTTTCTGTGGCCACTCTACACTTCATCCTTTGTGCATTTCTCCCCCAAAAAGCGCAAGCATGCTGTACTCATAGAGAATCTGTAATAAATATTTGCCAAGTTGATTGACAAACTGTACAATTTTGCTCTTTCAACCTAATACTGTATTTCAATCCCCACGATCTCAATCACGGCTAAATAATGCATGTCATTTGGCAAAGGCTTTGGAGGAGTCTACAGAGTGTCTGTGAAATCATAATCTAATTTCCTCATAACGGTGTGGAAAGGGTTTTGCTGTACCCATTTCCGAGATAAGGCAACTGAGGCCAGAAGTCAAGTGACTTGCCCAGGGTCACACTGCTAGTCGTCTATTGCTAGAGCTGGCACTTGAACTCCAACATCTGGTTGTAAAACTGTGCCATCTCCCCTCATTAGGCTAAGACTAATTAATTCTGACCCACAAATGATCTGACCATCATTCTTTCTCCTAGTCTGTTCCACTGAAAAAAGAAAGTTACTTCACAAGGCATCTTGGTGTCAATTTAAAAAACACAGGCTGGCTGAACTGCAGAAAACGGTGTGTTCAGGCATAAGGGCATCCTCTGCGTCAACGCGGACCCTTATTTCCTTCCACAGAGCAAAGAGTTCAGACCCAGCTCTCCAGACCAGAGCAGCACTTCGGGTACCGCATACAAGATTTTAAAGGCCAGCCCGAAGAAATGGCTGCATTTTTTTTTTCTTTTTACCCTATTGCTAAAGACATCTTCAATCACTGTTTGTGTCAGAGGGGGAGCGAAAGAGGTCATTTCTGTGAGTCTTCGCAGCACGGGGCTGTGACATAACCTACATGGCCACCATGTAGGTCAGGGATGGGCGAAGCCACAAAGCCAGGCAGCAAGGCGCGCTCCCAGCCTCCCCGCCGGCTGCTCCCAGGAGCGGTTAAAGATAGAGCTGGTGGCAGCTAATGGCGGGGGTGGGAGGAAGGGAGAGGAAGAAGGCTGTGAAGGAAGGTGCGGGGGGACGGATATAATCCAGCATACAGAAACCTGTCAGGATGGGATTTATTTTTGTTCTGTGAGGGAGTATAATAGGGCTTTGCCTGTACTCTCAATAGCTGTTTTGAAGTGAACCCGGCTGGTATGTCTTTAATTTGTCATTTCATTATGAAACTGTTTCCCTTCCAAGAAGCCTTCAAGTCAGGAAGCTCTGTCTGCCCACACAGGAAATTCCTTTGCTTCAACTTCCCCAAAAAGGAAATTTCCCTCAGAAGTGAGCCCAGCATATGCCTTTGAGCAGAGCTGTTTCAAGAACTTTGGCAGCTGAGTCCTGAAAACACCCCTGGCTTTCTGCTGCTGCTGGGACGTGGGATAAACAGTTCACCCACTGAAACTGGCCCTGGCCCACCCCTTCCTCCCTCTTCTTCATTCTCCGATACCCTTGCCCCCCCCCCCATCCTGTGTAAGGGCAAGAGCTCTAACTCACCAAGAGGGATTCAGTGCCTGCCCTTCTCACCGAGGAATGGGCCCATCTGTAGACCCATCTCCAGAGCACACCCAACCAGCTCCCAGACAGGCCCCCCATGGTCATCAGGGGGCGCAACACAAAAGCACCTCTTCTCTTTCTTCAGGTACAATTTTCTTAGTTTTAGCAGACTTGGAAAATCAGGACAACTTGGATTACATGCAGGGGTTTGGGGGTTGCGGAGCAAGGGGCCCTGGTCTCACTCTGAACATTTTATTTTTATGTTTCCCACATCTTCCCAGTTTTTTCATAGATCGCGCTTGCTATCATGAACGCTTAAGCAAAGAGCCCCCCCACCGAACTGCATTTCCACAGCTGTTCTTACTAAGCGAAGGCCCAGATTATTTGCCCTTGTGGGCCTACTATGAGCTAGATACTGTCCTAGGTACCTGGGAAAAAACAGTAAACAAAAAAGGCAAAAATCCCTGTCTTCCTGAAGTTTAAATAGTTAAAAAAAATAAAAATCCGATCTGGCCTTGGAGATAAAGCGGTATTATCCTGGTATAATTTACTATCTTTGCCTGAAATCAGAGTAGTGACTCTCTCACACCAAAATAGGAGGTTTATAACCACACTGGAGCAACTTACTCGTGTTCTCTTGTCTCACACACGGACCTGAGACCTGTCACCGAAACACTGCAGTATTTCAAAGCAAGAGGGTGCAAGAAAATAAAAGAGCCCATTAGAGCTTCTAAAGCACATATCTTACCAAATTCCCTTTTATCAAGGGTGCTGGATTTTTTTTTCCCTGCCCAAACATCCCCCAGTGAGTATTTTAAGGAAAACATGGACGGGAAAAATATCTCAAACCACAGCCTTGTAAAACTAATCTCTCAGACATATTGTGAATGACTAAGTGGGTGAGTGCCCGGAGCAGCTGTGAAGTGAATAATAATATGTAGTATTTTCTGAAGTTTCTTAGCAGAGAAGCATATTAGCAGGAAACTGCCAGACGCATTGTTAAGCTTTTAATTTTCCATTTCAAATCCCTTCATTAAAAAGAAAAGTGTATGTATAAAGGAAACAACACAGAGACCTAAAACACAAAAAGAGGGAGTGGCACTGAACCTCGAACCGTACAGCAGCGACAAAGAGAGACACGGACAGATGAGGGACTGAGACAGCCCCGGATTTTCACCCTGCGATTCAACTACACTAGAATGGCAGAGAGACAGAATCCGATCTTATTACGCTACGGCTATGCCAGGACTCTGTAAGGGATACTGTTTACCAGGAAACAGGGCGATATTTACGGGACTAGTGAGAATCATATAGCTCATTGAAATCTGAATATATGAATCCTGAGGTATTGGGGTTGTGGTAGATATCTTCCGTGCAGTGGATTTATAATTTTATGTTAGTGAGTTATTCAATTTTACTAAAATTCATGAGGTTTTGATCACAATTCAATCTCGTAGGGGGACCCAATGTTATTTTTCATGTTCTCAAAGAGAATGGTCTAGGGAACAGGCCTTTGGTTTCTGTCTGGGAGGGACAGTACGGAGTGAGTCTGAGGAACCCGCTCTGACAACTACCAGCTCTGTGACTCGGGCCAATGTCCTTAACCTCTTTCAACCTGACTTTTTATCAGTGAAGTGGGGATAGTAAAACTCGCCTCTAGGGCTGTCATGAGGATTAAATGACATAATACATGTGAAAAGTGCCTTCCATAAGCACTCAATAAATGGTAGTTTTCATTCCATACAGACAGCTACAAAGGATCTTTCTCCCAAATCCACAGGCCCACTCCTCAAATAAGCCACATACCTCTGGCTAGCTCCGTTAAATTCTCGGCAAGTCAGGCTTTCCCTGAGCACTTCAACTTGAGACTTGGATTAACAGGTCCCTTATGACAGCAGCACGGTTTGGGCATTACAATTAGTCACTTCAGAGGCAAAGACACTTTGGTTGAGAACGGTTGAAAGTCTTTAGGATTCAGATTAGAAATTCTCTCTGCCTCTCAAGGCAAAGAAGACGACTCCCATATTCTCAAGTTTACCATGTGCCAAAGGAGGTCCAACTTTGTTCGGTCAATACCAATGCTGACAATGTTCTGAGACCAACAGCCAGACATGGTAAATATGACATTACTCATCTTGGTCTCAGAGGTCCAGGCTCCCAATGTTTTGTCTAAATCCAGGGGCCTGGATTTTCCACCCAATTTTACATCAGTCTTCTCATGGAGAATGCCAGCCCCAAGAAAAATTATGGAGTTTTTCCCAACACTGTGCCCTTCCTGGACCTCCACGCTGGCCGTGGTTCCTCTCTTTCACAAGAGTCAAGAGACTTGATAAACTAATTTTCATTAAGACATCAGGGACTTGGGCGCCTGGGTGGCTCAGTGGGTTAAAGCCTCTGCTTTCGGCTCAGGTCATGATCTCAGGGTCCTGGGATCAAGGCCTACATCGGGTTCTCTGCTCAGCAGGGAGCCTGCTTCCTCCTCTCTCTCTGCCTACTTGTGATCTCTCTCTCTCTGTGTCAAATAAATAAATAAATAAATAAATAAATAAATAAATAAATAAAATCTTTTAAAAAAAAAGATATCAGGGACTTAAGGAATTAATTATCACTCTCCAAGGTACTAGCTGTTATCCTACCAACATAAAAAAAGAAGAGCTTCGTAGAAATACTGCCCAATCCTAAAGGAATGTATCTTAACGGTGGAACTTCAGACATCATGGTAGTTCATCATTTAAGTTCAGGGCCCTCTTAAATCACTACAACTGGGTGACCCATACCCTCCCAAAGCACAACATTGGTTCGGTCCACAACTATAAACCCTCTGTCCCACACAGTAGCATCAGTAAGAGTCTAGAAGCCAGCCACTCTCTGAATCACAATACTCCTTCAGCAAGGGAAAAAGTACGAGACAGGAGGAGATTGGTACACCGCTAGATATACAATGTCAGTGCTACAAAACCCAGTCCTATTTCTTCATGTCCTTTCCCTGGGTCGCTTTGAGTTGTAGGAATCACCCCAGCTCTGTGAAGCAGATCTCTGGAATAATAGCTTGAAACAGTATGAACCAAACACACACACACACACACACACACACACCACACTCATCTGAATTCCTCTGAAGTAAAATTTCTCTTTGCCTAAGAACCGAAAGAAAAAATTTTTTCCTTTTACAAGGTCCAAACAAATTTTACATCTGTTTAGATTTCTGTGGGCCTCTGAAGTTCCTCTCAGCATGATCAGAGAACTAAAATGTAGTTTAAAAGGACTTTTATAACCTAGGGCTCTGGAGTGAGGAATCTCTCTCTCTCTCAGGGAATTTCTGCTTTTGTGTTTCTAAAAGACCTTTAAATAAAATCCCAAATATCTGGGTGAGTATCCGATTCATGGCCAAATTTTCAAGGCAGCTGCAGCACCACACGAAACGCCTGAAACGGAGCTGTAAATAGGGGAAGGAGGACTACCCGTCTAGGGCGGGGGCTCGTCGCACAAGAAGTGAAAAGTGTAAGTGTGGGAGTCAGAACTATGAGAACGCCGGTGTGGAAGAAATCAGAATGAGAAAGAAAAGAACGTTTTTCTCTCCCACTTTGTTCACCTGTAGTAGGAAAATCTGCCCAAGACAGGAACCTTCCGCCCCATCAGAATAACGGGTCTGTGATCTTGCATGGCCTTTGGGCGACTTCCTCAAGTAAGGCGCAGGAGGAGGAAGAAGAAAGAGTCATTTTATTTCCTCAAGAGGGCTGGCACCAAGTCATCTCATATTTATTTCTCGACAATGAGTTCCTGATGTTGGTGACCCTAGAGCTCCTTAAGGAGGCAAAAATAAAACCACTCATCAGCTTTGCTCACGAATCACTGCTGCTTTGGGCAAGTCTTTTCTCCAGGATCCTATACCCCTTTTTCATAGCCTGGGGCAATAAGGAGGTGATCTGCGTAACTAGTTCAGGGGCCCTATTTAGAAACAGTTTCTTGGGTGTGAGTCTTCATGCCCATGGGATGGTGTAAGTGTCAGTGATTCTCCTTGCTGGCTGCGGCGGATGGAAATGTACTTTAAAGTTCAGCATCAAAGCCTTCACTTTAGAAGCTGAAAGCCTTCATTCCCTTGCCAACTATGCTTTTTCCCCCCTATAATTAATTAATGCAGTATTAATTGTGCATGTGCTATGAGGCTGGCCGAAGGAGGAGGACAGCGTGGCCCTATCCATGCAGATCAGCCGGCTTTGTCAAGCCGAAACCCAGTGGGCATCCACAGAGGGAGCAAAATGCAGATTGCCGTTTGTACAGGTTACAGGAAAGACAAACGTGCCTCGAGCTGCAGTGGGGATTCCCACAAATGGTGCAGTTGGGGTCAAGTACCTAGTTACCAGAAGCCACACCTGTGGGTAACACACTGGGCAAAGAGCCAACTCACAGTTCTCAGGGCTACGAGAAATAGGGAGCGGGCCTGAGATCAGAGAGAAGGTTCCTGGGATCCCATGTAAGGGGCGAGTGGCCGCAACAGCCTTCGGGAAACCTGCAAGGCTGAGAAACTGCCTCCTTACCTGATCTGGACCACGGGCAGTATAGGGAACTCCCGTAGTACCAGGCGTTGAGAATTTCCGTATTTCCTTGCAAGAGGGCATCCTCACAAGACAATCACAGCTAAAGTAGGGGACAGTTTCTTGTGTCACTGAAATACCACCATCTGAACTAAAATTTCATGTTGAGTGCTAGAAGTCAAGTGAATGATCATGATACTCAGCATTTATACATAATGCTCCACTGCTAATATCCTTTGCATTTCTCTTCTGTAATTAGAGAACAAATAAAATGTTTGAGCTGTAAAGGACCAGGGGAATCATATACTCGGGCTACTTTGCTTTACATACAAAGAAACTACAACCCTGGGAAAAGAATAGACTGTTTGGGATGACAATCTCCCTGCCCCCCAAACCCCCCACCCCCACAATGAGCACTCTGGGCCAATGCTCAGAGGACCGACCCCAGACATGTGCACTCCCTGCTCTATCACCCTGCGGTAGAATTTCCTGGAACATAAGCCATGATGGTAAACAGAGGCACCGAGATATCATACAATTTTTTCTGAAGCATGTCACACTAACACAGAAAGTATCAGGAAGTGAAAAACTTTATTTTGTGAACTCATTAATATAATCTCTGAACACATCATCTTTCTTGCTGTTTTATAATCATCTGGGAGGTAGATCATCTCTTTTTCACTTAATTTTGTTTCTAACATTCCAGAACTTACAGAGGTACCCTGAAAATAGAGTACAGATAACAGTCTGCATAGAGGACTGAATCTGAAAACTTTTCTTCTGCTACTTCACAATGTAATTTAGTTTATGTCCCTTATTCTATGCCTCTGGCCCTCCTTGTCTGTAGTTTATAAAAATTTCCCTTACATTAAAAAAAGAAAAAAACCAAGGGGCACCTGGGTGGCTCAGTCGGTAAGCGTCTGCCTTCAGCTCAGGTCGTGATCCCAAGGTCCTGGGATCAAGCCCCACATCAGGCTCCCTGCTCAGAGGGAAGCCTGCTTCTCCCTCTCTTACTCCCCCTCTGCTTGTGTTCTCTCTCTAGTTGTGTCTCTCTCTGTCAAATAAATAAACAAAATCTTAAAAAAAAATAAAATAAAACACGCCATTAGCTTGGATTTTCTCCTTCTAGCCAAACGCTTCTAACCATGACTTCTATTAGTTCCTAATGAAGAAGCAGCAAAGTGAAGTGACGAAAAGCCTAAGCTTTGGGGTTCGACCTGGATTCAAATCAGGACTCCTTCACCTTCTCTCTGTGTGACCTCTAGTGAGTGATTTACCACTCTAAGCCTTGGATACAGACACACATAGAACAGCTACCTTGCAGTGTGAGAGATCATTCAGAATAACAAATGGAAAGGTCCTGGCATCTAGAAAGTGCTCAATGAACAGCACTGACGATTCCTTATTCCACACGTTATCGCCATAGACATTCTGAGGCCAGCTGTGGCTCGTAAGAAGAAGCACAGTTCTAGCAAACTGGCAAGTGGGGTATGACAACAAGAAAAGAAACTCATTGGCCAAGATAAGCCACTCCTGGAAAACAAATGGGTGATTAAATCCTGATATTGTGACTTCTAAGGTGGAGCAACATACATAGATTGCCTGCTACTCCTTAATTTTTCTTAAGATACTACTATTCCATGACCTTCAAGACTCACCCGGGTGCCTTTTTTTCTTCCTTACTGATTGCGACCAACCGTCACCCTCCTCAGTGAACCACTTTAGCTAACGCTCCCAGCCCAAAGCAGAGAATCCAGCCCCAGTGAATGGCTGAAATCAAGCATTCCCTGCAGTGCCCTGGCTGGTTAGACTTTTGCTTCCACACATCTAATCTGTAGCCACCACACATCTACAGCTCTTTATCCAGTACCTCGGTCTGCAATCTGCATTTTTATTACTGAAATCTTGGAGCTTCATTTGAGGCTCTTTCAATCCATGATCTAGAGGAAACAGAAATAGAGTCTAATTTCAAAGGAATAGAATTTAATCTACCTACCCAAGATGGAAGCAGGAACTATCAGGGCAGGGTAACTAAATATTCTTGGGAATTTACAGGCGGCACATGGCCAGAGCCAGGGACAGTTTCCGTCTCTCAAGTCCAGCTCTATCTTGCTTTGGAAGGGACCAGAAGGAAGAAGCCCCCAAAACACACGTGGATGGTTCAGGCAACTGACCCAGAGTCCTCCTCTGGCAACAGTGAACTCAATAACATCCAAAGGTCCGTGGCAACTTTCACCTCTAGAGAAAACATGAAGATGAGACAGTCAAAGTCATTCCTGCCAGAAATTCTGAAAGTCCAAGCTACCGATAAGGTTTAACTTAGGCATGAAGCACAATGGGAGAAAATGCCTGTTTATTTGCGGATGGAAACTTTATCCTGTTTGTATAGACTCAGCCCAGTCAAGGTTTTGTGATAATAAAGAGGACATGAGGAGTAACCGAGGAAAGCCATTTTAAGCCAACGTCACACTGAATCTTCATCATGGCTATCTGCAAGGATTGTTTAGCTGCATATGAACTTGATCATGGAACTTATAGACAGGGGCCCTAACACACCAAGAGAAAGATCATGGAGGTCCTGATGGTTGGGAAGTCAGAGGGGAGACAGCTGAGAGGAGACAGAAGAAATGGGAGTATCATTTATTTCCTGTGGTTCAAGCCTCCACTCAGAGGACTAACTGGTTCTCAAGGGCTCTTACTTCTACTAAATGGCTGCCTGACTTAGCCTGTCATCATCTCTCCATATTGGGGCTAGAATAGTACGGGGCGTCTCTGAGCTCACCTCAATAACCCACAGCACCAGGCAGGGAACACCAACTGCCAAAAGCTTCCAAACATCAACTTCAGAATTCCAAGGACATGGAGAGCCCTCCCTTCTCCATCCCCCCAGGATCAAGGCACTTTGTCAGAGCTTCTGCCGGAGGAACTGCCTTAAAGGTACAAGGAGCGTAGGGCATGAAATGCAAAGTGAAAGAAAAGGTCAATAGACCTCTGGTTATATATTTTTTTAAAAAAAGACATCTATAAATAGCTGCATTTATTGAAGCTGCTTCCTTATCAGGAAGCATGGAGTTAGGAATTAACGTCTGCCTGCATCGGAAATTCTTTCAGACTGCAAGCCCAAAAAGGAAATTTCCCTTCCAAAGCATCCTGGCTGTTCTGTGGCGGGCTGTTTTTTCTCCCCAAGCTGTTTGAAGCAGCTAAGCAGGGCCCGGAGGAGTCCCTGAGGCCTGTGCTGCTGGAGAAGTAGAAAGCCTTCAAGCATTTGAATGTGAAAAGTGGAGGCACCCAAAGGAAAGCTTAAGGAAAACAAGATCCAAAAGACGGGTGGCTGGCCAGCTTCCTTAGAAGTCCTTACTGCTTTGTCAGATGCTGACTGAGAATTAAAGCTTCCCCATGTCCTTGCCTCAACTCTGCTGGTGACGTCACGACACGTCACAGGCAGCTGTGTGAGGAACGGCCATTTTTGGAACGCTGATAATGGCAGAGGACAGGGGAGGACTTGCTAGGTTTTAGAAGAAGAGTAGGGAAGGCTGAGGAAGGAGACTTACAGATTTGGGCAAGGCCAATGAAGAAAACCATGCCCGACAGAGGTACAGAGACTGTGTGGGTAGGAAAGTGCTTGAGAGGAGAACTGAGCTCCCAGAAATCATGGCGTCGTTAAAGGCTAAAGCTCATTTCCCGGGTGACTTAGGAAAATCAGTCTCAATGCTGTGCAGACAGAAGTCTAGGCCCTTTCTCTAGTGAAACAAACAAGGACATACATGCTTCTCTTGACCCTTGGAAAAGAGGAAGCCAACCCCTACCAGGCTGTTTATCAGCTTTGGAAACTGAAAGAGCTCTACTGAGTTGCTGGGCACCGTTTGCTGGGCACTGTGCAAGGTGCTACCCATAAATTAGCTCAGATCCTCACAGAGTACCCTCACGAGTAAATGTATTAGACATGTGAGTTTTAGAGATGTTAAATCATCTTTCTAAGTGAGAGAGACCGTCCTAGAAACCCACTCAGGTCTGTCTGAATCCAAGCCCTTCCTACCACCAGGCCTTTTCATTTGGAAACACCAAAAAAAACCGTAGGACCCGTTCCCAGGTCATTCCTGGTGAAATGCCAGGGATGTGGGGACATGACTGAGCCCCAGTCCTCTGAGGCCTTCATGGCCAGCTCTGTCCTTCTGGTTGCAGACAGAAACTGTACGTCAACCTAAGCTCACAAGCAAGAGAAGAGAGAGGAACAGTAGAGACAGGTGGGCAAGACCAGAGCAAATTAACCACGGTAACTGCCGTTGGTTCCTGGTAGAAGCCAACCTGTTGAGGTTCCGTTCAGATGAATGGTCAAGCGCATGACTAGAGCCAAATCACTCCTGGTCCCTGCACCCGTGGCCGCCAAGACTCCAAAGTCAGTGCAGCCACTACTTCCAAGGCCACAAGACTCTGTCATTATATGTTCTCCCAAGAAGCTTCAGTGGTGACTTCCAAAGCAGACACATTTGGCTCTTCACAGGCTTGGGTGAATCTGGACAATTCGGGGGACCTATCATCGGAACCACAGTCACCTCACCAATAAAACAGTAACACCGACTTCAAGAACTGCTGCATGTTTAAGTGAGATATATACAGGAGCACATGCTACAGCTTGTAACAATATAAAACACGAAATACGATTATACTTAAGTCCCTTTTTTGCATCTTCTTAGGGAACAAAATTAACTTGCAAGTATATAGAATTGTGGGTTGCTCTAGCTAATTAGGAAAGCGAGGCACTGCATCTTTTCACTACCCTGCTTCTAATATAGCCTTGTTTGCCACGTGACTGTCTTCAACTCAGTTACTCTGCTGAGAAGGCAAAATCACCAAGTGGGTGAGCCGCGAGCTAACGTTTCCAAAGGAAGGCATTAAATTAAATTATTAAACATACAAGTAGGAGTAGTAACGTAAGAATTTTGAAAGATTCACAGGGAAAGGAAGTAGAGCCAAGGGACTATTTCTGGTGTTCCCATTCTAGAAAACTCTGAGCGGCTATTATGGCTATTTATTAACCCACAACATCATAAACTGTAACCCTATTAAAAATGATGAATGAGTCTTAGGCTCCGATTTTTAAATATCAATTCACAGGGGCTTTAGAAGGCCCAACCGGCACAGAATGTGGAGCTCCGGGCAAAGAGATAACGTCAACCTGTGATGAGATGTGATTCTATCAGCTAAATCCAAAATGATCGTGTGAAAAGGAATGTAAAGCTGGGCACCTGGGTGGCTCAGTGGGTTAAGCCTTTGCCTCAGGCTCAGGTCATGATCTCAGGGTCCTGGGATCAAGTCCCACATAGGGCTCTCTGCTCAGCAGGGAGCCTGCTTCTTTCTCTCTGCCTGCCTCTCTGCCTGTCTGTGATCTATCAAATAAATAAAATCTTTACCAAAAATAAAAAAAGAAAGAAAGAAAGAAAAGGAATTTAAAGTAAAGAAAAGACATTTAGTGATTTAAATTCTGGCGGATAAGTCTGAAGTATGCTTACTACAATCAGATGGGCAGCCCTGAGCGTCACTGTTAGAGGCTGAGTATTTCAGGGGGTAGCACCTACGTGAGGCACCTACGACACCCCCTCACCACCCATACCTTCCCCAGGAGTTTACAAGAAGGTGTTCTTGAGCAGACAAATTAGAAAAATCTGCCTGCCAGAGGCATCTGGGTGGCTCAGTCAGTTAGGTAACCGCCTTCAGCTCAGGTCATGATCTCAGGGTTCTGGGACTGAGTCCTGAGTTGGGCTCCCTGCTCAGCTCGGAGTCTGCTTCTCCCTCTGACCCTCTCTCTGCTCATGTTTGCGCTCTTCTCTCTCTCTGAAGTAAATAAATAAAAATCTTTAAGAAGGGAGGGAGGGAGGGAGAATCTCCCCCTCACATCATGAGGCCCCTAGTGAGAATGAGGCAATGGCCTTCACTGGTTGGAGAATCAAGAGTGAGCTCCTTTAGGCACTATCAGGGATCTTTGGTCCTTTAAGAGTTTTCAAGGTACAGTGAGAGGCTTAGTTCCCATTAAGGACTAGGACTATGTGTCTTCCACCTACCTGCTCTAATTGTTGTACTTCAGCTCCCCTACCCCCAAGCTTAAAAAAAAGAAGTCAGCACCCTTTGTAGCAGGAGAAAAGGCTATAAAGAAGAAGCCCTTTCTATCTTCTCAATAAACATACTCGTGTCTGCTCTCCTAGTAAAACAGGCAGGTTCCAGAAGCCCACCGCAGGACTGCTGATGGGCCAGGCCTGCAGATGTGGGCGGCAAGGAGGCCAGGCCAGGATGGCGTGGGGCTGGCCCTTCTCCCCTTGGCTCTCCTCCTTTCCCAGGCCCAGACAACCCTGCCTGGCCCTAGAAAGTCCTCTATAATCACCACTTAACACTTCGCTCCATTTATCACTTTGTTTTTATCACAGGCAAATAGAATGAAAGGCATTAGTTTCTACTTCTCAATAGCTTGCTAATTTGTCACACTGTGTCTTCAGAACAAAACAGTGAGAAACCCACAGGATGAGAATCTTCACAATTATGAGCCCTGCCTTCCCTCCAACCAAGAAAGGCTATATTTTGACTTAAGAACGAAAAGAGAAAAAGAGCTAAGCGAGGTTTATCTGGAGATCAGTGAGGACCAATGGTTTGAAAAGAAGCAACTTTGAGGCACACCAGTCTGGGGAGTATCTCTTTAAAACAAGCAGCTAAAAATGTTTTCGGCCTAGCAATACCATAAATGTCCTGCTGGCTTCCAGATTCTTCCCCGTACTTTCCATGAGCATTCCACTGGGAACTGTCTGGAATCCCAGATTAAAACAGCAAGAATCCAATTCCCTTGTTAGAATATTTATTTTCTTTTAGGTTTGGAAACCCAGCTGGGATGCATCTTCAAGTATATGGCACAGCCTCAGCCATCCTGGGGGCCACATGAGATGTTTCTCAAACAGCTCGATGGGCAGCTGAATCCTGGAAGAAGAGGAGGAGAAGGAGAAGCAGGAGGAGGAGGAGGAAGAGGAGGGCATCTCAGCCGCATGTGGAAAGCCCCAAATGACGCCCAACAGCAAGTGCCTGGGAGCCTCCATTTTCAGAGGATTCAGTCCAGATGTCGGGGCCAATGGGGCTCATGCAGACTACCAAGAGGTCTCTAAAGTCAGCCTGCCTGAGAGAAGGCATCGCCCTGACCTGAATCCATACTCTAACACCTGACTATATTCTAAGGCCGGCAGTAATTTGCTACAATCCTGTATCTGATCATTATATATGCGGGAATCTGTCCATCCATCCATTCGTCCATCATGTATCCAACGATCCAAGGGGCATAAGCAAACTTCTTCACAATTCATTGACCAGTTAGAAGATTCCAGCCATAAACCATTCCAGCCACTACAGCCACATCAGTGAATACTGGCTGAGTGTCAACCCGGAACTCATCCATCTATCCAAAAAGTATTTATTAAACACATTTACATAGTGGCACGAGAGACAAGAGCGTAGGCTCTGGAGTCAGACACAACTGAGTTTGAGTCCCAACTGTACCTTCTACTCTGTGACCTTGGCAGGTTCCTTAAATTCTCTAAGTCCTAAATTCCTTACATGTGGCCTGAATATTAAAAGAATATCTCCCTTATACGTACTGCTGAGAGAATGAAATAAAATAGCTTACATAAGGGACTCCACACAGTGCCTGGACCAGGGCAATCCCACAACAAATATTAGCTATTATAGTTGTATGCCCGGCACATGGTAGGGTCTGCAAAGCAGTGGTAGGCAGCCCAGCTGAGGCCCACTAGGAAACCATCTACTCCAGAAACAGTGTTGGAATAGGAGAGACAGTTCCAAGGACGGAGAAGGACTCCCTAAGTGAGCTCGTGATCGTTTAAAGTGAAGAGAACCATTAAACTTTCTCCTGTCGCATCACAATATCGTAGGAAAACTGGGTATTTTAATGACTGACTTACAGTCGACCAGCTACTTTAATAGCGGAACTAATTAAGAATGAAGCTCTTCAAACTAGCTAGTTTGGTGTGTTTCTTTGTTTCTTCTGCCATGGTGACTACTTACGGGGAGGCAGTCCGGGGGTAGAAGGGCTTCCAAAAAAAAGGCGTCCAGAGACAAATCAAGAGTTAGGGCCTCCCTGTGTGTGGGGGGGATATGTCTCAAAATAAAAGGATAAGAAGCTATGAGAGAAATCGCTGTTTAGGACAAGTATTCACACTTTTTTTTTTCTTTCTCTTTACTTGACTTTAAACTCTGTAAGGGCAAGGAGGTCGGTCTGCTTTGTTCTTTTCGGTATCCCCAGCATCCAGAAGAGTGTCTGATGCAACACAGATAATCAATGACTACTTGTGGAATAAATAAATGAACGAGATTAGACACCAGGAGTGTTCTCCCACATGGCATGAGCGTGTTTGATCTGGAAGGGACTACTCGTCAAGTGAAGGTACTGGTCACAGGACAGCTTCTGGGGGATAGGATGCCGTTACCAACTCCGGTTTCTTTTCCAGTCTCATCTACCCCTCTGGTGTCCCAACACTCCGGTTTACTAAGGACAACAGTGCCCGCCATCATGACCCGGGCATGGCACGGGTGCAGTCCCAATCTTCTCTTTAAAAGTTCATTGTGGAGAAGACGGAAGAGTGGAGCTCTGCCCTTTACCTCGTTGCCCAAGTGAAGCTGGAATGTGCTGACTGTCACTTGTAGCAACTTTGTAAATACTGACGGTCCCAGCAAGCTGGAGGAGGGGAAGGAAGGGTTCTCAGGGCCCTCAGGTCCTCCCCATAATCCCAGCGACCCTCCTCACTGGAGGAGAAGGGATAAGCCAGCAATATTCCCCTAGGACCTCCTGGCAACACAGTCACCTGATTGCCTAAATTCTCACACGGTGAGCAACGAGGAGCCTACATCCTCTGTCTCTTTTTGTTCTCCACTTTCAGCACTGGCTGCCTTCTGGCTGCTGCGGAGGGATGGAATAAGAGGAGGCAAATATTCTGGGGAGCGTCCGCATGCCAGAAAGACACAGCAAGCACAGCCGTGCCACTGCCGAAGTATGAGGAATCAGCCAGGGAAGGGCCAAGGTGACCCCCCGTGTCTTCTACAACCTGGACCTGCGCCCTTGGGACAACATTCAAGCCAGAAAATCTGGCATTTTCTTGGCCACTGTGATCCGGGTGGGAATCAGGTGACTCATTCTCCCCAGCTGCCCCATCACGCTGTGCCATCTAGGCTGGGTGGCAGCACAGGAAAGAAAGACAAAAAGGAAATGACAGGTGTTGGCTGCTTTGGAGGCTGGCCCCAAGAGCACAAGCGTGTCGGCCCTGATGCTCTGCCAAGCTGCAGCTGAGGACTGAGGGAGCCAGGAGAGGCAAGGGACGGACAGGTGGGAAGAGCGCAAACTGACCACAGCCACAGGGGCAGGGTGGGCACAAGAGAAGAGGAGAGGGGAGGAGAAGAAAGGACCAAAGGGAAAGGCCGCATCTAGGCAGTAAAATGAAGGAAAGAAAAGCAGCCAGAATGCATTTAAAAAAAAAAAAAAAAAAAGAGGGGAGGCTCTGTAAAGAAAGAAAGAACACTCAGCCTAAAAGCAAAGCAGGAAGGGAGTCTGACTCAGGAACTGCCCAAAATTTCGGGCCTATGAAAATACTAAAAAGACGAGTTGGGGCACCTGGGCAGCTCAGTTGGTTAAGCGACTGCCTTCGGCTCAGGTCATGATCCCGGAGACCCGGGATTGAGCCCCACATGGGGCTCTCTGCTCGGCGGGAAGCCTGCTTCTCCCTCTCTCACTCCCCCTGCTTGTGTTCCCTCTCTAGCTTTGTTTCTCTCTGTCAAATAAATAAATAAAATCTTTAAAAAAAAAAAAAAAAGAGGAGTTAAGCATGAACATAGGGAGACAAACTTTCCCAAAAAGTGCACCTTGCCTCTTAGGAGATTTAGCGGACTCTGCCATATAGTATCTATTTCCAGATGTTGGAGATAACGTGGCAACAAGGGATAGGAGTCTCAGGCTTCCCAATGGACTGCAAAGCAGCTTCGCAAAGTAGACACCAAGTGACAATTTCAGAGCTTGCCCCTCTCCAGCCTGAAGCCCTGAGGTCCCCCCTCCCCCAGCACAGGCAATCCTTCCCCTATCAATCTGCCCACCCTTCTGGCCGTGGCCTTATGCGTCCTCTCTCCCACTCTTGAGCGGGAGCACGAACACTCACGCAGGTGCGCAGGCAGGCGGATCGAGTCGTCCTCCATCCTGAGCGCTCGGGGCACTGGAACATGAAGCGGAGTCGAGGAAGCGTAACTCGGCACCGGGCTCTCGGGAGGTGTATATGAAATTCGTTCCTGCTGTTAAAAAGAAGGGCAGGAAGAGGGGAGGGGGAAGAAGACAATGAAGGCTTGGAACTGAGTTGGGTGTGAAATCAGGGAGAGGGGTGGGGAGCAAAGGGGAGAGGGGCATTTGCAGGGGCGCAGTGGACAAGGGTTCACAGCAATCACTCTCACCCCCTCTCTAGGTACTCCATACACTTAGCTGTCTTTCAGATCTTCAGCATTTGGGATTTCTAACAAAGCTTTGGAAAGGCTGAACATAGGGCTTCTCCTTTGGGCTCGGGTCAATAGGTGTCCATTTCCCCCTCTCAGCACTAGTGATTTGTTCAAGTGAAGAGGAGAGACAAGGTAGAGGAAATGAAACAGCATATCCAAGAGAATAGCTTTAAAGACTATGCTCTCAAAAATTACTTGTCCAAGTCCCATAATTAATGTCACCCATACATTAAAACCACGTTTCCTCTTCTCTGGCAACATCCCAAGCTTCTAATACAAATATGATTCTGTACTCAGATCCAATGAGAGGTGAGCTCAAAGCGATGGCTTGTAAGTTCTAGATTTAGTTCATAAATCTACAAGCAAGATTCTTCTCTGGTCTACCTATCTCATTATAAACCAAAAATATCTACTGTTTAATTTTTCCCTTCATAGCAGGGAATCTGCTACATTAATGGCATCTCTTGTCCCTTCATTCTCCAACTCGTAATCAATACTACCCTTCCTTCTCTGAAGTATTTCAGAGCTCATTCAAGAACTGTCTGCATTTAAGGCAAGTACTGTTTAACTGAAGATACTTACTCAGCTGACAAGGAAAGGGGGCAGGGGAGCTTCTGCAGATACACCGTTTAAATTCAAACAGACAGTGTTTGTTAGATCAATTAAAACAACTGGATGGGATGGGAAGGATTATTACTAGGCTTTAAGTTAAAACACAGCAAATAATGGCAAGGAACCTACTATTATGCTTAGCTAGAAGAGCAGTGCGATTTGCATCTTATATCAACTACTTTGACAATAAACATAACTTTCATTCTTTGTGTGTTTCACCTGGTCAAAGTAAAGTGGACATATGAGGTCCAAAAATTAGCTGTGGGGAGAAGACCGGTAACATGCTATTATGAATACAAAAAGCAAGAGCAAAAGAAAAAGCACAGATGAAAATAAAGCAAAGGGGGTGTTTACATTTTGGAAAGATGGTTCTCTAACATTTTATATTTCATCAAATGTGCAAAGAAAAACAGGGGAGTCCCCCCGGCTCTATAACCAAATTAAAGCTTCTCTTCTGCTCAGAGCCTGGAAAGTTTGGTGGTTGTGGTAGGAAGTTTCGATTTTAAATGAATACATACATATTTCTGTAATTTCCGAATGGAATCACTATACCTTCCCTGAGGCATCCTCTCCCAGCATTTGGAGTATTTCCGTTTAAATATACATCTTAAACTTTCCTCGTGAACTTCTTAATTAAAGGCAGGCACATACATCCTAGATTTCATTTCTGTATCGATCAAGATGTCCAGTGAAAGGTCACCCAGGGACAAAAGCTTCAACTTCACTTTTCTTGAATTTTACCAAACATCACACATATATTGAGCAATATGAGCTTAAGGAGGAGTTATACTTTTGGGTGTTTGGCTCCGGGTTCAGGGGTAAAGAGGCAAAGACATCAACACACCTATGGGAAACATACAAAATCTGCTTGGGTTTTTCAAAGTGTGGATGGGCTTTTTAAGCATTCTAAACACAGTCTGTTTTTCTACTTTAACAAATTCTCCACACACTTCAACTCTCGAAAAGAAAAAAAAAAAAAAAACAACCACCCAGTCCCAATATATACTAGATATCTTATCTGCCGTTAACTTTATTCCCAGAAATAGCTTTGTTTTGTTAGGGTTTTTGCAGAAGTGAAACTGTTGATGAAGAAAACATAGTGCAGCCAAAGAGTTTTCAAATGGCATGGCACAAGTGCGAGAAAAAAAGAAGATGGCATTTCATGATATAATGACTGTCTCTTAAAAGCAAAGAGAGACTCACCAGATTCTGCAACTGGTCCCTAGGACAGGCCCCAACATCCCAGCTCCCTCGCCCTTCACCAGGTCCATCAAGGACAAAAATGGAAGAAATCCAGCCCCCCAAATGGATTTTACTTTGTTTCCTGGAAAATCTACCTCTAGCCCTCTAAGAGTCAAGCTAGGTATCACCTTTAAAATGTATATATTCTGACTTGCTAAATTATCACTGCTGTCCCTTCATTTCACTGTCCTTTCTCAGGAGGACCCCCCAAGCCACCCCATGTCCAAATAATTCTAGATGGAGAAAGATTCTGGATTCTTATACCAGACAACTGTTTCTACTCAGCAATATTCCATACAACACCACAAGCTTGGGATGGGAAGCTCTTTTCAAAAGGTTCCATGAAGAGATCTGTCAGTAGCAGAAGAGAGGGTACCTTGACCAAGAGGGCGAAAAGCAAAATGTGCTTCGAGGACCTTGAGGAATCTGCTAGCAGCCATCACACACCTACCCTGACCGCAGCCGGGTTCAGCAGCCAGGAGAGCATGCAGGAGACCCCAGAAAGGACACCATGCAGGACGTGGGTTCCTTTCCTAAATGGAACAAAACGTATACCTGGGAATCCCACACCACAGGCTTATCTCCCTTTTTCTCTCTTTTTGTTACTTTCTAGGGTGACTCACATAGTTCACGTTTTTTCAACTATCCCTATAACCAGGCACTCAACAAGACTAACAGCAATTAGAAATAGGAAATAAATGCTATCTCAGAGGGAAACATCTAGACAGAGAGGCTTAAGGAGAGCAATATCCAATTTCTCAAATCAAGGAAACCTCTTTATCCTCACAACTGCTTCTGGGATCCAACCCCAACAAAGGGAAGGGGGAGTACCCGCTTACAGCTCATTCACTCAGAAGCAAATTGTCAGTCGAGTGAAAACCAGAGGTGTTTTATTTTAACAGTACAGAGGGGATAATGGACTTTCCCAAGAGGATTATAACCACTGCTCTAATTAAATTAAAATGCTACAGACAGTGATATTAATGCATTCAAGTGTTGTAAGGGGATAAACTGCTGGCGGAGGTCAATGATGTGACTGAAAAGGCTGTGATGTGGTTACATTATTGTTTGGATGCTAAAAATATATAAATAAGTAAAACATGCTGCTCTCAAATTTGCAGACACAACCTATCAAACCAACCTACAGAACAAAAGGGAAGCACAGCCATTTCTAAGACTAATTGTAATACCTAAGGTGGGGGGGAGGTGTGGGGGGCGGGCGGAGCGGGGAGCAGCACAAAGCTCTGAAAAGAGAAAATAAGGCTAAAAATAATTTTAGGCAAGGGATGAAATGTAAATTTCACTAACCATTATAGAAAGCCTTTCTTTTCTTTTTTCTAATTTAAATGGAATATAGAGTAGGGCTGCTGCAGTATTTAACTACCTGAACCAAAATGAGGTCTATTCCCTGTCCTCCTTCCTCCCCCAAACCATGAAGGGCCAGTGAAGGGTACCCACTGGATTCTGCTCATTTTTAAATCAAGTGCTTAGGAACCCGTGACTAGCACATAAAATAAGCTTAAAGATTTTATGCTCCATAGGAGAATGGTATTTTTCCTCTCCCCTCCTCCCCTATCACAGAACAGAAGAGTCAAAAAATGAATATTCTTATTACCAAAAACGTCTTTGCTTTTCAAAATTATTCAATGTAGAGCCTTTATAAATCATCAGGATCCCCCTGGTACTTTTACACATTTGTTTTTACACGGTTAGTTCTTTAAAGAGGCTGAAGGGTTGAGACACTTTGAGCCTGTTGCTAATTAAATATTAACTTTCAGGAACTAAAGATAAAGCATTTCTGGAACTGAGCAAAACAGAAGCAAAGTCTGGTTGTATTTGCAAAAAGATGGTTTATGGGTCATTTTAAAGATTCCTCTAAAGCAGAGATGTCCTGGATTTAGGCACTGTTTTCCCAAAATAGCCCCCAGCCCCACTCTGCATGCCAGACAACCCCAAGGGTGATTTCCAAAGCCCAGGTACAGTCCTGAGGAGGAAACAGATGGGATGCCCATTTCTCAAGGAATTACGGTAAAAATTCTACAGGTGCCCTTTCATCCTGCTACACTTTGGTGTCCCTTCGCTTCGCTGAAACTGACAACTCAGCCAAGATGGCCAATGTCAGGTGCCCGAGTACAGCGCGCATGCTGGTAATACCCAAGCTTTGGAGGGAAAGAGTTCTTTTTCACTCTGCAGGTTTTTAGGAAAGCTGCCGGAGAAAGCTGATGCTTGTTACCACAGTTTTGTCTTCTACAGACCGAAGAGAAGACATGTCTCTTATAGGAAGCGATTTACGGAGATTTGCTAAACTGAAGGCAGAATGCACAATTATTTAAGTCCACTCTTCTGGCTGCAAAATGATGCAAAGTGGTGGCTAGAGCTTTCATTAACCAGCGAAATCCATACGTCACCCAAAAACTGAGCAAGACAGAAAGTGGAGTGGCACGGTTTTCGAGGTTTTGGTTCAGTGGATGGAAACAGACATGCACAAGAACTTGAAATAACACACTCTCAAGTGCCAATTTCTTTCACTTGAAAAACTGCGTTGAATATTTTGTTCACCCCCAAAGGTAGTGAGATCAACTCAGAGAACTTGGGAAAAGATGCAAACACCGGTCTGCTTTGCTGAACACACACTGTACCCACACCACAGGCCATGGAGGCTTTGGCCTTTCCCCAGAAGGAAGCAGCGCGCCTTAGGATCTTGGATATACTTGGGGATCTGCTCGGGGAACCACTTCAGAACTCTGAAGTAGAGTTCCGTGGAGGCTCTGAGAGACATCCATCCCAGTGACCCAAGCAGGCCCTCCTCTTAGCATCCAGCTTCTCTCCTGAGAGAAACATTCCTATGGGTGCTGAGTCGCTGGATTCGTACAGCCCGATCAGTCTCTGGCTTCTAACGTGCTTGCAGTCATTTCAGGGGGAAAACAGTGGGGATACCCTGTGCAGTTTCAGATACATGGAGCTAGCCTCCTGGTCCCTGTGGCTTCTGTCCTTGTTGCCCAGATGCCCATTCAGCTCTTGAAAGGGGGTGTGGGAGGGTGCCCCCAACCAAGCACATACACACTGACAGGGAGATCATCCTAGGAGCACGGCTTCATGGGTCTATGAAGGGCTCTTGCTTTTGGACATCTGAGCAGACGGGTTCAGGACCTGAAATGTGTCAATTCCTGTGTATTTACAACGGAAATAGCCCCCTTCCTTACCTTCTTGGCCTAAAATCAGAAGATAACGTATCATGTCTGTCAATCAGACACAATTAGTTACAGCATCTTGAGCCTTCCCTTTGTCCAGAACTCTGTTCTCTGTGCACAGCAAAGTGAATGAAAAGAAGTGTAAGCAATGGGCCCTGCAGTCAAACATTGCTGTAAGAGGTCTCAGGGTACTGTGTTTCTCTATGGTTATTATGGAATGCTCCAGCCTCCAGCATTCATCAGACGTCCACAGGCAGTGAAGACCTGTCCTAGGCATGATAAATGCTGCCACCGTCAAGTCCTCAAATTTCCAAGACGGTCCTCATAGTTGGAATCCAGTACCACTTTACCCAAACACATACATGGGCCTTCAAAATAAATACTTACACCCCTCAAAACATATATGCCAATCTTAGCTGGAAGACACAATCACTGTGATCATCGGGAAGGGGAGCTAGACTCAGGGAGCGCTTGGAATGTGCTTGCCATGAAGCCTTTATTTTAGGCTCACAAGAATCCTGCCAGGAAGGCACGATTGTCTCCATTCCACACAAGGAACCTGACCTGGAGATCGCAGGGCTTAAGCGATGCCATTGAAGTCTCCAGCTCATGAGACGGAATGGCTGGTATAAAGAGGAGAAATAAGATACTACAGCTCAGGAGCACCAGCCCAACCGCAGCGGCTCCACAACTTATGTGGAATCCCCAGAGGGAAGTCCAAGGTTGTAAGAATCACTGCAGTTCTGGAATATTCCATCGCCTCATGCCCCTACTTCTCACAGAACTGGGTGGGATTCCCGAGGGTCATTCCACAGAACCGCCTAAGCCAGGGTGCCGACTTTCTGAAGCCCGTCACTTATCCTAGTGGGGGCACTGATGGAGGGAGTAAATGCATTTAGCTGAGGAAAGGAGTAAACGAGACATACGAGCGCAGTTCTCAGCCCTCTGAGCAGAGGGAGCCATAAAGATTCATCCAGTTATTACCTGTGGGACACAATCCACAGGGCCACCAGGGGTCTTTGCAGACTACTTGTGCATATGATGACTTCAGAAATTCTCACCTGAGGTCATTTTTGAGTAAAAGGATATTCCTTTTATCTCTAAGATTTTCTTTAACAACAACAAAACATATTTCCCTTACTCAACTGCTTTCCATTTATCTAGTGAGCAGCAAACCTAAATGAACAGGTGAGACACACAGGAGCTGTGAGCAGGAAAGGCCTTGTCAACATTTAATCACACCTAGAGTGAGAATATCTGTTTACCAAGAAGGAGCTGAGTCTGTCTCCAGAAACTGGAGTGGCCACAGTCCCATGATGCTTCTCCAACAGTCTGAAGAGACAGACTCCATTCTCTCAAATAATGGATAAAGGCACTAAGGATCCATGTGGCCTGTGGGGAAGAAAAGACTGTAAGGGTCTTTCTAGAGGTCTTCAAATATGGGAAGGACTAGCAGGAGGCAGAGACAGGGCTTCCCCACAGCATCTCAGAGGGGAGGGCCAGCCACATACACCCGTGCACTAGAAATATGTGCAGAGCGTAGCGTTCCCCCTCGAGCCAGGTGAAGCCAAGGCACAAAGGTGACTCTACAAAGGGTTCCTACACTGGGAAGGGATTTGAGTATAACTGGATGATGCCTGAGGACTCCAAGACGCTGCCCTCTATGATCTTATATCCCCTAGTGAGTCAGAGCTTATTAATTACCATGTGGGCAGAATAGATCCAGACAAAGCCTGACCACCACAGTCCCCTCCTCTCTCCATCAGAACTCCCAAGTCCCCTCACAGGATTCAAGGGTTCTACCAAATATTATTAGAAACCACATGAGCGTCTAGAACAAGGAGTCACCCCTTTAAGACAAGCACCAAAACCAAAAAACAAAACCCAAAAAACTTCAAATAGATTTCTTTACTGTTCCAATTTAAAACATGTAATTAAGATCCTTTCCAACCCTGAGATGGTATGAATTTCTTTCCCTTTTCTCCCCCTGAATTTCTGAAGTATTTCTGCCATGAATCGTAAGCAGAAGCTCAAGCTGTGATTCCTCCGCACGCCAGGTTGTGGTTTCCAGGGAGCTGTACGCTTAAAGGGTGCTCAGCTCACTTGGCTGGAACCCAGTGCTGACGCATGTGGGGTCTGAGGCTTTCGAACCGGATGGGAAGATCAAATGCATGCACTCTGGGGCCCCAACTACCCCCTGCATCCCTGCTATGATGGAGACGAGTCCCTCTGAGCAGAGATTAGGTAAGCTCACCAAGTGCATTATCGCTCCCGGAAACCCCACAGAAGGGCGAGACCTGCTGATAGTGGGTGGCTCCCTTGTAGGAACGATGGTGTGACTTTGATTCTACACAACCAGCAGGTGTGATCTCTGCGAAAAATCAAGTCTTGCTGTTGGATTTATCCAGAAATGCCCCGGAGCTTTGGATCAACCTTTTGAAAAGAGGGTCACTAAATCCTTTCTTCCTAATTCTAATAGCGAAAGAAATAGGTACTTAAATTCACAGCAGCATATATCCTGGGCACAACAAAGTGGCCAAGTTTGGCTCTTGATTAGCTGCTTTCTCCTCCATTAATGCCATTTCCCCTTAATGATCTGGCTATTACCATTAGCCAAGATGCGATGTCCCTGCCTAGGGCTAACGAGTAATGAACTGAGAGAGTTCCTATTTAGTTGTATCAAGGGCGCCATTAGAGAGCGTTTCTCAATTTCTCCCCCCAGAGGAGAGATACCTTCCAGGCCTGTTCCACCTGCAGTGTGACCGCTCTCCTAGAGCCCTCACAGTGCCCCTGGGCTGGTAGCCAAGTTCCCTGGGGTCATGGGACTTAAGACCTGGCCCGAGAAAGAATGCGCACAAGACCTATACACAGCTCAGGGGCAGACTACGCAGTTAATGTACACGCTGATGCTTCAAACCTGTGCCTTAACCTTTGGTCCCTCCTCCCCTTCCACCTGCGGCCTCCTGCCTCATAAACCCTTCACTTCTCCCCCATGCAGCTTTTTTCTCTGTGTTATAGCCCCACTCTGGGCTTTGCTCATCTTCACTTCTTTCTTGAACGGCTGTATCCTAGAAGTCTCGTAAAAGGAAGAGAGAGAGAAAGAGAAGCGATGGCCTGAACCCACAAATGCAGCTGTCTGCTGGGGGTAGTTGCGGGGGTGGGGGGAGGGACAACTCAGACCTCCTTTAAAATGAAAAAGCCTTTTTTTACCCTAAGAAATATTAGGTTTTAAAGATTTCATAAAGGATCAAGATTTACATTCTCATTCAGATGATAGTAATCCAGAGAAACACTGAATAAAACAGGAAAGTCTCTAAAACCAACAGGCCCAAGGAAGTTGTCTGTATGGCGTCCAAAACTTCCTCGCAGGATCTGGTCCCTTTCCAGTGAACAGGAGGCACCCCCAACCCACCATGGCTCAGTCTGTAAGGGAGAAGGCTGGGGTCCACGCTCCTACCGTGGTCAGACGGAACAAATTCCCTTGCTCTCCCTAGATCAGATAATTCCCGGGCTGCCTCAGGCAGAGAAGTCAATATAAATAGAAAAATCCCTGTGAACTATACCTACAGTAACAAACGCAAATTAGATCTGGAAAAGATTTACATCTCTGGAAAATGTTTGCCACCAAAATAATCTCAACAGAACGACATAAGAGCCCATACTTAAAAAGCAGTGTAAAGAAAGAAGTCAATGTCTTCTCAGCATTGCCCGCTGAGATACTGGCACACCCATACCCAACCTTTACTTCACAGAACATTATTTTCAAGATAAATGAGATGAAGCTTGTAAAATATTATGAGTTTCTTCAAACACAGGCTCTCCATAAATGCAAGGCTTCATTATGACAGGGAATTTGAGAAGTCCCAAATAAAGCACTACTTTTTGTGTATGCTTTAAGAATTAAGCCTCTTTTATTGTAACACGAGAACTTAATTAGAACCACGACAACTCTATAACCGACTGAGGAATCAGGGCTGAATTTATCTCCCATCCCCCCCAGCCTCTACACCTTTAAAAAGAAACATATAAACAACCTGGAATACTGATGACGTGTGTCACACGCCTGCATTTCCTCGTTCAGAAAAACTCTTCCAGCAGTAATAACCCTCATGGCAAGTATCTTCTACCTGTGCTCATCAAAAACGTTCGAAATTCCCCGATTCTTAGACACATGACTCCTGATAGGAACTCAGAAAAGGCATCTTCTCCTTTGCTGTGGTCTAGAAAGACCAACGAGTTTTGTTTTCAACAATGGATTTCTGTGTGTCAGAGATGACAGCAATGATCATCAGAATATTAAACAGCTTGAAATAAGGAAATTCCTGTGCTACACTCTTGTGGCCCTGTTGTTCAGACTAACTATTTCAATAAGATCTATGCCTTCATTAAAATTATTAGGGCTCCACAGTATATGAAAAATGTTTGAATCTCCGTATACTTCAAGGACTCAGGATCAATTAATAATTGAGGAAACACACATTCTACATCAGGTACTCTGAAACTTGGCTGCGTAGGAGAATTATCTGGAGAAGCTTTAAGAAGAAGAAAAAGATCCTGGGGCGTCTGAGTGGCTCAGATGATTAAGCATCTGCCTTCAGCTCAGGTCATGATCCCAGGGCCCTGGGATCAAGCCCCATGTCAGGCTTTCTGCTTGGCAGGAAGTCTGCTTCTCCCTCTCCCTCTGTGCTTCCTCTCTAGTTCTCTCAAAAAAATAAATAAAAATATTTTTTAAAAAATTCCAGTATTTAAGTAAATCAGCCAGGTATCATCATCTTTAAACCTCCCCCATGCGATTCCAATATGCAGAGAGGTAAGGCTGAGAATCATGACACAAATAAATATTGTAAATCAAGACACGGTAACTGACTATCTCTCACAACAATTTTTAGAAATCTTTTATTAACCAGGTGCCTTGGTGGCTCAATTGGTTAAGCATTTGCCTTCTGCTCGGGTCATGATCTCAGGGTCCTGCCACCAAGTCTCACATCGGGCTCCCTGCTCAGTGTGGAGCCTGCTTCTCCCTTTGCCTCTGCCCCTCTCACCTGCTCGTTCTGTCTCTCTCAAATCAATAAAATCTTTAAAAAAGAGAGAGAGAAACCTTATTAACCAATCTGCTAACTGTCCTTCCCTCCTGAGTAAATTTCTACTGTTCTGCCTTTAACCATAAAATGGAGATTATCAGTATAATTCAGGAAGTTCCTGACTAATGACTACCTGACCTACATAGGAACAAGATTCTCAGACAGGTGTGTCTGCGCTGGTTCCTCTTCTTTCCCAACTGCCTCTGGAGTTTCCCCCTCTAAACCCACCAGCAGGAAGTCTGTTCTGCCTCACTTTCTGGAGCTCTATACAGAGCCTGTGTTCTCCGCACTGACTACACTTGAAGGGTATAGCAGGAGCAAGACAAGGTTAATGAAGGAAAAGCAAGAAGGAATGAAAACCCATTCCACTTCTGAACTGCCTTCCTTTTCCCCCTCATACCCAGAAGGGTCTATCTTCATGTGCCCCGACCCCGGGCCCCCTTCTTTCTCAAGAACAAATCTGCATCAAATAGCTTGGAGACTGGGGAGCCTCTGTTCCCCAGGTGAGGTTCATGGTTCCCATGATGGCAGTCAGGGCTGCATTTGTGCCATTCTAAAGGGGTGAGTGAGGCCCATCTGCCCCCAAGGGAACCTTGCTACTAGTGGTTAGGTCTTTATTTTTGTACATGAACTATCAACCGATTATAATTTGAAGAAATAGCCTGAGCAGCCGACTTCTTAATAAAATCTAAGAACCCTTAATTAGTAAAAATCTTGAGCTTGCTAAAGCTCCTTATCAGGATACCCTTCAATTACCAAAAGCCCTTCAATTACAGGCTGTTCTCTCCACCTAACACCTCTAAGAGTCACATCACCACAACTAGTACAAAACCTAGTCGACAGATGTAGGAACTGAGGTTGAAAGTTTGACAAGATTCTTGAATGAATCACATAACCACTCTGGATGAAGCTAGCAGTCCTAAACTCAAAGATGTCATCTTTCTACAGAGTTACCTTCTGCCTAGAATGCTTTTTAAACTCTTGGTCATCATGATAAAACCTGGGTATAAAGTGGCCTGTAAGGGGAAGGGCGGCTTACTCAAGAACCTAGCTATGTTATTTATTCACTCCTCAATTTAAAAACAAAAACAAAACACTCTTGAAAAAAAGCCACTGAAAACTTAAGTTCTTCCTCTAAAACAAAATTTTCAAGTTTCTAAGCAATTTTGATGTTATTACTATGATCTCCTCTTCCTTTAAGCAAAATACAATTCTGCAACCGTGACAGAATCATGGCAGGAATGTGACTTTAGCATCTGAAATACACTCAGGTGTTGAAACTACCAGGGTGGATGGTAATTCTCTTTGCATCTTTAGAAAGAACTTGCAAACCAAGCTGCGGAAAAAGCCCCTTGCAGGACCCCCACCAGTCAAGTCTCACCAGGGGTGTCAACAACAGCTCCGACACGGAGATGCCAACAACCCAAATCGAGAAGAAGGAAGATCTGGAAAGTTGAACCAAAAAGTTGAAAGAGGGACTCTGAAAGCCACTTGGTGCTGGGAGGGTTCGAACAGGAGCTAGAAAAGGGCTACAATTTTCTTTACTGCTATGAAATTCCCCTTTGGTTGGATTTATGTTCCTCACCACAAGCAAGTCAAATCTACACTGATAATCACCAAGGTTTCTGCCCAAAGGAAAGGAGCAGGGTCTGAAACAGACACAAATGACAAAGCACTAATGTGGTTCTTTGTTTGCATGAGATTCAGTGGTTTTGGAGAGTGGTCAAAATGCATTTGAAAATCATTCTGATTAACACAAGCAATGCTATCCTCTCAATTAACTTACTAAGACCCATTTTCCAACCATCAGCACAGTAACACAATGGAGAAAACGGGGCTATAACTTTGGAAGTCTAGCAACTTTCCCTAAAGAAGTCCTAATAATACCTCCAATGGGTCCCCTAGGATATTATCTAGACCAAGGCTGCCCAGCAGAAACACAGTGCGAGCTACATGTGTAATTTAACATTTTCTACTAATCACATTTAAAAAAGGAACAGGTAAAATTAAATAATACATTACATTTAATCCAAGGTATCCAAAATATTCTTTTGAGATACAATCAATGCATTTATTGAGACATTTTTTTTTTCATAGTTGGGCTTTGGAATCTAGTGTCTAGTTGACAGCTCAAATCACACACTAACTTCTCACGGGAAATACTCGAGCTGTATTTAGAGTTCACAAAATGTATAGTTGAAAAGGTAAATTCACATATCCAAGCTGTTCCAAACACACTTCAAAAAATTTTTAACAAAAATCAAGTACTTTTTAAAATTAAAATTAATTCAAATGAAATAAGAATTCAGCTTCTCTGTTGCACTAATTATTTCCATATATAGCTACTACATATTGTGGGTTAGATATTGGGACAGTGAGCACCCCACACGCATGAGCGGAGGTCACAGGGTGTGATGCTATTCCGTATCTTTTCAGAAACATCATGAATTCTCAATAGACAATGACTACAGATGAGCCATGTTCCTCTTCTTGCATTTCTCCAATTGCGGTGGTCAGTGATTAGAGTCCTCTAAACTGGAAGCCATTTACAGAGGACAAAGGGGACAGAAGTACCACCTGCCCCTGTACTCAGTGACGCTGAACCTCTCCCAACACTGAGCAGAAAGAACACAGAGGAATTTGGACTCCATCAAGAGAAGTGTTTTCTTTTCTTCTTATCCGTACCTACCTTTCTCTTTCTCCCTTGCTCTCTCACTCATTCTTTTCAACTACCTAACATTTCCCTGGGAGCTGAAAAACAAGTTCGTTCAGGACACCACTTTGCAGCTCCAGCTCTCCTCCTCAATACACATCACTGCTGGGCATTGCAGCCTTCCCTCATTTGGACGTCCTTGAACTTGGCCACAACCTTTCTTTGGCGAAGCCTAGAAATATAACCCACCTGCAACTCCTAAAGCTTTGGGCACTCTGTTTAATACTAATTATTCCTCCCATCTGCAGTTCTGAACCATAAAATAGAGGTTTAAACCACACAAAAGACACTTTGCACACATCAGAGGAACAATGGATCTAGTCAGGACAAAAATGAACTAAAGTGGAAGTAAAGCTCTATACACAGTAAGTGATATGATTCTAAGTTCCTTGAGAGCAAGTTGGGGTCCGACCCACCCTCACCTGCCTGGCTGACTTCCTGTTGCAGAGAAAGCAGCAGCTGAGAAGAAACACAGGTGCCCTGGCCCGGGACTGATGCTCCACCAGAAGGACATCCTAGCATCCCTCCCTCCATACACTCCATCTCTTGCTTAAGTCTAACCTTACAATTCTAATGCAACTTACGTTTACCCTTCTACTGATTCTAGCCATCTGTACGTGCCTTCCCTTCCTCACAAGACCCAAGAACAACACGAGTGTAAGCCTGAACAAACACTCAATATTCCCTACCTGCTGATTCTTCCCACTAAACGACAAAAACTGCAAAAAGGGCGGGGGGGGGGAGGGGAGACTTGCGTCTCAGTGTCCTCAGCTACAAAATGGAGACAATGTGCTGACTGATGAGGTTTTGAGTAAATTGGCTGAGTTAAAAGATGCAAAAAAGGCCACGCAGACCAAGTCACGTTCTCCTTGTGCAGTGGTTTCCACTACTTTCAGACCCAGGTTCAACTAATGCTGCCTCCCTGGTTCACAACTTTCATCAAGACCTCACGAAAAATTGATTAAAACTCATCAAAGTATAGGGATAGAGGGAACATTTCTCAACCTTATAAAATCTATCTACGAAAAACCCAAAGTGAATATCACTCTTGACAGGGAAAAACTGACAGCCTTCCCTTTGAGATCAGGAACAAGACAAGGATGCCCACTCTCACCACTACTGTTCAACATAGTGTTAGAAGTCCTAGCAACAGCAATCAGACAACAAAAAGAAATAAGAGGTTTTCAAATTGGCAAAGAAGTCAAACTCTCTCTCTTCGCAGATGACATGATACTTTATATGGAAAACCCAAAAGACTGCACCCCCAAACTACCAGAACTCATACAAAAATTCAGTAATGTGGCAGGATATAGAATGAATGCACAGAAATCAACTGCATTCTTATACACTAACAATGAAAATGTAGAAAGAGAAATTAGAGAATTGACTCCATTTTCTATAGCACCAAAAACCATAAAACGCCTTGGAATAAACCTAACCAAAGAAGTAAAAGATCTGTACTCAAGGAACTAACTACAGAACACTCATGAAAGAAACTGAAGACGACACAAAAAGACGGAAAAGCATTCCATGCTCATGGATCAGAAAAGTAAACATTTTTAAAATGTCTATACTGCCCAGAGCAAGCTGTACTTTCAATACCATCTTGATCAAAGTTCCACCATCATTTTTTTAAAGTGCTGGAACAAACAACCTAAAATTTATATGGAACCAGAAAACACTCCGAATTACGAAGGAAATGTTGAAAAGAAAAACAAAGCTGGGGGCATCACGTTACCTGATTTTAAGCTTTATTACAAAGCTGTGATCACTAAGACGGCATGGTACTGGCACAAAAATAGACACATAGACCAATGGAACAAAGTAGAGAGTCCAGATATGGACCCTCAACTCTATGGTGAAATAATCTTTGACAAAGCAGGAAAAAATATCCAGTGGAAAAAAAGAGTGTCTTCAATAAATGGTGCTGGGAAAATTGGACAACTATGTTTTGAAGAATGAAACTGTACCACTCTCTTACATCATACACAAAGATAAACTCAAAATGGATGAAAGACCTCAACATAAGACAGGAATCTATCAAAATCCTAGAGGAGAACATAGACAGTCACCTCTTTGATATCGGCCATAGCAACTTCTTTCAAGATACATCTCTAGGGTGCCTGGGTGGCTCAGTGGGTTAAAGCTTCTGCCTTCAGCTCAGGTTATGATCTCAGGGTCCTGGGATCAAGACCCGCATCAGGCTCTCTGCTCAGCAGGGAGCCTGCTTCCTCCTCTCTCTCTGCCTACTTGTGACCTCTCTCTCTGTTGAATAAATAAATAAAATCTTTAAAAAAAAAAAAAAAGATGCATCTCCAAAACCAAAGGCAACAAAAGTGAAAATGAACTTTTGGGAACTTCATCAAAATAAAAAGCTTCTGCACAGCAAAGGAAACAATCAACAAAACAAAGAGGCAACCCAGGAAATGGGAGAAGGTATTTGCAAATGGCACTACAGATAATGGGCTGATATCCAAGTTCTATAAAGAACTCCTCAAACTCAACACCCCCCCCAAAAATGATCACATCAAAAACTGGGCAAAAGATAGAAACAGACACTTCTCCAAAGAAGACATAAATGAATGGCTAACAGACACATGAAAAATGTTCGTCATCATCAGCCATTAGGGAAATTGAAATCAAAACCACACTGAAATACCACCTTACACCAGTCAGAATGGCCAAAATTAACAGAACAGGAAACAACAAGTGCTGGAGAGGCTGTGGAGAAAAGGGAACCCTCTTACACTATTGGTGGGAATGCAAGCTGGTGTAGCCACTTTGGAAAACTGTGGAGATTCCTTAAAAAATTAAAAATAGAGCTACCCTATGACGCTGCAATTGCACTACTGGGTATTTACCCCAAAGATACAGATGTAGTGAAAAGAAGGGCCATATGTACCCCAATGTTCATAGCAGGAATGACCATAATCGCTAAACTGTGGAAAGAGCCAGGGTACCCTCCAACAGACGAACGTGTAAGGAAGATATGGTCCACATATACAATGGAATATTACGCCTCCATCAGAAAGGATGAATACCCAATTTTTAAGCAACATGGACAGGACTGGAGGAGATTGTGCTGAGTGAAATAAGCCAAGCAGGGAAAGTCAAGTATCATATGGTTTCACTTACTTGTGGAGCATAAGGAGTAACATGGAGGACAGTTGGAGAAGGAAAGGAAATGTGAACTGGGGTAAATTAGAGACAGATGAAGCACAAGAGACTTTGGATTCTGAGAAACAAACTGAGGGTTTGGGAAGGAAGGGGTGGGGGAATGGGAGAGCCTGGTGGTGGGTACTGAGGGCACGTATTGCATGGAGCACTGGGTGTGCTGCATAAACAATGAATCTTGGAACACTGAAAAAATAAAATAAATTATTATAAAGAGCTTACAAAAAATTCCTATATCTTATAGCATTTCATGTGTGCACAACAGATCACTAGGAAGAGAAGAATAGGCAGTATGTTCCTCGTTGAGACTAGAAAAAGAAATCTGCCTCATTTTCACAGGCTGGCCTGGGGGGTGTTACACCTAAACTGTAGGACAAATAGGGGTAATGTGAAAAGCTCCATATGACCTGAAGTGTCTTAACACCTAAATAAAAACACAGCTGTCCATCACCTTCTAGTTCAATAAAGATGCTAAGACAACTTCTTACAGTTGAGTGTAGGTTTTTAGCTCTATCATCACAACTCAGAGCTTTATGCAGTTCCCTCCCCTCCGTGGGCTCAACTTCCCATTCAGGGCTTCCTGTCCTGCCTCTCCTCCTATCTCAGGCCAAGCCCTAAAGCATGTGCACACTTGCCCTCTTCAGCAGATCTTCCCTTGAGTATGAATCTAGGTATTGACTTCATAGTTTCTTGTTTCAGGTTGATCACCTGTGGGGGCTTGGACTTCCATTTTCCTGTGTCTACAACCATACTGGGGGGCTACCGCACCTTCACCTGCTTCTTAGACCCCTGACAGCACACTGGGGCCCCAGACCCTCCCACTCACCAAGGAGGGAACGCTGTCATTAGCAGAAAACTCCACAGGAGCAGGAACTTGCCTACTCTGTTCCCCTTGCAACTAGAGCAGTACCTGTGGGCTGGCACTAGGCACTCATGGGTGGATGGATGGATGGATGGATGGATGGGTGGGTGGGTGGATGGGTGGATGGATGGATGGATGGATGGATGAAAGGATGGATGGGTGGATGGGTGGGTGGGTGGATGGATGGATGGATGGGTGGATGGATGGATGGGTGGATGGGTGGGTGGATGGATGGACCGAATGAGCCTCATTAGATAATCTCACCAAGAGAAATTCTTTTCTTTTTTTAAGATTTTATTTTATTTATTTGACAGAGAGATCACAAGTAGGCAGAGAGGCAGGCACAGAGAGAGGAGGAGGCAGGCTCCCTGCTGAGCAGAGCCCCTCCCCCCCCCATGTGGGCCTCGATCCCAGGACCCTGAGATCATGACCTGAGCTGAAGGCAGAGGCTTAACCCACTGAGCCACCCAGGCGTCCTCACTGAGGGCATTTCTTGGTGCCAGCACAAACTCATCTTTTGTCTCGTGTTTTCCCCTAGGGTCACCGAGTGACTTACTGATAAAGTCTTAAGCCCAGCTATCTACCTAAGAATCCTGCTAGGAGCTGTCAACACTGCCTCCTGTCTTAAGCCCAACTATCTACCTAAGAATCCTGCTAGGAGCTGTCAACACTGCCTCCTCTCTTACTTCTCCTCTCCAGGAGGCATGTTTACCGCCCAATCATCCAGCTATCTGACTTGTTTTTAGGCCTTATTCTAGGTGGTTCCAAGCTCCTGAAACACCTTACTTATACTATGATCCCATCACGTCTTTCAGCTGCCTTGTGAGACAGACCTTTTTAATATGGTTATACTTATGCCAGTAACTTCATCTGTCCCCAGAAATACTTTAGAAATACCTGCTTTTGGACTTTCAGAACCAAATTATAATGATTTGTTGCTATTCTTTCTATCTGACCAAAAACAGTTTCAAGTGCTCATCAGACTTGAGGCGAAGTAATTTTGGCTATTTCCAAAATTTAAATCCCGCCTCAAGGACCAAAGCTGTCCATTACTCTATCATCTACATAATGTCTCTCACACACAAAGACTTAAAAAAGTAGCAGCAGACTCTGTGTTGTTGACTCTACTATCCCAAACACAAAGCCTGACACACTGTACATGTGCAACTAATGAAGGAGCGAGTGAATGATCTGAAGACCTTCCTGAATGATTTTTGATTCAATAAATACTTGCCTGATGCTGCTATATAGTGTAGTGGAGGAAAACAAAAACTTAAGGACAAAGGGAAAATATCTCTTACCTAGCTAGCGTATATATTATTTCATTTAAGTTTCCCAGCAATCAAATTATATGTGACATTTTAATGCCCATTTTAAAGACCAAAAAATAGGGACTCAACAATGTCACATAACTTGCATAATGCTAATAATTCTGATTTCACTAAGAGGTAAGTCCTTTGTATAGCGTTGTGCAAGTTACTTAAATTCCACAAGCCTCAGCTGCTTCATCTACAAAATGGGCTAATAACACTGGCTCTATCTCAAAAGACTGTGAGGACTGAAGGACGTAATACGCCAGAACTTAGCAAGGACCTAGCACATAAAAAGCATAATAAATATCAATGACAAGTGTCCATGTGCCAAAATTGTGGTAAATCTTAGACATGTACAGACACAGATACGGTCATTTCTGAGATGGCCTGGTGGCCCCATGTGCCACACGCTCACGAAATCACATAATTACACTTCATTATCACATAATTACATCAAGGACTGTTCGATAAAAGATACTGATGCTCCTGTAAAATGAGTATCTCTTAAAGGATTTAAGTCCCTTTCAAGTACCTTTGTAAATCATCTGTTTTTAAGCAAGGGCAATAAAGGGGGGTGGGGAACCAACAGGAAAATGGAAATCAAAAGAGTCAATTGCTCCAAAGATGCCGTGACAGAAGTGTCCTCTGCCAGGTCTGCACGTCCCAGCACGATCAGGTCATCCACTGGCCTGGATTCAGGAGATGGTCCCAGAGAGAGAGTTCAGGTCATTTCTGTAATACACTCTTCTATGCTCTACTCAAAGGGAAAATATGCATTTGATTCTTTTTTTCTTTTTTTCAAGGATTTTATTATCTGATAGAGAGAAAGAGAGAGAGAGAGAGAGAGAGAGAGAGAGAGAGAGAGAGAGAGAGACAGCAGGAGAGGGAATACAAGCCTGGGGACTGGGGGAGGGAGAAGCAAGCTTCCAGCTGAGCAGGAAGCCTAATGTGGGGCTCAATCCCAGGACCCTGGTATCATGACCTGAGCCGAAGGCAGATGCTTAACAGCTGAGCCACACAAGTGCTCCTTGATTCGTTTTTCCAAAAAAGATTTCATTTATTTATTTGAGAGCGAGAGGGCATGCATACACCAGCAGGGGGAGGGGATGGAGGGAGAGGGAGAAGCAGCTTCCAGCTGAGCAAGGACCCCGATGTGGGACTTGATTCCAGAACCCTGGGATCATGACCTCGGCCGAAGGCAGATACTTAACCGACTAAGCCACCCAGGAGCCCCAATGCATTTGATTCTTTTGATGAACATGTGTGATAACAGCTGAAACACCCAGGGATCTGCTCAAGGAAGATTTTGCTGCTATCTGCCACAAGGATCAGCCATCAGTTCGACCTGCTTTTACAGATTAACTTTTCAGCATCATCGAGCATGTGAGTGGTGGTGGGCAAGGGGCCCAATGATGCACCCATTTCATTTCATATGCTGAGGTGACTGGTTCTTTGCAAATGACACCTTTTCCCCAGTTGGTTTCATCAGCATTCGGGGGCAGCGTGGCCTAGTACGAGTTGTCAGGAGGAGCAGCCTGGTATCATTATTCAGTTAGCACCCACTCACTGTGTACTTACTCTCCTTTACCTGGAACACCGTTCCCGTCACCTCTGAAATTAACAGGGGCAAAGAACAAAAACAAAATGACATGCCTGGGAGCATGGTACATGGGGGAGGGCAGAAAGAAAATAAAGGGCTACAAGATCCTTAACATATATCCGGTGCCTTGTATGTGCCAACACTAAGATACAATACCTTTTGGGTTTATTAGTGAAGAAATCCTGCCACATCAAGCTCAAAGACCGAGCTTGCCAACGTCATACCACCAGTGGTGCTAGAACTCCAACTGAGGTACGCTGGACTCAAAGCCGTGATCCCTTTACATCTCCTCCCCAAAATGAGGAGTGAAGGGAAAGTGTCATGGTGGGTCCATGAAAGTACAAAATACACTGGAAAGTGTTGCAAGTTCTAGCGTTTCACGAGAGGACTGTATACCTGGAGTTGGACAATTTAAATAGCAGACAGTACATCCTGACAGCCGGGGTTAGGCCTGCTGCCAGCGTGTCCGAAGAGCAAAGGTTGTTTTAGATCCTTACAAGGCAGAAACAGTGCACCTGGAGAACGATGGCAGCCACCCGCCCATTCCCTCCCTGCCTCTGACAAAGCAGCACATTCAAAAAACACAGCGTAAGGTGGGAGAAAAAGACGAGGTGGGAGGTGACGGGTGGAAATGCCCTAAGTATGTCGCAAGATTCATACTTAGAGGAAAATGTTCTCCTGGTAAGCAGAGCTGGTTCAAGGGGATGGAGTCCATTTTCTGTTGCCCCACCCCCGCTTCCTACTTTCTGCTTCTTTCCTCATGGTAAGTTTGAGCAGAAAGGGGCCCTAGCCATCAAGACCAGCATCCTCATTTTACGGATGAAAAATCCAAGACCAACAGAAGTATCTGAAATCACACTTCTTGTTTCAGAAATTAGGTAGTTAGCAGTTCTTGTTTTCGCTTTTCACCATGTACTATAGGAAGGAGCGAAAGGGTAGACCAACAACAGAAAAAAAACAAACCAAAAACACCCCCAAGAAACCAGAAATTTTACTTTGTGGATACAAAGCTATCCCCACTCATCTCAAATTTCCCTAATTCCATGACTAAGTGCCTTGAATCCTCTTCCACCAGGTGACCTGAAAGGCCACACTGTGTCACTCACAGACTCTTGTCTGGGTCATTCCTCAGAAGGCTAATCAAGGTTGAAGGTAAGGATGGTAGAAGGATTTCTCTTCATTCAGACGTTCTTGGACGACCAACCATCCTGGTTTCCTTGGGGCTGAGGGGGCTGCTGAGATGTGAGCTTTGGGCGCTAAAACAAGGAAAAGTCCTCCACAACCAGGACAAATGGGTCTCCCTCCTGCCTGCTGGAGGGCCACATTCTCAACAGAACTAATGGACCCAGACAGAGAAAATGCATTTAGCTGGAAGTTGCAGCTTGTACAGCACCTGCAAAATGGTCGCTAACGTTTCAAGTTTTTAAGAAAAGAAGCAGGATGAAGATTAATGACTATAAAGGGCTCTGAGCCCTTGGGGAGGAAGGTATTCTCAAAGTAGGAAGTGTTAAGTCCATAAAAGAAACAATATGAGAATGCAGCGGGGCTTTTTCATACCTAACAAGTATGACTAAACCTCTGAACACTTCCTGTTCCGTCCCATGTTTTTCTGAAATTCGCTTTTCCTTATCGGCCAAGAGGGTAGGAAAAAAAATTGTTCTCTCTTCTTTTCTTAAGAATAACAGTGGGGAATTTCAAAACCCTCCAAAGGCTTCTAAGTTCAGCAAATGCTTTTTTCATATAGAAATATTCTGGAGAGACAAACAGCACTCATGTTTCCCTGTAAGCATCCTAAATTCTTGTGACGTGTGATTTGAGGCAAGCAGAAAACCATCTGATTAGAAAAGATTGATTCTCGCACTTAAGTAGCACCCATTCATTCAGCCATCTAGTGATATTTTCAATCAAAAATGTGTTGTTGTAGGGCATCTGGGTGGCTCAGTCGGTTAAGCATATGCCTTCGATGATCCCAGATTTCTGGGATCAAGTCTGATATAGGGCTCCCTCCTCAGTGGGGAGTCTGCTTCTCCCTCTGGCTCTGCCCCTCCCCCTGCTCATGCGCTCGCTCTCTCTCTCTCTCTCTCTCTCTCTCTCAAATAAATAAATAAAATCTTTTTTTTTTTAAATGTTGTTGTTAAACACTGTGCCAGGTGCTGAATGGGGAGAATATATTTTTATTTTATCTAGCACAGTATCCTGAAGATCAAAAACTGCCTTTTTGGACTTATTCCTGACTGTCCGTGTCACAGTGGAGGAGGAGAGCCACCCTAACATAAAACTTCACACCCAAATATTTCTCCCAGGCAGCACTTCCCATTTCCTAAGAGCAGTACCGCGGAAGGCTGTCTCACTGTCACATTTTCTGGGTCACCAAACACACTAGAGGCTCCCGGCCTACAGAAGGCAGAAAGGATGTGAACGAAGGAGGAGGTTACCCCCAGGAGCATGTTGACGGTTCCCCTACTCGCAAGAACAGCCAAAACCTGCCTGGACACATATTTGGAAAAGGCACATTCTCCCACCTTCTCTGATGTCCTAGAAGCACAGCGTGCACAAGATAATGTAGCGTTCTAGGGAAGGGCAAACAGCGGCCCTCTGCAGGGCCGGCGGCCCAGGGGGAGGGCTTTCTCTCCTTCCACTTCCACTCGAATGGGCTCATGGTTGTACCATCCCAAGCAAAAGGGGGAAATCAAATCAATCTCATTTTACGCACATTCTGCAGTGAAGACAGCAGCCACCACCAACATCTACACCTGGAGGATAAGTCTAAAGGATGGAGAAAATGGGGTCAAAGGAGAGCAGGGCTGGAGCGACTGCCCACCCAACCACAGTTCAGGCAACAATGTCACCACCGAAGAGTCCACAGTCACTGAACTCAACTTAGCTCCCTGGGCTTCGATGGACCTTCAGTCTTTGCTGAGAACTTCCGGTTCTGCCTCTGTGCAGGCCTCCTGGGGGCTCTCTGGGCCTTAGTGACTTACGCCTTTGTGCACACTACAATTGGCTTCTTTGAGCTTGGCAATCCCAGACCAGGAGCCTTATTGGACTTCCTCTGTTTATACAGGACTTGTCAAGCAGGTTATGCTGCTTTTCTGCCACCTTTCCTTCCAGATACTTCTAAAATGCTAAGCTACCAGGAAGCCAATAAGGTACAGGGTTTTCTCACCATGATCCCAAAGACCTACAAAGGTATGCAGAGGCCACAGGCTTTGCTGAAGGCCTGTTGCTGTTCTCTTAAATGGTGGAATGTGTTTTTAAGGGTTGTGAGGGAACAGTTGTCAAAAGTAAGGTCAAAGTCAAATGCACAGTGTTTCCATCATCTCTGCTGGCCTCTTTCCAGAGAAAGTAAAATGCACCCCTTGAAGCTGGCAGCAAGTCCTGTGGTCGCATCAATAATAATTTTCACTTACACAGAAAAATCCCCCAATAGCACATAAATGTTCATAAATGCCACTCTCTTATTTTGCAGAGCTAGAAAAAATGGTAGCAAGAAATTAAATGCCTCTATGAATCAGCAAAAAACCTAGGGCTGGAACCCAGGACAGCTAGTCTTCCTGCGTTAACCCACACATCTGGCACACACCACTGGGAAAATGGTTATTTTTTCACAAAAAAGGAACATGACCTTCAACTTCAAGCACGTAAAGTAAAAAAGATCTTAAAAGACACCAGGTTTTTTGTGGAGAGGAGAATCAATAAAATAGTAGTCTAGGACACAGTTCTTCACAGAAGTCAAGATGGTATCTAACCAAGGTCAAGACAGTATCAACCAAGAGTTCAAAGACCACTATCTTCCCCATCGTAGAAGTCATTCAGATTGAGAGGGCCTCAAGATCAAGGAGGAAATCATCAAATTTCCAGCAGTCACTCCCAGTAGGACTGGAAACAAGGTGTTCCTGTCATATCTCCTTTTCCATTCAGGGAGCCACCCTCTCAGATCCCAAGACAGTCCATTTATTAGGCATGAACCTACACCTACTGCTCCACCACCTGACCCTCACCTGTTTCCAGAGGGCTGCCTAACAGCTGTAAGGACCTTCGGAAAGGTTCTTCAGTTAAAGGTACAACACTTTTGAACACGTCTCTGACCCTAAGGCTTCCACCCACAGGACTACACTCATGAGTACACCCAAAAGATCAGATAAGGTCCTGAACACATGGGCAAAGTCCCACCGAAAGCTGCCCCTTCTAGGCCATGAACTAGCACACCTGGCCATTTGGCAACTGTTCTTTCCTTCGGCAGATCTTACCTGCCTCAACAGGAAACGGTGATAAGGCTAAAACTAGTTCATGTTCACTGCTATGGACTGTCACACTTGAGCAGAACTCAGTTGAGAAACAGATTCTTAAAAAACAAACAAACAAAAAATACATAAAAATAATCAAAATCAAGTAAAATACAAAATAAAAAGAAACAGAACCTTCAACTGTTACAGATCAGTTCCATGGACTGTTATGGAGCCATCAAAAGTAACAGAGACAAAGTCTGTCAAAGTGTTTTGCAAACTATAAAGCCCAACACACAACACTACATATTATTATCTTGATACGAAAGAACGCTCTAAGCAAAATATAAAATTGTAATGAAATGTCGATGACGATGTGGGTCCAACAGCTACGGGAACACAGCGGCTTAAGACTTAAAGAAGTCAGGTAGAGGTCATTGGTTACCACGCAAAAAGGCTCAATTTTACAAATCTTTTAAGTGGTTTACACATTTAATAAACAAGAAATAAGTTTAAATCATTTCCTGCAATAGTAAATGGCTATGATCCAATCTGACGGTAATAAATCTTAACTCTGAAGGGGATCTCCAAGGAGCCTCAGGCCAGTCCCATCGCTTCTATCACTATAGAGTAAATATAGTCTAATTTTTAAGGTGTAAACTGCTCTCTTGTGAGGCACTTTCTTGTGACTGCTTACTAGTGTATAATCCTAACTTCCTCCGCCGTGCGGAATGAATATCCAGCTGGAAAGAGGAATGGGCAGGTCAATAGAAGCTTTTATATAAGGCCCCTTCACCAAAGCACGGATCACCAAGTCCTTTTTTTTTTTTTTTTAAGATTTTATTTATTTGACAGAGAGAAACACAGCTAGAGAGGGAACACAAGCAGGGGGAGTGAGAGAGGGAGAAGCAGGCTTTCCACCCAGCAGGGAGCCCCATTCCCAAGACTCCGAGATCATGACCTGAGCCGGAGGCAGACGCTTAATGACTGAGCCACCCAGGCGCCCCATGGATCACCAGGTCTTACCACCAGAGACAGGGCTTTCTCCTGCCAGGCTCCGCTCCTGGGGAGCACTGAGGGGTACTTGGTGTGAGCATCCCGAGGCCAGCAAGCCCTCAGGCCTCTTCTCCATGCATGCATGGCAGCCTGTAAGGGACATGTGCCATAATACTTTCCTCACTCTTCATCACGATGTAAAAATCAGGGTCAGTCCCCACACTTTTAATCAAGCCTCTTAACTGGAAAACCAACTCCAAATAGGCTTAAGGCTGTATTTTCTTAGCTTTTCCTTATTTCTTACTCTCTCAGTCTTTCTTTGGCATGATTATCCCTTTCAAGGGACTTCATAAATGACAGGGATGAGGAAGAGGAGGAACAAAGCAATGGAAAATGCCTGAAGGGAACATGGTCACCACAATTTACAGGAAGCTCCCAGGTACACTGTCCCTGTGAGGGAGAGGGCCCTAAAAGACAGTTCTCCCTGTGTGGCCCGTGTCACAGAAGTTAGTTCTGTGAGGTGTGTGGCTGGCTGGTACATGAGAACAAACAGCCTCCATAGCCCATGGGATGTGGGCATGACTGTGTTATAGAAGGTTTCCTCCATGCCTTTCTCTCTGTTGAGAGAGTTAGGTAAACTCTGCATTCAACAGCCTGTCATCCAGGGTGTGTGTGGGGTGTGTGTGTGTGTGGCAGACTACCCCCTCAGAGCTACAAGGCAGGGCCTCCACAAACTGGTATCCTCCTCCCTCTGCCCACCCATAGTTTATTTAACCTCCGTAATACAGATTAGGTCTCTTCCCTGACCACAGTTCAAATCTTGGCATTGACATATACTAGCTGTGTGATTTTGCACAAATGACCTCCCCCAAATCCCTGCTTCCTCGCCTGGGAACTGGAGATAAAGACACCTATCTTGAAAGGCTGTGCAGACTGAATGGAGTCATGTTTGTGTGTGTGTCTACGGCTCCTACCATATCATACAGGATTGGGCACATAAGAGGTTTCGTTCTTCCTCTCCCTAACCTAAAGGCTCCTATACTGAATCCTGAACTGACTTGTATTTTTTAATTATTTTGTGCTTATATATTATCTCCCACCTAGGCTGTGAACAATCATGTCATTTTCATTTTTCCTATCCGTAGTATTAGCTATGTCCATAGTGAGTACCCACTGTGCCGACTATAGTCTAGGATATTGAGCAAGTGGATCATGTCCCCCGCATCCAATAATATCTGGTAGTGTTTCCTGAGGAAACTACTGTGAGTTCTGGATACAGCCAATCTCCCTTCTGTCCCTTGGACTCCTCCTGCTCCTTCATGCTCCCTCTTCCAGACATATCCCTCTGCCATTTGGAATGCCCTTAAGAACTTTCATAACCCAGGTTATCTATTCAGTTGATCACTTCTTGAGTACATTTCTCTTGAGAACACTTCTTGGGTACATAAACATCTCCTGAGTACATACTTCCTGGGTGCCAATGACAGGTACTGTGAATCCATACTTGGACACAGAAATGGTAGGACGTGATTCTTGCCCATCCTTGAGGCAACTGGAAGAAGTCAGATGGGAACATAACAAACACTGAAAATAATAGGGTGTACCAGAGGCTGAGATTAGAGGAAGTCATAATTCAGCCTAGGGACACTACTCTGAAATTTTAAAAATATATACTGCCTTTGAGATAGGCCTTCGATGCAGTGAACTTTGTTGAAATAGTAGGCAAAAGGGAAACCCCATCATCCTGGTGTGTTACAAAACAGGTCAACACTTGGTAAGGCAGATGTCATTCCAAAGAAAATCTCAAGATTGCCAAGTCCTTGTCAGTACCTTTCCTCATGGTAAGCTATGTATGATGTACAACAAAAGAATTTTCCTGCAACTAAAATTTGGAATTCTGACCAATCCCTTCACACACATATTCACAGCATAGCATGTAAGTATTTAGCACCAGACTAGGTGTTGAATGGGGAAAAGAAAAAAAAAAGAAGAAGAAATGTAAGCCTTAAAAGCTCCCTGTTGATTCCTGGCAGGGAACAGATCCTGGAGGAAAGATGTGACCCAAGGTGAACCTGACAGGGAAAATGAGCAGAGAAAGGGTTGGCAGCCAGTTCACGATAGAAGAAATACAGGCCCTTAACACTCCACTCTTCCCCAGTGGGAAGTTGGAGGACTCCGAGGCACGGGGATAAGAATTATCTGTGTGGATATGGGAGAGAAGCTCTACCAGAAACCTTGATGTAATATAATAAGAGCTCTACCCTCCACGGGTTCGATACTAATGCAGAGGGCCCAGTCAAGGCCACTTGGGAAGCCTGCAACCGTCTCCTGCATGGGCCACATGGCCAGACAAGCCCCATATCTAGATACATATCTATTACAAATGCCTCCAGAAAACTGTCTACAAAATTTTCCAAGTTAACACTTTTGCTCCTACTTCTTGAAGGCTGATTTTTATTTCTCAGTTCCCCCTCCCCTCTTTATTCTTGTCACTAACTCAACTTTCCGCTGATACACAGAGTGGAAATAAAGGTTCCATCTTTGTACCCTACTCCCCAGCCTGGTGAGCACCTCGCAGAGCAGCTGGCACACAGTAGGCCCTCAGACAGTGTTTCCGTAATACCCAGCTGGGGGGCCAGCAAAGAGAAACAATGAAAACACGGGCCCTTGAACTGTCGCAGGGTGGACAGACTCTCCCCTTCATAGAATTCTCCTGGTGCTGACTGGCACAGATCCACTCCACATGACTAGCTCCAGATGATCAAGGAACATACTTTGCATGGGAAGAAATTTCCTTCCAAGCCCTCAAAACATACTCCCTCTCTATCCTGTACACAGAAATCTTAAACCTGGCCCTAAGACCTGGCCACATGGACTGTGCAAAACCAGGCCCTATCAGGACCTGCCAGAAGAAACCTGAGCTGCGGGAGGAACCAAAGACTCAGGCAGCTGACCTTACGATCTGGATGCAGTTCTACTGATTAGTTGTGAGTGTAAACCAACTGTAACCGGGCAATACCTGCCAACCAACTTCCCTATGAGACCGAGTCAGGCAAGCTGACACTGGCATCCCTTACGTGACAGGCTGGGTTGGGAGAGAGATGTTGCAGGCAGTGACAATTCCCTGGGTCAGGGACCATGGGGTAGCTTCAGATGGCCTGGTCTCCCTCCAAGGAGCCTAACCAGAATTAGGCGCTTTCTAGGGGCTCTGACTCAGAGCGTCCTGGGGGCTCCTTTTGTTGTTGTTGTTGTTTTTAAAGATCCGTTTATTTATTTCAGAGAGACAGAGAGAGAGAGGGAGAGGCAGCAAGCAGGGGGAGGGGCAGAGGGAGAGGCAGAGAATCCCAAGAGGACACCCCGCTGAGTGCAGAGCCCACCGCGGGGCTCGATCCCAGGACGCTGAGATCATGACCTGAGCCGTAACCAAGAGTCAGTTGCTCAACCGACTGTGCCACCCAGGCGCCCCTAAGGCTCCTGTTCTTAAAATGGTGACAAGCCGTCCAGGTAGCAGCCAGTGAAACAAAGGCTTTGTAGACAGATGGCGATTCCACCTTACCTCGGCGCCTGTGTGCTGCAGCTGCAGGAAGAAAGAGCAGAGGCGAACCTCACGAATGTGTTAGTCAAGGAGAAACCAGGACAGGATGAAGAACCGGAAGGGAACCCTAAGGGTTCACTTGAAAGGATGACTGGCTTCATGCCATAAATGTCCACCCAACTCCTACTGTCTGGCCGGTACCAACCATACTGGGACACAGGCAAAGAAGACTATCACATTCTAGAAGGTCACACTTTATGACCACCAACAAATGTGTATTTTCTTTTTTATTTATAATTTTACTAATTTTGTTACTGCATTGTTTATGAAGAGAAGGACAGGATGAGAAGGATGTGGGAAGGGAAGGATAGAAGAAAAAAGAAGCGAGAAGTAAGGGAGGAAGCAAGGAAGAGGGAGCAGAGGACTGTGGGTATTAAAAGTGACGTTCCTTGTAAAGGGCTCATGCTGTTCACTCTTACAGGGGTGGAGGGTGCCTATCACTGCACCACCCTAGTCCAGACTGAACACTTGTGATATAGCAGACAATATTCTAAAGGCTTCTCATGCATTAATTCATTTAATGCTCACAACCTTCTAAGAGATTATTAGTACTTTCATTTTACAAGTGAGAACACTTGGGTACCAAAAGATTAGTTCAGCTTTAACTACAGTCACACAACTATCAGGTGTGAGATCTGGGGTTTGGACCTAGGTAGTCTGATTTCAGAACTCTCCCGAGGTACAGTCCATAGAACCTGGGAACTTTCAGATGGGCAAATTCTTGCTCCCTACCCAGTCCTAGTAAAACAGAGACTCCAGGGGAAGGGCCTGGCAAACTGTTTTTAAAAGCCCTCGAGGTAATTCTGATAACAGTTTGAGCACGACAGAATTAATTACAGTACAGGGCTTCTCCATATAGTGGCTCAATTAAGACAGGTAAAAAAATGCCTCTCTCTTGGGGAGGGGATGGGCCTTGCCTTGCCATGGGCAAAGGTCAAAATACCTGGATCTTCCATTCTCTAGGAGTGGCCTAGGACTGGGGCTTGTGAGAGCAAACTCAGTTTCTTTTCAGAGAAGTGGATCTGGCTTCTCTGACCGTTATCTACACTTTGATGGAAGAAGGCTAGGAGCGGGTCAGAATCCTTGCATGCTCTTACAGCGGCTGAACTCCTTCAGAGCATCCCCACATCAGCTAGTGGACTTAAGAGGCTGCAGTGTCCCCAAATACCTTTCGCGAGATGAAAAATAAAGTAGAAAAGGAAAGTTCTGCTCTAAGTGTTAATTTGGCTTCTGACAATACATAGCAGGTGGATGTGTCTATTCTTTCAGCTAAGTTAGCTCAATTATTCAAACCGGTTATCCAGTCGGTGGCTTCTCTAAGCCCTACAACTCCTCCCTGGAGCAGCTCACCCCTTGGCTATCTCACTGTTCATTAGCGCCTCTACTGAAGATAAGCAGGGGAAAATAAAAGGTGAGGAGACTCAAACCAGTCAATTTCTCTCCTTGTTAGCAGTTCCGGTAAAGACTTGGTGGGAGAAAAATTTGTTATTGGCTAAAATGAGGCACTGGGATTATCTATGGGCTCCAATTTTTTCAATATTCTCGCTGCTTCTAATTATCAGACACAGTCAGGCCAGCCTGTTGCCAGTGTTAGCCCAACCTACGAGTGAACAGAAGCATTACCTTCAAATTCTGGAATTTCTACAGAGATGACCTACGGTACCTTCTTACCTTCAATTATACCTCTTAAAATTGCCACCTCTTTTTTTTTTTTTTTTTTTTTTTAAAGATTTTATTTATTTATTTGACAGAGAGAAACACAGCGAGAGAGGGAACACAAGCAGGGGGAGTGAGAGAGGGGGAAGCAGGCTTCCCGCCGAGCAGGGAGCCCGATGTGGGGCTCGATCCCGGGTCTCCGGGACCATGACCTGAGCCGAAGGCAGTCGCTTAACCAACTGAGCCA
>PITA01001006.1:0-35941 GCA_004023965.1 Spilogale gracilis
TCACGTTGAGGTCTTTCATCCATTTCGAGTTTGCCTTTGTGTGTGGTGTAAGCGAATGGTCTAGTTTCATTCTTCTATATGTAGCTGTCCAATTTTCCCAGCACCATTTATTGAAGAGACTGTCCTTTTTCCACTGGATATTTTTTCCTGCTTTGTCAAAGATGATTTGACCATAGATTTGTGGGTCCATATGTGGGCTGTCCACTCTATTCCATTGGTCTGTTTCTCTGTTTTTATGCCAGTACCATGCTGTCTTGGTAATCACGGCTTTGTAATAAAGCCTGAAGTCAGGTAATGAGATGCCCCCAGCTTTGCTTTTCTTCTTCAGCAATTCCTTAGTGATTCGGGGTCAACATTCTTCAAAACGTTAGAACAAACAATCCTAAAATTTATATGGAACCAAAAACAGACTTATACTTCTAATAACCCAAGTGAAACCGTGTGGAGGACACATTTTTGCTACAACTAGAAGTAGTCTAGAGTCTAGAAACAAAGCAGCCACAATGCAAACTCTAGTCCTTTCCCCAACCTTAGCTTCTCACACTTTGGCAGGTAAGCTGCAGAGCTTACCTGTAAAAGAAGAAGAAAGTCAGATAGATGCCCGGTTAAATTTGAATTTTAAATTATCAGTGAATTTAAGTGGACCTCCTATACTTTATCTGGTAACTCTAGTTCCAGGCCTTCCAAGGACCCCCATACCTATCTCCCTCAGTAAACATGTGGACAGAGAGGAAGGGAGAGAGGAGAAAAAGGGGAGAGGTTGAGAGATAGATGATTAGATAGACAGATCAATGATAGATAGATGATAGATGATGATAGATAGATATAGATGATAGATAGATAGATAGATAGATAGATAGATAGATAGATAGATAGGAGAGAGAGAGGTTGAGAGATTGAGATTGCTTTCAGATCTGGCTCTCCCAGGTGGAGGCAGCAGCCAAGTTCCAAGAGAGCCTGGGTCCTACCCACTTTGTCAGCCACAGGAGGAGTACAGAGAGAACCGAGAAGGCAGTCAGAGTGAGAAGTCTTTGCTTTTCAGCTTCTGAAGTTTTGGAGCATATTTGCTTTGACTACCGATTTCCCATTATACTCACAGTCTTATTCAACGAAAAGCCCACTTAACTGGAAAGTACAGATCTTAACATCTAGTCACATCACATAAGTGCCCAGACCCAGAAAAATTATATCATAGACACTGGAAGAACCTATTGATATGAAATCATCAATAACTCATAGAAATCACAGAGAATATGGGAGATTCCAGAAGACCCGATATAGGTAAATACCTAAATGTTTAATAAAAGGCTGATGGGATTTAGTCACATACAGATCAATACTCCAACATTGAGCCCTGGCAAAATTTGAGAGAAAATATTAGAAATCTGACCTCTGAGCACATATAAACTACAAAAGTGACCGCCCAGAGCCCACACAGTTTCACTAAGTCATACGGAACTGGCCCATTTCTTTTCCTTAACAGCAAGTTTGAATATGTGGATCAGGGAAGCATCAAAAACTTTGAATATCTTGAGTTCAAAATAGTATTTGACAATTTCTCTTGAAGTTCTAAAACAAATGAGATCTGTGAGCAGGGTATTACTTCAGTTAGGTCTATTCCTAAGTGGTAACTTTCCATGCACAGAGTGTAAATTAATGGATTCAGGTCAACCAGGAGGGAGATGTAGTAATGGGACTTATTTTAAATGGTCTTTAGCACCATTGTGGGTATCTTGAAAAAGTAGAATCCAAAGGCAGAAATTAGGGAGAAAAAAGGTGATAAAATAATGGCAGATGAGAATTAAAGGAAACATAGACATTTAAGTGAGATGAACAAATACTTCAAATGTGTCTGGACGTTAAATCATAGACTTTTAGAACTAGAGAGAGCCAGCCAGTCTCCTAAAAATTTAACAGATGATAAAATTGAGTTCAAGTGAGTCTACATAGTAAAATTTATGTTACATGCAAATGCTGTACTAGATACTGAGACTAACAAAACAAGCAAATTTCATCCTCAATCCCAGCCTGCCTCTCCCCACTGTCTTCAAATATCTGAGAGACTATCATAAGGAAAACAGTATGAATGTAGTTTGTCCTTCTCCAAAGGCAGAACTAGGGCTGGGGAGTGGGAACTACAGGAAGGCAAATTGGTCCTCAATACGAGAAAGACTTTTCTAGTAACAAAGTTGTGTGACACTGGAGGGCCTGCCCTGAAATGTATTGGTGAGGTCCATGGAGGGATCATTTATCTCTACTATTTGGCATTTCTCAATTGGAAAGAAGATTAGCCAAATAATCTCTCAGATCCCTGTATATAATTCCCTGAGTAAATAAATGCACAGCCAATAAGCAGATATTTAGTACAGAGAATTTATCTTGAATATAATCTGTATATTCAATTTTATTTCATTTTGATTATTTCTTAGTTTTGATTATTTATTTGTATCATCAAAAATAACATAAAGAAGCTTTCTAGTTTTCATGGTACACACAACAAAGATAAAACCATTTGGGCAAATTCAGAGAAATGACTCATCACCACCCTGACATGAACAGTAGATATTGTCCATAAGAGGCTGTTTTCCAACTTGGGCAAAATATGACATCTATTCATTCACTCAATAAATATTTCTTGAACACCTATTATGTACCAGACACTGTGGTGATTATAGGAAAAATGGTAGAATGGTGACTAAAGCAACCATTGTTCCCATTGTTCTGATGAGACTGATATTCTAGAGGTGAATATGGATTCTAGAGGTGAATACGGATTCTAGAGGTGAATATGGATTCTAGAGGTAAATATGGACAAATGGACAAGCAGTTGTCATTAATGTCATCCTTACTATAATAGAAAGTGCAGGGGCTGAGATAGAACTCTGGGATGTTGGAGGGTGATCTTCATGACATTTTGGGTTAGGAAAGAATTTATGGAAGAAATTTATCTGAACTGAGACATGAAGAAGTATTTGGAATAGAAATTAGCTGGGAGGGGAGGACAGGCAAGAAGCTTCACAGAGAACGCTTTAGATAGTTGCATCTGCATCGTGTTCTTCTTGTTTATTATTGGTTGCTTAATATTGCTTATCTTGTTCTGTATTGCTCTTTTGACTCAATTAGAAGAATTGTCACTCTGAAGTGATTAATTTTCTGCTTTACCATTTAACAGGAAATACCTTCCTTTTTAGTACCTTACTGGGAACTAATAGAAAATTCCTATATAAATTCCATCAAAACGGTACTCAGGCATCTGAGAGAAGAACAGCATTCTGTAATTTCTTACTTATATGAAGTTAGGTAAGTAAAGTTTCCAAAGTCAGAATTTTGCCATCTATAGGCATGTTATGTGAGCTCCATTTCATTCTCTTATTGCCTCACAGAACCAATTTCCAGCATTTTCTACAGCGTCCAGATCACAAACAAGATTTTGTATCTCAATGGCAGGCTGATTTCAACTCCCTCCCTGATGACCTGTGGGATGATGAGGAAACAAAATCTGAACTGCATCAGAGAGTAAATGTAAGAAAATCTGTGACATGCTGCACCAGGGTCTCCACACAGGCAAATGTTGTACTGAAGAACCTAACCCATTCCCTTTTCCTTCCATGAGGTGTGAGGGTGAGGAGGGAAATGGTTTGACACTTACCTGCCAACTTTCAAGAGCAATGGCTCTTCCAAACTTGAGTTCAGAATGAGAACATGGTGGACAACACTTGCAGAAAGAGGAACCAAGTCCAGCAAAGCAAGAGCATTCTTGGCATCTGTTTTATAAACCCCTAACTCCTTTGTTCAGCATTGTAACTATCTCCATGCCTGGCATTAAGCACGAGCCTACCTTGACTGCAGACATGAGGTTGGATGATGTCAGGGAGAAGGGGAATGAGGGAACTTTGTGGAAAACCTAAAAGGCAGCCAATATTGAATAGATCCTTTGAGGGAAGGTACCAAATCTTGTACATCTTTGTATCTCCAGCAGGCACTGTGCTTAGCACGTAATAGACAGATATTCATAAATTCATAAATGGAATCTCTTACCTCGAGATGCTTTAGAAAAGGACTTCTGATGTCTAGGAAGCCTGATTTTAATTAGGAAGTTAAAAACATTAAACTTTTAAAAATATCAATTCAAGCAGTAAAGTAGAGATGCTTCTAATAAGAATAGTCAAGGAAACAAGATAGGACCGGGGAGAGAGACAAACCATAAGAGACTCTTAATTTCAGGAAACAAACTGAGAATTGCAGGGGGGTGGGGGAGGAGGGATAGGGTGGCTGGTTTATGAACATTGGGGAGGGTATGTGCTTTGGTGAGTCCTGTGAATTGTGTAAGATTGATGATTCACAGACCTGTACCCCTGAAGCAAATAATACATTATATGCTAATTTAAAAAAAGAATAGTCAAGGAAAGAAAAAAAGAACTTTAGAGATTCAGATAGATCCTATAGTTTTTGACTTTAGTATTTTTATTATAATTAATTACCAAATAATTTCTAATTGCCTTATGAATATCCTCACTGACCACACAATTATTTTTTTAAATGTTTTCGTTTCATTTCCAGGTGACAAATGTTATTGCTTTAAACTTTGTCCCTTGCTTCTAATTCTATTGCATTGTGACCTGATAATTAGGTATTTAGAGATCTGATTTTAAGCAATTTTAATAATATTTTAAATTTATCTAAATTTTTAAGTTGCCTGAAACATGAAAATTTTTTGTTTATATTCCACGGGTGCTAGAAAATAGCATATAGTCTCTACTTAGAAGGTTCAATAAGTTTTGGCCAAATCAATCTTGTTAATGTCATTAGAATGCTTTTTATCAGTGGGTTCTCAGCAGGAGTATATTATAGAGAAACTTGAAAGTTTTAAAAAGCAAATTTCCCTTTGCTTCAGGCCCTATTGTCCAAACTCAGGTTTAGAGTGGGCCCCATCTATCACTTTCATTTTTTAAAGTGTCATAGGTAATTCTGAGGGAAAAAAATACCCTTTGGGTATATTTTTATACCTACATAATCTTGCAATAACTAATGGAAGTAAGTTAAAAATCCCTACGATGGCTACATTTCTACCCATTTGCCTTGCTTTTTAGATTTTAATAGGTTTAGTAGATTGCTTTACAAATTTTAATGTAGCAGCAAAAATAGCTAACCAGAACATGTATGTGTTGGCACTATCCTCAGGACTATGCTCACTACAACCCTCTGAGGTGGGAACCAGTAATAGTCCCATTTTATGGATGACAAAATATGGTGAAGTGAGTATCAGAGCTAGGATCTGACCCCACACTGCCAGGCTCCCCACCCCATGCCCTGAACAGTTCGTTAAACTGCTTCCTGATGCAGCATTATTTGACAAGTGAAGAAACACGACAAGCTATCTCTTCATGGTTTCCTATACTCTATTTAGAGCATAAAATAACCGTCTTCGCACCAAAGTACTTCTTTTGTATTGAATTCTACTGTATCTAATATTAACATTGTGCACCTTGCCTTATTTCTTATTTTGTCTCATATAAGTTTTGACTTTTGACCTTTTTGTGTCATTTTGTTTTATGTGAGACTCTAGTAAGCACCATATAAATTGAACTTTGGCTTTTGACCCAACAGAAAATCTTCAAAACTTTTGTGAAAGTGTTCATTTTTAATGACTTCTGTCTGTACAACCTTCACAATTAATAGCCATGAGTTTTTCTTCAATACAACCCACTCTGATTATCCAGGAATATATAATTCCTTAATTCTTGCCAAATAAATGTGAAAACCAGCCATGCCTCCGGATAAACACAGACCCTCTCTACGCTTGGTCAATGTCCTTGTTCTTGGCTTATTTCTTTCCAATTCTGAGAAGTTAATGGAGAGGTTCTGCTATTGCATTGTCCCTACTCTGCCATCAAAATCTGAACCACAGAGATGCTAGTACTTGCTAAGCCCTCACAATGAGGCAGGGACAAAAAGAAATCTCTTCTAGCTCTCAAAGATGTACAACCGGTTGGTAAGCACAAGTCAGCATGCACTGAATGTCTGCCAGAGCATTTGTGGAAATACTATGGTGTTTTATGATCAACTCTAAAATAATGTTTTGTGCTAATACTTAGCATAGGGCTATAACAGTGGCCACGATATTTTCATTTTATGTGCAGTTCCCTGAAGGCAACAAATCAAAATGCTAAGAGTCCCATTAATATAATATCACGTAACTATAACCCACTCTGGGCACTGGAATGAAACTGCTTGCATTAAGATTCCTGGCTCGGCCGCCTGGGTGGCTCAATGGGTTAAAGCCTCTGCTTTCGGCTCAGGTCATGATCTCAGGGTCCTGGGATCGAGCCCGACATCAGGCTCTCTGCTCAGCAGGGAGCCTGCTTCTTCCTCTCTCTCTGCCTGTCTCTCTGCCTACTTGTGATGATCTCTCTCTCTGTCAGATAAATAAATAAAATCTTAAAAAAAAAAAAAAAAGATTCCTGGCTCCACCACGTGGAAACCATAGCCAAATGACTTAAACTCTGGGCATCAATTTTTTCCCCACAACTTACCTCCTCGTTACTATAGGGATTAACAAGGTAATCCATGTAAAGCACTTAGCACAATGCCCAGCACACAGTGATGTTTGATACATTATTATTGTGGAAACTGTCACATTTTAACTGACTGTCTGCATTTCATTCATGAGATATTTTATTAAACATGTTTTATTGGATGGATAATATGATATTCTTATAAGATCATAACAGTTTTTATTAACCAAGGAATTATTGTATGCTAAGTTCTATGTTAAGTGCTTTTATATGTAAGTTAATTTATTCCATATAGCACATCCAAAAGGTAAGTTACATATAAAAAAACCGAGATTTGAAATAGTGGTGTAGATTACCCAAGAGCACAGGCTCATATCCCAGGTCCACCACCTACTTATTATGTGCCTTTAGGAAGATAACCTCTCTGTGACTCTTCTGCAAAATAAACATTATAATATAGTACCTCAGATTGTTGCAAGGCCCTAAATGAGTTGATATAAGTAAAATAACTTACGTTCTGACACACTGACACATGTAGAAAGACCTCAGTCCATGGTAGCTATTGTTAGTTTTGTTATATACATGGCAGAGCTGGGATATTAAAAGACTTTTCTTATTGCTAGCTCTTTGGTACAAAGCTAATTTTTGGACAATCCTATTAAGCTCAGACAGCACTTCTTGGTGAATGACATGTTCCATTCATGGTTAATGAACAAGCCTCTATCCTTGGATTAAATGCAGTGGCATATGTCTTTACCAACAGTACACTATTTCCCAAACAATTTCCCTGAAAGGATTTTATTTATTTATTTATTCATTCATTCATTCATTCATTCATTCATTCATTTTGAGAGAGAGAGATCAGGGGGAGGGGCGGGGGAGAGAGAGAATCTTAAGTAGGCTCCATGCCCAGTGCAGAGCTTGATGAGGGGTTTGATCTCAGAACCCTGAGATCAGGAACTGAGCTGAAATCAAGAGTCAAATGCTTAACTGACTGAGCCACCCAGATGCCCCAGGACTTTTTCAGCTATACAAATTTTCTGAGAAAGGATGAGAATACTACATAAAACATTGGCATCCATAAACAAAGTGAACTGCAGTGACTTTGTGTTGGACATGAGCATACGATTTGGTGAACTGGTCTTATAAAGTAAGGCCTGGCATTGAGTGGAAGCAAAATAAATATTTGTTGAATGAAGGAATAAAATGCATGAGTGCACTAGGTCTAATTTTCTTTGGAGACATTTTAAGACAGGCAAAGGATTCTAGTTTTATTACACTGTGGCAATTTGAGCCATGATTGTAAAGCATAACAATGGTGTTTCTCTCTGCTCAGGACTTACGAGACCGTCTGTGGGACATCTGCGATGCCCGGAAGGAAGAAGCTGAGCGGGAGCGACAGGATATCATTAACGAGAGCTGGTTGCAGGACTCAATGGGAATAATGATGAACCATTTCTTCTCACTAATGCAGGTAAGAGCAGCCCCTCCACAACCCAGACTCTTGCCTCCACAGCTACATCCTGTCCCTCCCTTTACAACTCTTTGGGAGGGTAAGGGGCCTGTTCAGACTCATTTGACTCACAGCACCCTGCCTGGCCTGAGCTTCAACTTGCTAAGGAAGTCAGCTGCAATCATTCTGGCCCAGGCCCAACAAGCACTAGAACTAGGAGCGTCAGGGGTGCCTGGGTGGCTCAGCTGGATAAGCGTCCAACTCTTAACCTCAGCTCAGATCTTGATCTCCAGGTCAGGAATTCAAGCCCCATGAAGCTGGGCATGGAACCTACTTGAAAAAAAACAAAAACAAAGGCAAAAATTAGTAGCATCCCAAGCAACCACCAACCAGCTTTGCTTCCAGGTGGCTCAGAACTATGAGAAGAGCAGGAGAGATGCTGTCTAGACGGGTTGTTACCTTGTCAGCCTCTCACAGTGGACACCCAAAGTGGCCAGCAGAAGCCCAGGAAAGCAGCTCTGCCATAAAGCATGGGCTAGGTCAACATCAACATCAGCAGGTATTTGATTCCAAAAAAAAAATTTATGTCAGGATTGAAGGGAAAAAAAAAAACAAACATTCCCCAGAACGTTATTAACTTAAATTTGCAACCTATTAAATAAAAATTGCACTGGGTTAGATAAGAAGATAGACATTGCTCTTATCCAAGACAATTGTCAACAGTAGGAAAGAGAGCATAGACCAGGTCTGGATACCCAGCATTGCCAAGAAAAAGGGCTAGAGTTTGAGAGCTGGGGTGTAGCAAGCATCACAAACCATCTGTGCTTGCTGATTGACTTTGCCTGAAGGAAAAAAACCAACATTCTCCTGTCTTCACCTAGTTTTACCACTAGGAGCAAGGTACCCTCAAGGAAAAAGTTAGGCTCCTCCCCTCCCAGGGGAACTGGCAAATAGGGGCATGATGCCTACTTTTCAAAAGGATGGTGTCCAGATACTTGAGAAAGACAGTTTTGAGTTTTAAAACTAGCAAGAAGCTTCTAAAAAGATTTACATCTCAGGGGCACCTGGTGATCTTGGGGTCTTGGGATTGAGCCCCCATGTCATTGGGCTCCCTGCTCACGGGGAGTTTGCTTTTCCCTCTCCCTCTGCCCTCCCCATCTATGCTCTTTCTCTTATAAATAAAATCTTTAGGGTGAAAAAAAAGATTCACATCTAAATGGACAGAGCCAGGATTTATAATGACAAAATTTTCTAAAGTAAATTATAAAAGGGCAGTCAAGAGCCTAGAGTTAGGAAGAAGAGCATCTAGAGTTTAGGCAAGCTGAGGGGAATAGTAAGATCGCGTTAGTCAAGCTATGTCTACATGAGTATTTTTTCTGAAGAGCATAGCATTGAGAGTAGAGAAGGGAAGAGGGTATATTTTTAGTTTTCAACTGATGACTTACAGGAGGAGATACTGCAGGAGAGCAGGATATTTAGCTGACAATCTGAGCTAGCACACAGTAGTTGTTCAGTAAAGGGCCACTCAACCAACTAACATGAATGCTGATACTTCCAGCTTTCAGAGGGACAAGCGTGTGGCACAGAGGCACATTGGACCACACTCTGAAAAATCAGCAGAAAGCTGAGACCCAGAGGCAACCTCACCGACTACCAGTTCTAGGATCCAGGTGCGGGTTGTACAAAGGATTAAAGTGAGCCAGCCAAGCAGTCTAAGCCACACTGGGTAGCATTCCTGGGGCACCAGTTTGGGCAAGGAGAGATTTACTGTTGCAACAGGTGTGTCAGAAGTTTCTGGCAGGAATAACTGAAATCCAGTAGTGAAGACAAAGGGAATAGAGCATTTTTGTGAATCGTTTCTTGTTAGTCTAAGTAGTACATGCCTCTTTGGGGAATGGTAGAACTCTCACATCTCAGCAACATCTAGATGAGAGGCTTTTGTCCTGAGATGTGAATCCACATTCTAAACCAATGAGGAAGAAAGAAGAGAAAGAACAGGACAGCAAATAAGAGCTGATTTTTGTTAATTCCTTACTCCTTCCTCTGTGCCAGGCGCTGCTCAAGGGACTTTCACGTAGTTACATTAAACCTTCACAACAACTATTCGTGGTGACTTTTTTAATAATCCTTCAGCACTGTTCAAATAGTTAAAGACCCATCACGTGGAACAGCAAAGAACCTCATTCTATACTGATCAATAGGACGTTAGAAAAACCAAAGTTGGAAATTACAGGAAGTGCATTTCAGTTCAAAAAATGAAGAAAGAACCCAAGTGATTAGAGCCATCCATCTAATAACAGAATTTTGGAAGCAATGGAACTGTTTATAAGCAGAGAGTTTGCAAATGTTTATGGAATGAAGGACTAGGGGAAAGAATCCTTGTGAAAATCTTCAAGGCAGTACTAACAGACAACTAGATAAGCATTTCCCAAAGTGGGTTTCCATAAGACACTAGTTTTACACAATGGTCCACAGATAAGGACTCAGTGTTCAAATGAAGTTGGGAAGTACTGCATCCTCTGTGCTTCTCTTTCCCTGGCAGATTGACAAACATACTGACATAGGAGGACATCAAGATGCCCTGCCATCGAGAAACATTTCTGATATGCTAACCCAGCATTTCTGAAACTATTTGACATTGCAAAGTTTTTGTTTGTTGTCTCCCTAACAAGGTACTCATGAACAGCCTACAGGACAAGTTTTGTACCCAATAAATTTTAGAAAATAGTATGCTTGAAGATTTTCTAACAGTCCCTTCAAAATTAGGATTATGCTCCAAGCACGACAAGTACAAATACTTATTGTCATACTGTGAGATTTGTCCATGTAGGAAGATCTTAAAACTTAGTTTGGTTGCTCTACAAGAAAAGAAAAATGTTTAGTTTTCCTAATTATTTCAAAATGCTAGTTTGAAAAGTTAAATATATATTTATATTTAAAATCCAAATATTTAAAACATGCTTTAAAATTTAAAGCAATTTATGAATGGAAATTTTATTTTATACTATAGATTCAATTTAACCAAGTGAACTTTTTCATTTCAGTCATTTGTCTAGAAAAGTTTAGTAATGTGCCAGATAGCTTTTCAGAAGCAATTGGTTTACCCTTTTTTGTATCAAAAACAAACCTATTAAAACTGTTCTTGTCTTCTGTTATAGACTACAATGCAAAAACATATATTTATTCTAAACTGTGAATATGGCAGTATAATATTATGTCTTGATGTTTTATGAAATAAGTAACAACATTAATTGCTTGATAAATATTTGGATCCCTTCATAAATATCCTTGGGTTAGGTTCAGTTAAGAGCTTTGAACACTAGGTCAGTTTTGTTCTTTTTGGAAAAGATGCTTTCTATAATTAATTGTATATCATGGAATACTTCTGCCAAAGAGCCTCAGTCTGGTACTGGTTTAAGTAGCCCCACTCACCAAAGCGAAGTCTGGAGGTCATGTTTACACTACCAAAGAGGAGCATTGATGTGCCAACTTATCTGACACCTAATGGGAGAATGGGTTGGAAAGCTCCTGGTCTACATTTGTGTGTTTGGCACTCACTATGCATGCATTTCTTCATTACTGCAAAGGGAAATAGCTTAGCTGGCAGGGGCTCCCCTGTGAATGACTGATGCTCCACTTATCACCAGTTCCTCTGTGTTCTCCATTTCCCTCAAGGAAGCACTGGCAATGCCAACAGATGGAGTTTGCTCTGAGCATGGAGGAGTGATTTCCCTAGTACACATATTGAGCAAGAATGGAAACCCATTAGCACTTTGCCTTACCTTGTCATTTCTCTGCAGCTAGGTTAAATAGTCTTAGAGGACCAAAACCTAGTCTGACTTTATGGTTAAGTTTTTGTCTTTTTATCTGTACCCATATCTGTATTTTATATTTGCATATATCATATTTTTGGCATCTCTCAAATAATAGCTTGTTACCTCTGGTAGAAGACATTCACAAACTTCATTGATTGAATATAGGACACAGGAATTCTTAATGTCACAATAATGTATAATATGAACTACTTCAGACATCATACATACTGTAATCTTTTGTCACAATGTCAAGAGATATAAAACTGCCATCTTGAGTGGAATTATACTCAATGAGTACAGAGGATGCAAAGTCAACAGTTATTTTTCATTGTAATGAAAGATATATGCCTTTAGGTATATGCCTATAGCCATTCTTTCTTAATTTCCAGAAAATTAATTTCAACTGAAATATTTTAAAATAGTGCTTACAGAGTCTATACAGGAAATACAGCTTGTTTTTTACTATACAGTAAAGATCAGCTTGTTCTGTCTTGGGTATTAACATTCATATTTGCTATTAAAGGCAGAACTGAACCGTTTCCAAGATACAAAAAGACTCCTTCAAGATTATTACAGGGGAATGGAAGGCAAAATCCCAATCGATGACATCAAGAGATTTACTCGAGTCCCATTGGTCCAACTGGATAGTAGAGACATTTTGGAAAGCCAACTTAGGTAAGGCAGACCATCATATTGCACTATAATTGTTTTGAACATAAAACTTTATGATTTTAAGTTGAATACCACTAATAAAAAACATACTCCTATATCTGCAAATCTAAAACCCAAAAAAGCTCCAAACAGTGAAAACTTTTCTAACGTTAACTTAAGATGATTGATATGCATTATTATCCAAATTATAGTGACTATTTACTCACTTTGCTACAGAGAAATAGTATGTTTTATTATGAAATGTTTCCAACAGATTCTCTGGGAATAATAGAGATATCCAGAGTATATAAATTTTGAATTCTTTTTTCTTATTGAGTTATGTTAGTCACCATACAGTACATCATTAGTTTTTGACATAGTGTTCCATGATTCATTGTTTGGGTATAATACCCAGTACTGAAAAACTTTTTGTTCAAGAGTTTTCAGCCAGGAATCATGAATCTCTACCACTTTTATGAAAATTCCCAAGCACTTGTGTGTGTGTGTGTGTGTGTGTGTGTGTGTGTGTGACATGTAAATGAAAATGGAAGTGGTTGTGAGTCTTCTTTTATAGGTAAGAAAATTGAGAAACAGTAAATGTTCATTCATATGTGATTATAACTTCGTGAGGTAAAAGACTCATCAACAGTTTTACATCAAATTCCCACCATAGCAAGAAAACAAAGAATTATATTTTCAACCAAACACTTCTGTGCAATACAAACTTTTGTAAATCATCACTTTTATAGACCCAACAGGTGAGGGCAGGAGAAGGGCAAGATCCTAAACCCAGAGAAGCTATGAGCAGATAGAAAAATGTCTTTAAGAAATATGAAGTTGGAGTGCTGGTAATCCCAACTCTAAAACATGAAGAGAGCAAAAAGTAAGAATAAAATAACAAAAATAAAACTCAAGATCCTTAAAATTATGTGAATTAATTAAAAATAAATTAATAAAGTAGCATTAAGAATTAAAGTAATACTTTCTCATGACCAATGAGGTCATGAGAAAACAAGAATCTATAAGTGTGAAGAGAGGAAAAAGAAAGAATTTGGATTTAAAAAATAATATACAAGCTGAACATTAAGTTTAAATCTCCAAAGTATGAGACATGTATTGGAGATGAAAGTAGTATATGTGCTTTATTGTACAAGTGTGCTCAAGTCAATGCAAGTAACACAAGGGGCACAAAATATATATGGTATTGTGAATATGTTTTGAAGACAGATCTGATTTCAATCCTGCATGTTATTTACTAATTGTATGTGCATAAATTAGAACAATTATTTTGGAAGGAAAGTCATCCCAACTCTCTTAAGCCTTGGTTTTCTTATCTATAGAGTAGGGTGATTGTGAAGATTACAGGAAATGAAATTCTTAAAGCACTGGGTACCAAGTCTGAGGATCAGAAGACTTGAGATCTAGTCTCAGTAACTCTCAATAAGTGGTGACTATTATTAATGCATATTATGACAATAACCTACATGCAGAATTTTGTATCCTTATACATTTTCTTTATTTTTTATTTTTTTATTTAAATTCAATTGATGAACATATAATATATTACTGGTTTCAGAGGTAGAGGTCAGTGATTCATCGAAGTTAAGAGATTTATTATATATATTATTATATATTTTATATATATGGTCATTACATCACATGCCCTCCTTAGTGTTCATCACCCAGTTACCTCGTCCCTACACCCCATCCCTTCGAACACTCCTCAGTTTCCTATGATTAAGAATCTCTTATGGTTTGTCTCCTTCTCTAATTTCACCTTGTTTTATTTTTTCCTCTCTTCTCCTATGATTCTGTTTTGTGTCTTAAATTCCAGAATATTTTAATTATGATTATTGCATATTCTTTCTTTGTTTCATCCTCCCTATACCAAAAAGGATTTGAGATGACCTGAACACAATAGGATTATACATGAGATCTGAGACCCACTTTTTTTCTCTCTAGATTTCCTCCATGTAGTCTCACCATGTCCCCATAATGCCCATGTGTAAGCAAAGAAAACACAAGAAGGAAAGTACTGTCTTCTTGATACAAAAACAAGAGAAATGTTTAACTCAGCAAACTACTGAAAAGAACTTTGAAATTGAAAACAATAAAAAATTCCAAAGGCAATATGAACCATCAGAGCCATTAAAAGAGGCCAAGTTCCAATGTCTACAGTAGCAGTGCATTCTGTTCTTAGCACAAAATAGCAAGTCAGGCATATTGGGGAAGCTATTAAAATTGGTTAGCAGAATGAAACAGGGAAAAGAACAGCCAGTTCTTATTTTCTGCAAAGCAACTGCGTACCTATCTCAACCTCAAATCACTGCTATGAGTATCTACTGAAATTCTCAGTCAATGTACCAACCAACCAACTAATCGACTATAGTCTCTTTAAAATGTATAAAAGAAAGAAGAATACTGTTAAGCATTTCCACTATAGCTGTCTGCTTTACTCCCATAAAAACAATAACAGCAGCATAACGGTAACCAATAATTGGTTAATAATTGGCAATGACTAAAAATTAGTGATAGTGATAGAGGCAAATGTATACTTGTGTTATTTGAGTAAAGAAGCTTCAGAAATTCAAGTGGCATCCCCCAGTTCATATCTATTGATAGTGGCAGAGCTAGCTAAACCAGAATTTTTTCAAGTAAATAAATTCCAACCCCAAATTTTATTTCTAAATGATATGCCACCACTGCAGTCCTCCAAAACAAGGTGTTGGGAAATGCATGTTATACTGTTTTAAACATTTAGAGATTATCATACAACCTTTACCTCCTTAGACACATGAATCTCAGGGTCTCAGTGACTGACATTTAACATTACTTGGTTATTAAAATGCAGATTATCCTTGTGGGTAGATGTGCACTGCATAGAAGAACCTCAGCACATTGCCGTTATAGGCACAGTACACTGTCAGAATGCCAAGTACTGTCAGAACCACAGAGCCAAGTCCAAGAAACCACGTCCAGTTCTTCAAAACAAGACAAGCTAATTGTTTGCTGGAGTTCACAATCAGCTTTCTGGATCACCACTCTGTTCCCCAGCAGCTTGAGTCTGCCAGATCAAATGCTTGATCATCACTATGATGGCTCCTGACTCTGCTCAAGTTTCAGCAAAGGCATCCTTGGAGCTTCTCTCTTCCCATCCCATGCCCAACAGGGAACTCTTTACACTTTGGATCACTAAGGATCCCCAATTATAATAAGCATTCTGCCCTGGGGATCTCTTCCTGCTTCCCTTAGCATTTGAGATCCAGGAATCATTCAAGGATAGAATGTTCCAGGGGCAACTCTAAAATTTCTACATAGGGGCAATAATAAGGCTGAAAGAAGAGAGAGGGAAAGCTTATCTCTGTGTCCCCACAGCACTTTACAAAGCAAAGAGAAAGATTCATCATCCCTACTCTAAAGTGGGAAGAGCTGTTGGACTTTTTATACCACCCATCACCTAAACTTTCTGGCCTCCATGGGATTCCCCCTTGCAGTCTTCACATCTGTCATATCCTGCTTTTTCATTGTCTACGTTGGGGAGCCAAAAACCATTCTTAAAGGAGCAGTGCTCAGTCTTATCTGAATTGCTTTTTCATAACTGTTTAATTCCTTATCAGAAGTTGCTGCCCTGGTTACATTTCAAAATCACATTTCTTCAAGATTCCCCCTGTTTCACTTCCCTTCTCATAATAAATGAGAATTAAACCTAAAAATTATGTTTTGTTACTATTTTCCTCTAGTTTATTCTTATTAATAAGACTATAAAAATTTGAATACAGCCATTTTTTTTTAAGTGAGGGGGTTGGAGGAGGGGGAGAGGGAGAGAGAGAATCTCAATCAAAGCAGGCTCCACTCCCAGCGTGGAGCCCAATATGGGGCTCCATTGCACAACCCTGAGATCATGCCCTGAGTCAAAATCAAAATTTAGTCACTTAACTGACTGAGCCACCCAGATGCCTCCTGAATACAGTCTTTTATAGTCTTTCCTTCATTTGAAGAGTTCTTCCAGGACAACTTTGAAAATTGAGGTCAGAGCAAGATAACAAAATTCCCAAAGTAACATGCCTTAAAAATATAATTCTGTTAAATGTGGTATTTATAATTCCTTTTTATTTGTTTGTTTTTTCAAAGAATTCCTCTAATTTCTCGACTATCCATATCCCCGGATTCAGCCACAGCCAAACCAAAAACAAAGACCATACTGAAGGGCAAGATCGATTACGCGCTGGAAAATGTTGAGGCAAACTTTGACGCAGATGAGAAGTTGCTAATGGACACCTGGCAGCAGGCTTCTTTAGCAATATCTCACATGGTAAGCAGTGCTCATTATTACATTTTCACTAAGTACCAACACCAGTATATGCTATAAATAGAAAATTTACACAATGTTATATAAATTTGTACCCTCAGGAACTTTTTTGTTTTATTTTCCGAAAGAAATAAGAAATGAAACAATCCAGTCAGTAAATATATGAGCTCGAGAATGGAGGAAACCATTAGATTATTTTTTGTGCTGGGCCAAGGTTCCAGATGCAGAGACCAAAAGGGTCCATGGAGAAAAGTCACTGATATGGGTCAAATGTAATGTAATAAAGGAGGGATGGGGCTGTGGCCAAGAGGAAATCATACTCCTAAATAGGTATGTGCTACATCTCCCTGACCAAATTTGCCATTTAAGAATGAGGCCTAGTATAGCCAGATTTTACAATTTTCCATGAAAAACCAGAAATTCAGATTTGTATGTGAAACCTACTAATTTTACAATGTTAAAAATGAAATCAAATTTGTAAATATTTACAGAGCTAAGGAAAACACACATCTGGCCTGTAGGCCTCTAGTTTGAATAAGTTACCTATGGGATAAGTATTATCCTCGTTACCATAGAAAACGAGGATCCAGGGATGGCCGGGTGGCTCAGTCGTTAAGCCTCTGCCTTGGTCGGCTTGGGTCACGATTCCAGGGTCCTGAGATCAAGCCCTACATCAGGCTCCCCACTTGGCGGGAAGCCTGCTTCTTCCTCTCTCATTCCCCCTGCTTGTGTTCCCTCTCTAGCTGTGTTTCTCTCTGACAAATAAATAAATAAAATCTTAAAAAATAATAATGAGAAGAAAACAAGGATCCAGAAAGGTTAAAAAATTTTGCCAAGATCACTTAGCAGGTTACATGTCAATGAGGAAATTTGAACCTAGGACTCTATGAGTTCAAAGTTCATGTCCTTTTCAACTTCACTGGCAAGCCAAGGGACAGTGATAGTCCCTGCCTGGTAAGGGGCCCATACCAAATCAAAAGAGATGGAAATAGCATACAGATAACTCTTATGTAGGGAGAAGCTTCCCCCGTTCAGAAGGTGTGCAAGATTTAGCTTGGAGGACCACTGTTCCCTCACCCGCCAGTCCTGAGTGCCCAAGGTGGTTCTGTTTTCATTTTGTGCCAGGTGTTCTTTGAGTGTCCCCAAAATATCCCATCAAAAGACGTTGTGGAAGAGGTGGAAGAGGAGCTTACCTCAGGGTCTCAGAGCAAGGAGGTGACACTTTTGACTGGGCATTTTCCAACTCCCTTCCTGGCTGCTCTTCCTCCAGGGATCTTTCCTCTAGTTCATCCCACAGCAGTTTCAGTGTTCTGTCCTCCATTCTGTTCTCTCTCTCTTCCTTTTTATCTTCCTTCTTTTATTTCTCCTTCTCAAAAGTGATTGTAGTTGCCCTTCATTATCTTGCTTCTTCTATAAAAAAATTTTAGTGTGGATTTTGACACATCTAAGAAAAGCGCATTAAGTATAATTGCAGGGCTTGCTGAACATACCTTAAGTTACTGGTGGAACCAGCACATGAGAGAAATGGGAATGGTCCGCCCCTACCAAGTCCTTGCCCCTTCCCAGTCTTAACCCCCTGCATTCCTACAAAGAGGACCTTCCACCAGCCTTTTGACTTACCATTTGCCTTAATATTCATAAGTTTTGTCACCCAAGTCCATAGTTCTAAACAGTATAGTTTGGCTTGATTTTTAACTTCAAATACATAGACCCATACCTTTTGTCTCTTTGTGTTTTCTTTTGCTCAAAATTATATATGAGATTCATTCTGTGTTGTTGAGTGGAGCTGTAGTCTGTTCCTTTTTGTTGTTGCATATTTTTTCATTATATAAATTTAACAGAGTTGATTGCACTTGTCTGCTACTAATACACATGTGGGCTTCCAGTTTGTGCCATTATGGATATCCTTGCTGTGAACATTCTTGTACTTGTCCACTGGTGCACATATGCACACACAACCATTGGATATATGGCTAAGAGTGGTTGCTATCTTCAATGTCAGTAGATGATACTTCAGTTAGCATAAGTAATACCAGATTTTTTCCCATTCACTGCAGTATCAGCTTTGTCATAAACTAAGTGACCACATATCATAAATTAGGTCTGTCACATTGCTCTATTTTCCCATGCTTGTACCAAAACCGCATAATGTCATATCATTTATTTGCTATCTAGATGAGCAAATCTTCCCACCTTGTCATCTGTCCAGAGCATTTTGGCTTTTCTTGGCTCTTTGCCTTTCCATATAAATTTCCAAGTCAGCTTGTCAAAATTTACAAAAGTGTTGGCCATAGAGTTTTTTCAGTGATATTTATCAGATTTTGGAAGTTTCTTTTCATTTCTAGCTTACTGTGTGGGTTTTTCATAAATATATTAATAAACGCTTTTTCTGCATCTATTGAGATTGTCAAATGATATTTTTCTGTTTTCTATCAATGTGAAATATCATATTGGTCAATTTTCTAATATTAAACTTATATCACATCCCTTGAGTAAGTCCAACATTAGAATGAAACATCATCCTTCTTACAGATTGCTTGATTTGTTTTGCTAATAATTTGCTTAGGATTTTTGAATCTTTTTTTCATGAGTGAGAAAATCCTATAATTTGTCTTTCTCATACTGTCCTTGCCAACTTTTAGCATTCATGTAATACTAGCCTCATAAATGAAGTCAGGATATGTTTCCTTTCTTTCTATTCTTTAGAATAGTTTGAGGAAGTTGGAATTATTTCCTCCTGAAGTATTCAGTAGCTTTCACCAAGAAGCCATATGGGCCCAGTGAATTAAGCCTTTTCTTACTAGAAAATAATCTTCTTTACTTACAGTGCTTTTTTGGAAATTATGCTTTTAAATATTGTTTACATGTTATATTTTTGTTCATCGTCTTATTTTTATCCTTTCTGTACCTTTTCTTGCTTTCCCCCCTACTTATTTTTAGAAGTAGTGCATTATATTATGTTCTCTCAGTGGCTACCATAGGAATTACACCATAAATTGTTAACTTATCAAAGACTAAATACTATTTAGTCAGTAATTCATGGTGCTATTCCTGGAGTACCACTAAGTGAATTAGTGTGTATTACTTCCAAACCAATATAGGGAAAAATGAATAAATTAAAAATATTAAGTACAAAATAATAAAAGAAAGGAGGACAGAAAAATATTTAGGACAAACAATACAAATAGAAAGCACATAGTAAGATGGTAGAGGTATACTCCAAATATATTATAGCTACTTTATAAGGACAAAATGATCCAGATACAGGAAAGGGATTGATTTATTTTGTTAAAAAAAAAGTATAATGGAGAAGGAAAATGAGGTAGTGTGATGACCTCCAGTAGCCACTGTGGAATCCTCGACCCGGAGGCTCAGGTTCCCCACTGCACCGGTACCAACTCATCAAACCTTCTTATAAAGCAACTAAATACTGCTTCTGACATATTCCATTAGCATTAACAATGTCCATGCTTTGGCTAATGTCATCTCTCTCTCCTAAAATATGTTCCTCCTTCCTTCTATTTGATTAAACTGTATGCTCTCTATAAGTCCTCAGAGCTAGTTCATGCTTTGATTTCTGACTAGTTGGTTGCCTGTTTGAAGCTCTTGCCTTCTCTAGTCATGTGCTCTTCCAATTCTTGCAGCAGTATTATCTCTCAGGCATCCAGCTCTTCCTATCTAGGTGATTGTAATGTTTATCTCATTATTTTTCTAAACACTTAACTGGATTCTAAGACTTTTTATACGCCCTACACCTAGCCTTATTCCCACATCTAATATGATACTAAGCCCTCAACACAGGCTCACATTGGACTGACGCCGAAGTTACTACCGATGAAGGTGGAAATGACCATGGTGATCAGTGCAAGCTTACAACTGCCAAGCACCAGAGAGTGGAAAACCAGAGCTAGGAGTTTGAGGGGGAATAAAAGGAATTATTATTATTCTCATTGAGCTTCACAAAGTAATTTACAAGTCTTACAAATCCTATTAGAATTTCCTAGCAGAGATGACATTGGAGAATATTACGTTATTAGAAAGAGCGGCATACAGCACAAAGAGCACTGGCCACCCCTCTGGGTTCAGTTGTGTGATAACTTCTTCCAGTCTCCAATTCTTTATCTGTAACATGGGAAACATTCCACATAACTTTCCTCTCATGAGTGGTTGAAATATCCAGTGAAATAATGTATACCAAAGTGTTTTGGAAACTGTAAATATAATAGATCGTGATGTTAAAAAGTTTATTCACAAGTGTACTGTTTTCCTTGTGGACTTTAAAAACCATGTAGAGAGTTGCCTGGGTGGCTCAGTCGGTTAAGCGTCTGCCTTTGGCTCAGGTCATGATCCCAACGTCCTCAGATGGAGCTCCGCATCAGGCTCCCTGCTCAGCGGGAAGTCTGCTTCTCCTTTTCTCCACTGCTTGCACTCTCTACCTCTCTCAAATAAATAAATAAAATAAAATAAAAACCACGTAGAAACAAGGGAGAAAAATTTAGTAAGTACTAATCTAATTAGTATTCTTAATAATTATATTTGAATACTGCTTTTATGTCTCTAATAAAAGACTTTTATGACCTTGATATCACATGACCTTAAGGGAATTTTAAGTTTTCAGTGAGATAGATACGCTTGGGCAAACTAATGTAGGGAAAACAGTGCCAGCAGGGATTAGTGCAACTAATCCAAAATGAGAGCACTTTAACGCAGGCTTTTTCCTACACAGCAATCTCACCAACAGCTACTGTTTAGTGTGCAATGTTAATTTTTAGAAAAACTTTCTTCTAATTAGCAGGTATGCTACGATTTCAAAGAAACAAGTCATAGTTTCCACCCACAATGTCAAGACATTATTTCTGGAGTTTCTTTAGCCTTATAGGTAGATTGCTGCATGTATTATGAATTATGTTAAATTTTGAAAGAGGCTCAGAGGTCTTTGATGGAAGTGGACCAAAACTATGCAGATGATGATAATTATCATTATCACCACCACCACCACCAAGTTGTTTATAAAGGAGAAAAATCCAATTTTGAAGGAAATTGCTAACTTACTGTGCTTTGCAAAAACAGATTCAAAAATGAATTGCTTTCAATTTGGGGGGGCAGGTTAACAAGTCTGCTTCCAGCCTTACCAAGAAATTTAAAGTACAGTAGATATTATGAAATCCATTTTTATGGCTTAAGGGCATCTGATTAAAACCACATACATATATGTTCATACAAAACTGGCTTGTTCTCTGAAATCTTTCTGTAGTTCTCCAAAGTTCCACTGATCTTAAAGAAGCTGTGGTATGTTCCATGGGATACGATTATTTTAAAAGAAATTCCATCTATTTATAATCATTTCCTGGACATCCCCTATGAGCATAGCAGGTGCTAAAAGCGGCATGAAGCCCATTTGGAGGGTGGAACAACATTCAACATTCATAGAACAGTTGGGGACAGTTACATACTGAGCCCGGGTTTATGAAGTAGGCAGGAATTGGGGGAGAGTGGGAATTGGCTGGTGTGTCTCACCAGGAGAGGGGAGAGCTTGTGCCTTATTCATCTTTCTATTTCCATCCAACGTCCTCTTTCTCCTCGGAGCCCCTCACCCCGTCCTCCCCCAAAATAATATCAGGCTTGGATGCAGCAGGCACTTTAGTAAATGGATTCTCATGACCCCCATTCCTTTACCAGTTTGCTTTATTGAGATTTTAAGGCTTTCGACCATATGTTTCTCCTCCCTCCTCGGAGTGTGCAGGTTTTCTCTTTCCCTTCTGGGAATCTTTTCTCAGCTCTCATTTCTGGGGGCTACACACTTAAGTTCTCTTCACCTCTCCAAGGGTAGTTGGACTTATTTCGAAAGGTCTAGCCTTTGAAATGCAGGCACGACCCCTGTTGCACAAGCCTCAAGACAAGGTTCTCTGCTGCCTGAAGCACAGAGCCCTGGAGGATGGATGGAGGGCTTCCAACCACACGTCCCCCCAGCCCCACACATCTCTCATACCAGGACTCTCCACTTGTGGGAGTGAAAGGAAGGGGTAGCTGAGATGGCAGGAAGCTGCACCTCCCTGAGTGGAGGAAGGTGACAATAAAGATGAGGTTCATTGTCGGACAGGTCGTCCTTATGGGTCCTGCACCTTCTGGGACGACGTCTAGTGTTAGAGGAGAATGGAAGCCCAGAATTCAATGGTCCATGAGCCCAAATAATGCAGGACATGCAGTCCCAAAACTTGGTTGGGGGGACATGAGAAATTCTTACCCATATTATGTATGAAGCACAGTTATAGGTAAAATATATAGACAGATACAATTCTGCAGTATTAAAATTTCATGGAAGGGGACTATTAGGAAAAACTGTCTTTAAAACTCTGTGGGGGTGTCAATCATAATAATAAAATAATAATAATAATAATTTAAAAAGGCGAGAAACCTTGGTATAGGGGAATACCCTGGAAGAATAGTGGGTATTAAATCCATAGAGTCTGGGATTAAAAAGGAAGCTTTAAAAAACATCGTCATGGATCTGTGTGGAGGTGGCAATGAGGAAATGTAAATCGCAATGCAGGCAGGGCTGGAGAAAGTGAGCAACACACAGCCGGAGGAAGCCACTTCTTGGAGCCCAGGGCCAGGATTCCATGTCAGTAAAATGCTGAAGTGTGGTTTCTGTAAAGACTGAGTACACGGCATGGTGGTTTACAGGAGAATGAGGCTTCAGTTGAACCGGGTGATGACTGAATCCACATGGCTCTCATATTTCGTAAGTGTTGCATTCATCAGAATCTTGCTTGTATCCAACCAGGTGGCTGCTGAAATTCATCAGAGGCTCATGGAGGAAGAAAAGGAAAACCTGCCAGCAGATGCAAAAGAAAAATCTCCTCAGATGGGCACAAATAAAAAAGTCAAAAAGGAGCCACCCCCAAAGAAGAAGGCAGACAAAAAAGCAAAAGGTATTCATGGTTTTGGCATCCAAAAGTGTGGATGCTCAAACTCCCCTTGGTAGAACACAACTTGTCTAAGAAGGCACATAAAGCTACTGTTGGGTTGGTCTTGTTCCAAGACCCAGGCTCCGGGGGTGCTAGCTGGCTAATCTCGCTGGGTACTAGTCTCACATAACTAATTTGTCCAGATAGCTGAGCATACCCAAGGTAAAATAACCCTCAGTGACAGTTTGGAACATGCTAGAAGAACTGTAGAAGGCACCATGTAATCTGAAAAGTGTGCGTGAAAGGGGCTGCAATAACTTGGAGGAGGTTGGATGAAAAGCAACTGTATGTATCTAAGTTTCAGGTTAAATTCAAGTTTCTGGTTTAATTTAAGCAAGTTTCTCTCTCCTAGAGGCCTTTTGCCTAATCTTTGCCTCAGAGACATGAGGGGAAAGAAAGGGTGAGAGAAAACTCAGGCTGAGAGAGACCTCCTATCAACCTTGGGGATAAACTCTGGCACAAACATTATTCCCCCCTCTGAATGTCTTCACTTGTACATATTTAAGGTGAGCTGATGCAAGAGAGGAGAAGACAGAAGCATGGGAGCAGAAGTCACCCCACTAGCCAGTTGCTCATGAGATGTTTATTAGAACCTGCTAGAAGCATGCCATGATGGGGCTAAGGACACAATGGTGAACTTCAAGAATAGAACAAAAACACAGTCCCTGCCCTGATGGGAACTCTAGTCCAGCAGCAGAGACACACATTTGTTCCATCATTGTTCTTTGGTGAGGGTGGTGCAGGCGACCTTGAGAGCGAGCTCATCTCAGTCCTTCTGAGGGGTCGGGAAACACTTCCCAGCTGGAGTACATTTGAGCAACCCTGAAGTGTAAGAGGGGGAGCTGAGGATGTAGGCAGGTGAGGGATGAGGGGTGCACTCGAAGCCAAGAGAAGAATAGCACCACAAGAAAAACCACACCACTTGGTCCATTGGAGATGGTAAAAATGAAAGAAATAAGCAGCATTTGGAGGACATGCTTCAATCTCCTTTTAATGGCTGAATGGTTGAATCCAGTCCCTTAATTTTACAGACGATAAGACAGAAACCGAATGAGATTAAGCTCCCTTTCACCTGTAATTCATACATCTCTCTACTATTGCAATCACATTTTATTACAGTTTCTTTTTTTACAGTTATGTCTTCTTCACATGACTCAAACCCCTGTGGTCAGACCTTCAAGACAGATTTATTGCACTAAGTAGAGTTATGTGAACGGAGCCTTCAGCTAGAATCACACCGCCATTTCTCAAGGATAGATTATCAGAAAAATGCTGACACATTCTTATTTTCGAATGCTCTTATATAATCGTTGACGTACTTGCAGTTAAGTACTACTGAAATGATTGTTAAGTAGATTACAGATCTTGACCATGAGCCACATTTCAGCCATATCTTCTGGATGTTGTCCCCTGGTCTTTTCTTCATGACGACTGGGACACATTAGGCTAACGCTAGTGCCTCTGATGGAATTACACTCTGCAGCTTGCTAATGGTCTCCAGGATATGTCGTAGTGTGCTAACTTCCATCCCCAAACTCTGCATTGCACCTTCCTTGGAGTCTATAACCATGTCTGCCCTCACTGCACACATTTTCCCATGATGCTACACAAAAGGGGCATTTTTTGGTATGTGTCTAGCCTGGATAACACATGGAGAATTCTCAAGGAAAGATCTGTATTTCCCTCTCACAGCCAGGACTAGAGGTGGTCCTTTCCAAATCCCAAGAGATTTGCTTTAGCCCGCACATTTCGCTTGGTCCCCATTTTGTCCAGGGAGCTGTGCGTCCCCTTGCACGCTGGCTCGCTCTTCCCTGAGTTCCACTGTGCTTTCAGGCAAATCCCCGCCGACGGCAGAAGCCATGCCTGTGACCGTGACAGCAGAGGAGATTGCTCAAATGGAAAAGAGAAAAGAACTGATGCTCAAAATCAAGGAAGAACACCTTGCTGCCCTGCAATTTGAAGGTAGCATTTGGAAAGAACCCAGATGATTCTCTTTGGTGGAAAACAGACCAGCAGGGAAACAGCCCATGACTGGCTCAAATTGTGTCTAGGAGAATACAAAGCAAAGTGATTGAAAAGTATAGCATTTAGTTGGTTGTTTTCATAGGACCACATGAGGGCTAGATTCAGTTGTTCTATAATTGTCTGCTGGGATCTCAAAAAGAGAAAAAGAAAATTTGAGAAGGAGTTAGGAGAACACTAGCAATAATTAACAATCTCAGAGAATAGACACAAAGGAGTAGGTCAGAGTCTGTGTGATTTTACAAGTTGGAAGAAGGCTTAGAGCCATGTGTGAGGTTGGTTTTCTACGCTAAGAATAATCGAGGCCTCTCGTTAGGAAAATAAGTCCCAACTGAAGACTAATAGGCTCTGAAAGTGAGTTCTTGGCAACAGAGGCCACAGAAGAGTCAGTCCTAGATCAATAATGTTTAAGAGCCTCCTGTTCTATAGGTAGCAATGATTTTATAAGATATATTCTCGTGGCCCTTCCACTTGTCTTAGAATGTAGCCCAAAATGGACTTTGAAAAGAAATCGGAAAAATTAACAAATTCAGCCAGTGGCAGTGGAAGAAGCAGAGAAGAAACATGGGAAATCTATTTCAGGAGAAAAATCCACAGACCTTAGTGTGTGCCATGCGCAGCAATAGGCCCTGGGATACAGAGGTTTTACCCTAGTTTTACTAGTGCTAAGAAAATACAATATTGTTGCCATTCTGAGGTTCTAAAGTAGGGAGATCCTCAAGAGACTTTGTATCTTCTGCTTTTTGGAATTCAGAAGTTATCTATTTGTGTTTTCTCACTTCAATTTATCAAAGAATGTATTGCTATAAAGTGCAATAAATGTAAAGCTCAATTTATAATAGTTTTGGCTTAAATAAATTGTCATAGGACCCTACTATGCTTTACATGTTTTTTTCTCAGAGACGTAGATCAGGTATTATGTATATTAAATGTGCACCTCCACTTTCACAAACTGAAGCATGATTGGTTTATAATTGAATTCAAAAGGAAATGCATGTATATATGATCCTTCATTTTCTTTTTAAACAGAGATAGCCACACAGTTCCGGCTTGAACTGATAAAGACAAAAGCACTGGCTTTCCTTGAAGATTTATTAACAAAGGTGGTGGACGTATATAAACTCTTGGAAAAGTGGCTTGGTGAGAGGTACTTGAATGAAATGGCCAGGTAATGTACCACATTTGTCTCTTCCCAAATGAAGTTTTTAATTCCTGGGGACCAAAATTAGCAGGGTTTTAGGCATTTACAACTGTAAATTACATTTGCGAATAAAAATTTTGACATTTTAGGGAATCAAATATGCATTTGTACTGGTTCTTCGCAAACAGTAAGTCATATATCAAACTGTCCTGTTGGAATGTCCAGTTTTGCACATCATTTCTCAGTTTGGTTTTTATGCTGTTCAATTAAGACCTTAATGTACAAGGTATGATTATAGATAATTTAAAAATATTTTTCAGAAGTAAGGTAATGTTTCATATCATTCTAACACTAGACTTATGTTTAGTCAGGACTGATTAAGGAGAGACTAAGGAGTCAAAAACAAGTGCAGGGTTTTACCAGAGAGGCTGATTCTCTTGTTAGGGTAATACCCAGTTCTACTTGGCTCTTGGGTCCCAAAGGTTTTTTCAAGGCTTCTCATCTCTAGTGAGGGTCTGAGAGTCTCATTTTCTTAATTCTCCCTTAAAAAGCAGCTCAGCAAAGCAGAAACAGCCCTCAAATGAGAGTCAGGAGACATGATGTTCCAAGAGATGGGGATTCCCTTATTGTCCACAGATGAACACCATGCCTAATTGCTTGGGGCCCCATGGGCTTCATCGGTAAAAGGAAACCCTGCAATCAGGCTATTTCAGAGGCTTCTCCTAGATCTAGATTCTGTGAACACCATGGTTTGGAATAAATATTTACTGAAAATTTAGAAGTTGCTACCTACATAGAATACAAACGTCAAGTATTCTCAGAAACAGCTATGGTCTGAAAGATAATTGTTATGGTTTGTTTTCTATAGTCTTTGTCTCATAATGAAAGTTCTGTTGTAAAATCTTCAGCCAGCTTTTTTTATGTCTGTTCTGCTATCGAATAACACACACACACACACACACACACACACACACACACACACACCCCTCTCAGCCTAGTAACCTTACTGTAGTAAGGCTTCAAATAATTTGACTACCGGGTAGCCAAGTCTGTTACTCATTAGTGTCATAGAGCGGTGGTGTTCAGTTCTGCTCTCTGCCTGCCGCTTACAAATGAAAACGTATTTTCTTAATTCATAGAATTCACAGCCCCCAGCCATGTGGCCACCAAGAGTAAATATTTCTTATTTTTACCAGAAGTACTCCAATTTCTCAGATTTATATTATGTGTATATATCTGACCCCTGAATGTATCCACAGGAAATTAAAACTAGAACTGTTCATGCTTTCTGCTTTAGTTATTGTAAAAACTCTCTGGTGATAAAAGGAAAATATAGAGAGAGCTAAGAGATCCCTTTGAACTTCAAATCTTGCTTTTCATTCCCTTGGCTTCCCCCTGCAACTCCGTCTTGGCGTTTTTATTATTATTATTATTTTTTTACTTTAAATTTATTTTTTCAGGGTTCCAAGATTCATTGTTTCAATCTCTTCCATTCCAGGTAATCTCCACTAGGTGGAGCACACCCATTTTGAGATCCTGGTGAAGGCTCAGTCTCTGCAGTGGGAGGCAGTCCTCAGGCCGCAGCAAACTTAGTTGCTCTCCAGTTCCTTTCACTTCCGCACCCAGTGCTCACACACCACGAGGAAGCATAAACTAATCAGATGATATGCACTATATGGGCACTCAGCAGTACAGCATGCTGGAGTTAAATTCTAGGGTGGTTTTCTCAAAGAAAGCAACTAATACAATTTTTAAAAAATTTTCAGTCTATAATATATTTTGGTGTTCCTCAGTTACATAAAAGCAGATTAAAAATGTTTTTTTCATCATGTCCAATCTTTATTGCAAACTAGAAACACAATCCTTCCTGTAATACAGTAATATCATATTTATCCATGTGCAAAATGTCCTGGCTTTCAAAATGGCCTTTAATTAGGTCCAAAGCTATTCTAGTGTAGGTTAAATTCATGCCCTATGCAATTTCACATTAATAATCATAACGTATGGAGTTATGCATTACTAGCTTCATGCAAAGATAAGGAAATTCAGGGAGCTTAAATAAGTTCCCAAGGACCCATGGGTATGGACTGTTCTGGAATGAGAGTTCAGATTCCAGTGTTCTTTCTATTGCACCTATTACTGCTTATACTACATGATTTAACTAGGAATTATCATTTGTAAAAATAGAAAGCAATTTTAATGGGTTTATATTAATAGAGTCCATTCTGACAATTGTGTCTTAAATAACATCAAACTCTTTTTTTCCAAAGTTAGAGAAACCCTCTCTTCTAGAAATCCATAATCAAATTTGATTAACTTAATAATTTTTCCTGATTCCAAATAAATGTATCATTCTAATAGTTGTATTTTACATATTCTTCTGCCATATAACTTTATTCTGGTGCATGCTTAGAATGTAAGGAGGTAAGGAAGTAAGATGAACAATCTTACGCAGTAAAACGTTCTAATACTAATCAAACTATATTTGATGAAGTCCCTTTTTGTTCAGCTTCATATAAATATGTGACCATGAGCTCTATAGTGAACATATATCTTATTTCCGATCTATACTTATTTAATTATACTCTGTCTTTTCACAAAGTGGGTTTAAAGAGAATTGGAATTAGTAAACATGCAGGTTGAATTGCCTACTTTAGCTGTACAATGTGTAGACTCTGTGTGTACATCTAGTGAGCACTGTTAAGCCAGTAGTATTTAGTGGAGATAACCCTATGCCTTTTTCCATTTTCAGTGTGGAAAAATTAACTGAGGTGGCTCGCTATCACATTGAAACATCCACAAAAATTCAGAATGAACTTTATTTAAGCCAAGAAGATTTCTTCATTAATGGCAATATGAAAGTCTTTCCAGACCCCCCTCCCCCAGTACGCCCCCCACCTGTGGAAAAGGAAGAAAATGGCACCCTGACCATCGAACAGCTTGATAGTCTTCGAGATCAGTTCTTTGATATCGCACCTAAAGGTAGGAAAAGTAATTATTGTGAAAAAGCAAACAAAAAAATGTTAAGACTAATCAGGGTAGTAGTCACTCACAAGTAAAATCAGCCCCCTGGGATTGCATGTTACCCAAATGAGCCCCCATTCTTGTTCAGTTTCTCACACACCGGCTTCATACAACACAGATCTGACTAAAATGGACAGGAGGAAACCTGACTAATCCTTTAGCAGTATGGTGATCCTCGTTCCTGGTAATTCTTCTCTTTGGCTCATCCCTGTCCCTGGCCAGAAAGCTGGTAAACCTGGATCTGACTCTGCCTAGCAGGGGAGAGAGACAGTCTCTGGACACATGTCCAGTCTAGGGTTTGGACTGAGATGATGACTGTGTTTCTGTCTCCCCCACGAGTCTGTGGAGGGAGACCAGAGAGTAGAGAATTTCCCTTTCCCCTCAGTGCTTCACAGACTAAGAATAGAACCAGGGAAACTGTCAACAAATCTGCTTAACTGATGAATGGGTTCACATGTATGTCTACATAGTATTTTATGTACAGGAATTCTTTATTTCCTTCACATGTTATCATTACGATTCTGTAGCATGTGCAAGGGCTTTTTTTTTTTAAATTCCATCTCTTTCTACTTCCATATATTCTTCAGTGAATTCCATCAATTGATAGCACAAGTAATTCAGACAGATCATATAGAATTATCATCTCATCTCCATTTTATTGGTCTGGCCACTGAGTCACAGAGCAGATTTTACATACGAACATATGTCATTCGGGCATCTTCAGATTCGAAGCTCTTGCCCCTTCTCACTGAACTAAGTCACCTCTCATAATCAGGTTTATTTTATCTTCCAACATCCATGTATTGGAAAATCATTACTTTTCCCTAGAGAATAGCTGACTGACTTTAATATAGCACTAACACAATTCCACTTTCATAGTGATATACTCATTTGCTTTGTAAAAGTCAAGTATTTCTAGATATCCCCATCAAATCTCATTAGTCAAAAGGGCATTCCTTAACTCTAAGTCGGAACACCTCTTTGCTAAGCCCAATGGGTGAAACGGGTATAATCATAGGCCCCTGGGGGACCTCCTACCCTGGCACATGTCAGCTCATCTAATCAGCATGAGTGGTCTCCACCTCCAGTACATAAAGGCACACATGACAACTGTGGACGGACACCAACTCTCGTTGGCGGTATTTGCGCAGGCAGGAAATGTGGCCTCAGCAGGGACCAAAAATGGCAGTTTTATAAAACCCGCCCATGAAATGCCTTCCGTCTGACAGTCAGGCAGATTGAATTCTCTCCCCCAGTGTGTGGGGTTCACAGTGCCCTCTTATTACAGATTTCCTTCTCAAGAGTTGCTTTTGCTCTTCATTATATCTACACTATTTTTTACATAGAAAACAAAAAGATACATGTATAAAGATTCTGAATATGAGATATGCTTTGATTTAATCCTACACTAAGGTGATGGGAAGGAAATCATACAACTAGCAGGTCAAAACCAAAAGCATTTGGGGGCATTTGAGTAGATGGAAGTGGAATTTGGAAATTATCAGCATTCATAACCCCTTTTAAAAGGGACCTTGGTATTCATGATGATAACCACAATACATTCTTGGATCCAACCCCAAAACCAGAGCCTGCATTTCAACTAAAAGTTTAAAAACAACAAACAGCAGCTGTAAGTTGGCATGTGTATGTCTTAGAAGATTAACTCTGGAAACCCTTGGGACTAAAAACATGTGAACTGATGTATTTATCTGTCTTCTGAATATGGTAGAATGAATGCAACAGCTTTCAGGGTATGGTGGAAAGAGGAAGGAAGGGGGGGAGAAAAAAAGAAGGGGGGAAAGAGGGAGATAGTTATATATATATATTTTTAAAAAGTAGGTGCAAAAGGAAAACCACTTGCCTGAGAGACTTAGAGTGTAATTTGAAAAGGCAAGCAAGGAAGAGGAAAATATAAACTTCTATTTAGGTTCTTTCTGGAAGAGAATATAAACTTTATAAAAGTGCTCAAGAATACACAGCAAAAGAGGATCGGTGCGCAGTGAGGCTGGTCAGGGTGTCAGAAAACTTTGAGGGGATACTATCTCAGAGAAAGAAACCGGAAGAACGATTGACCACAGGGATACAGGGGATATTTCAAGTCCGAGGAACAACTCCTGGCCAACGTGCAGATTAGAGGCACGTGTGGATGTTCAGGGAAAGGTCAGGGGTCTGCTTTGCTTCTCTTTCCCCAGCTGCACGAGCCACAGGCAAACAGATGGGAGGCCTTCTCTGTCTGAGGAACCAGCGCCATCCATTTTTATCATATTCCTGGAGAATTACCCCAGACTCAAGAATAAACTTTGTAATTACTGCATAGTTTACAAGGCTATACGATACTGTGAGATTTGAGGGTCTTAAGGGTTCAAAATGACTTATGGTCTATGAGCAGTCTGTTTAAATTCTTTATTGTTAGCTCAGTTATGCTATTTGAACACACACACACATTCATGGATTTTTAAATATGTATAAAGCTTCAGCGCAGTATCAGGTAGTCTATCAATAAAAGTAATGTTCATTGTTGTTATTCTTGCTAATGTTATAAATGGAAGACGAAATAACGATCATTCCATTTTCTGCCTCCCAGAGTCATGGTTCTGTGATGTCTTCTTTGAAGTCAGGCTGCAAATGCGGACATTGCCCCTTCCTGAGGAAGTCCAATAATTACCGCTCACCCTTTCTCCTCGAATTCCTTAGCCCCTAAGAAATCCTTTGACTTTAGTCTTTCTTTCTCAGCTCCATGATTGTTGTTTACTGCCTCAAATGATACACAGCCACCCGTCATTTAAGTGAAGTCTTTTTTTTTATCATATTTCTTCTGAGAATTGGAAAATAATCTTTTATGGTACCTTCCATTGTATTTACCTCAGAACTGTATGATTTCAAAAGACAAGCTCAGTTGAAGTGATCAGTTTTGAAAGTATGGAGCGACGGACTGAAAGTGGTACATTTCTAAATGTGTGATCTTACAGAACTTCTTCTTTGAACTTGAAAATTGCTGTTATTTTTAAGCCAAGAAATATGAGCATTTCCATGAATTATTTCATATGTGCCAGTGTAACCTATGGCATCTAAGAGGCAACTTTCATGCTTACTAAAATATGGTGAAATATGATGAACAGATGTATTTTTCTCCAGGAGAAAAGCATACATGTTCACACATAGTCATTATATAACTAGACACAAGGAAGATCTTTTTTTTTTTAGCAAATTTATAAGGGATGGTAATATCATGAAGTTCCATTTTGGTGACTCTTAATTATGCTACATAAATAAAATTATTGACTGAAATAGATAATCTTTAAGTAAAACTAGTGACTTCAAATACTTGTAAGTAACTAGTATCAGGATATAAACAGAAAAAAACTAAAGCTTAAGGAGTTTTTGATGATTACTAAATGCCCCACTTTAAAAATAAAAGTCTTTATTAAAATAGTCCTTACTAAAGATAATGGAAAACCGAAAAAGGCATTATATACTATAATACTTATATTCAACATTCCTCTCCTGGTCAAAATCTGCCACTTGTAATGATTCTAAATCTCCTTTGGTAAGGTAGTCATGAGAAATAAAATACCATTTGTTGATAAGATCATCACAAATATGCCAGCAAAGGAAAATAACCTTCTGCGTGATAATCATACAAGATCATGAGAAATGCAATGAAACCATTTATCGTGCTAGCATTTTTCTTCCCACCCAGCAAAGAGCCATACTTGAGACTCTTAGGAGTAGCTTAAGTCAGAGACAGCCAATAAATTGGCAAGACATTCTTTCACTGACTGTCCCAGGAATCATTCCCATGACAGTATTTCCAGCACAGAGGGAGATTTAGCCAACATCTTCTGAATTATAACAATAGCCAATATTGGCATGGTGTCTGGCTCCATGAGTCGGGCCCTGTGCTACCATTTCCATGTTGATTCACTTCTTAAACCCATGGCTGGCTGAGTAAGAAGACCCAGCCATCGGTAAGAAGAAGCAGACAGCTCTTTTCAAATCCACCTTTTGTCAAATGTCAATTTGATGTTCTGGGGCAAATTAATTAGCCTCTCTCTGTCTCAATTTTCTCACCTGAACAATGGGGTATTTCAATAGAGCTGCTATGAGCATTAAAGTAATTGACTTATGTAAAGTGTTTAGGAAGTGTCTGGCACATAGAATGTGACATTTAAGTGTAATATAAGCTATTATTATTTAATTATATAACTAGAGTAATATCACATTATTATATAATATATAACATTATACAATAGTGATTCAAACTATTCTAATTATTACTCAAAATGTTAGCTTGATATCCTGAAGGTACACATACCACAACAGAAATCTACAGCATTACCCTGAAACATTTACAGAAAAAAAAAAAGTTATACCACCTGATAGAATTAAACTGTAAGGTATGTGGCTCCCCAGGGGACCATAAACATCCCAAACAAAAACACTCATTTTGTGTAGCACGATAGCCTCTGGGTAGGAACATCTTGTCTCTAAACTTCAAGTGCCAAGCACATCAGGAAGACAGTCTTTTTCCAATAGAAGCAATCTGGAGTCTGTTGAAACTAGAACACTTTAGCAATGTTCCTCAGTCCCCACTTAAACCAAAAGAACTCCTTTTCTTTGTAAACCCATCAGTATTCCATGTAATGCCTGTAGAGATTTCATTCATGGCTATTTTGGCTTCTGCTGAGAGCCTATCCCGGGGGAACATAGTCCAGCAAATCTGCCTTCTCACTCCTTCTTCAAGAGAGGCAGCATTTAGTTGCTCGAGGCTATGAAATTGTTCTAAAAACTCACAAGAGGCCCCTCCTCTGAACCTCTTTCAGAGACCCTTAGATTCCGTGATTGGTCTCAGAGACAGAAGGCACAAACAGAACTCTTGTCTGCGGTGGCTAAGCTAGATTATTCGGGTACATGGTTTTTACAAGAATTCAGAGGAGGAAGTAGTTACTGCTGCCTATGTGGGTCAGCATAGGGGTTAACCCAGAGGAGAATTTTCAATGGAACCTTCCAGGAAGAAGAGCAGGGGAAAGCAAAGGGGAAACTAGAATAGACATGGAGATTTTGAAGTTGCATGACATACTGATTCAAGGAACAGCAAACATACCGCTGGGGCAGGAGGCAGGAGGTGAGGACCACAAAGACTTCGTGGTCAGATTGTGAAGTCTCAAAGTGGCTTACAAAAAGGACATGCAGGAAAGGATTATCAAAGGCCTTTAGTACCAAATGATGTGGTGAGTGGATTACAGGGAGGAAGAGACTGAGAGCTCATCTCTTGGACAACTGAGAAACAGGATTAAGGGCATGGGGGTGGAAATCATTGGAAAGTTCTGTGGATCTTTCTAAGCTAGAGTCTCTGAGATAATTGTAGAAATAGGATTATATATATATATATATATATATATATATATATATATATATATGCAGAGAGGTAAATCCCCTGTTGTAATCTGAAACTTGTTTAAATTAGTCTAACTATATGCAAATCAAAAAATACAGAAATATTTCTAGAAAAAGTACACTAGAGAAGGATTGAGGTTATTAACAGGATTGTGTCTCCAGGTGGCAAAATTTAGGGATTACTGCAAAAAGGAGTAAGGCCCCCATATGTCCTGTGGTTCTCTCGGTGGGTGAACTCCTTCCGCTGTAGAGATTCAGATCACGGAAATGCAGTAGTAAATCTAGAAGCCTTTTGGACCTGTTAAAACTGTCTGTGGGCAGAGTTTTGGCTGCTTCTTCAGGAGGAAACACATTCTCATGAAGCCAGAGAATTTGCATTAGGCAAATTAAAGTATGTGCTCAGAATTCAAGATTATAGCTTCTGGAAAATTTGTTCGTAAAGCAAAAACATAAAAGCTAGCTAAATATGTAGTGAAAGTTAAAGTCCTTTCCTTCATATATTCATTCCTGGGTTCGGCAGCATTGATGTGTTATAAGCAGGCACTGGCCTGGTCCCGAAGGCCTCGTGTGGGAGCCTGAGGACGCAATGTGTAGGGCCCCAAATGATGGCAAGAGGTATCAGTCATAAGGAGGCCTACGTTAAGTG
>PITA01001006.1:36041-164197 GCA_004023965.1 Spilogale gracilis
AAAAAAAAAAAAAAAAAAAAAAAAAGAAAGGCAGCAGCAGATTGACTAATGTTGAAGATTTCCAGGTAGAAGACGTTAAGAGATATGAGATCATGAAAATGAGTTGGGGATGATGATTTTCTTAGACCTGCCAACTGCTTAACACTCATCTAGGCATTACGGAGCACAAAAGAAGTAAGTGTAGTTCTGTTGAAAGAGTTTAAAACCTGACTGTCAGTTAGCCAAGGACAGGAAAGCAGTGAAATGGAATGAAATGTTGAGCTTGTATGTCTGTCTACGTGAGGTAATTTAGTATATCGCGCAAACATATATTCCACTTTCTCATTGAACAATAAAATAGGACAATATAATCTAATGATCACTAGGGTCACAGAAGTCAAAGAAGGGAAGTAAATACGTGGTCCAGGCTGCTTGCCTTCAGAGAGAAACTGTAATTTAGGACATCGCTTTGTGTAATTTAAGTTTTTCTGTCCTACTCCAACAAGTAGGTTTCAGAAATTAGATCTTTGGGGAAGAGAAAAAGATGAGGCATGAGGCACAGTTCCTGGAAACCACCTAGGATGGGTCTAAAAGCCTGAAGCCCTTTCTGTAAATGAACAGATCAGCTCTGAAACTGCCGGCAAAGGAGGGCCTGCAGTGGGAAGGAAGAGAGGGCCAAGGCGAATCTTGTAGACATGCTGCTGTGCATGTCCTGCTACTCTTTCTTCTCACCACAGGAAGCAAATGTCAGCAAAAAGCAATGTCCCTCTTATGCATAGAGAACCAGATTCTAGAGTGAAGAACATACCCCCCTTTGTCCTTATTGAGAAACCTGTAGTAGCGAAGTAGATAAGCATGTGGACTACGGAGTCAGACCACCTCTTAGTGATCCCCAACTCCACCACTGACGAGCACTGTGACCTCAGACAAATTAACTGACCTCTCCGTGCCCTAGTCTTTTTTATCCATAAAATGACAAGTAATTGGTCTATTTTATTAACTATAAAATGGGGATGATGCATTATGAGAATTCAGTGGGGTAAGCCTTAAAGCACTCACCAGAATTTGATGTACCACTTGTAAGCACTCACTATTATAATTTTTTCCAGAAATAATGAGCAAGTGTGGGGCACAGAGATTATGCAAAACTGAGGGTAGATGTTGGTGATTACTGAAAATAACAATGTGGAGTTATTTTAAAGGCAGGGATCCTCCAGATGATGTGAACAGAGTCCCTAAAAAGCAGAAAAGGCCGCAGAAGCTTGACCACTACCTTCCAAGGAGGAACAACCAATTCTTGAAAATCTGGCTAAAAAAATACCCTTGGCTTATATATGATGAGATACTAAATCTTATGTTCTGTGGCCTGTGTCGTAAGCATGGAATGAAGTCAAGGGGAAATCAAGTGAGTTTTTTTTTTGGCACTGACAACTTTAGGACGGAATTTCTCAATGCGCATCATCTTAGTGAGGCTCATGCCAAAGCTTCATTAATGGAAGCAACAAGTCGTTCTCCAGTGAACCGTGCCACCACAGAGCTCATGGTGAGAACCATGAGCAAAGTCACCCTTGGGAGAGTAGAGAACTTATTCAGATCATGCCATGCTATCGCCAAAATGGGACATCCCCTCAAAGACTTCATCTGGATGTGCAAGTTGGATGATATGAAGGGGGTTGATATTGGCCCAGTATTCAGAACTAACAAAGCAGCAAGAACTTTTATGTATTTTATTGCTGAAGTGGAGCGGAGAAATCTAAGAGAGAAACTAGAACAGAGTAAATTTTTCTCTGTCCTCAGTGATGGAATCACAGACAGTTCAACCGAGGAAGCTAAACTTGTCTATGTGCAGTTTGCATGTGCAGGAAAAGTGCACTGCCAAATTGTTGGGGTACAGACAGTAGAAAAGAAGGATCCTTTGGCAATAAGAAATGCCATTGAGAAAACTCTAGAGAGAAATCTTCAACTTAAGCTGTCAAACCAAGACTGGGCAAAGAAACTGGTTGGTTTTGGAAGTGATGGTGCCCCTGGCTCAGAGGGAGAAAACAGTGGGTTAGCCTTGCTTTTAAGAGAAATCCAACCATGTGCACTGACTGTGTACTGCTTTGCACATCATCTTGAACTATCTTACAAGGCCATGTTCCAGAGCATTCCCCTATACAATGATGTTAGAAACCTTCTTCACAGCATTTACCACTTCTACCATAGTTCCCCTCTTCTCAGGAGTTCTCTGATGACTGCTTTCAAAAGCCTTCACCTTCGACCTGTGATGCCTTCTCAAGTAGAGGGCAGGAGGTGGCTTCAAGAATTACAGACAGCCCTCCAAAACTTTCTCAAGGGATATCCTGCAATAGTCCAGCAACTTCATTCAGTGAGTCATTTTGACATACTATACTATTTTAGTTTTCCAGAGTGACAGAGAATATTTTTATGGAGAAATTTGAAATAATAATTTTAAGAAATATAAACCACTATTTTATTCCCAATCTATGTTATAGGCTGATGAAGACAGAAGTGACACGAGTCATCAGAAAGCCAAGGAACTCTTAGAGTTCCTTCTCCAAGCAGACATTGTTAAATTCACCCATTTCTTAGTGGATGTCATTAATATACTTAGCATTCTTTCCCGTGTCAATCAGAACAGAAATTCTTCCATTGCTGACGTATTTGCCACATTAGAGTCAACACTGGAAGTGCTCAGAATATATCAAACAAGGTGAGGAATTGGGGAATAGCCTGACGGTCTGTCAAACTTAGACAGTATGACTGGGGACATTACTTGCCACGTGCCTTTTCACTTAATTGTTTATTTAGGGGATTTTTTTTCCCCTTCCCCAGACCAGGACCAAAAGAACGTTGGGTAGATTCGGTCACACACTTTCATGGTAACTGCCTGGGAGGAAAGGGAGACATTTCTGATGTAAGAAGCACAGTCTTAACACATCTTATCAAGAGGCTACAAGGCTGCTTCAGAAATGCCAGCCAGGATGTGGTGAAGGTTACCATGATTGGGAGCTTTAAACTGTGGCCTGCGAAGATAAATCGAGGTACTCTATATGCACTAACTCCAAGCCTATTGTTCTTTGACTGTCTATAGGTTTCTTTCTTATCTATAACTTTTTCTCTTGTATATCGATGGCAGAATTTGGAGAAAAAGAGGTATCCATCCTGATAGCCCACTATGAACCAGTACTGGAAGCTGCCAATGTGGAAATCGATGAAGTAGACACTGAATGGAACATGTTGAAATTAGAGATATATGCTAGGTAAGCATAGTTGGTATTTATAAATATCTAAATGATACTTGTGAGTCTCAGCCTTTTACATTTTTCATTCTCTCCCCCGCCCCCAGGTTTCAGAACATCCGCAAATTGACCTGGGATTTTGTGAATTCTGTTTTCTTACATAAGTATCCAAATATCCTGACATTAATGGACCTAGTGCTGACCCTCCCTGCAAGTTCTGCAGAGGCAGAACGTGGTTTTAGTCAGATGGAACTTGCCAAGTCACAAAGGCATGCCAACATCAAGGCTGAAAGCATGACGGACCTCCTGATAATCCAGCTGAATTCTCCAGACATTAATAACTTTGACCCAAGGAAAGCTATCCATTTATGGAATACAAGAGCACCATCTTCCACTGGTGACACAAGACCTAATTCTGCTTGTTCATCAAACTCAGAAAGCCATTATGAAAGTGATTAGTAATATGACAAATGTTGACTTTGTCATCGATCAAAGCAAAAACAAATTATTTTTATTCTGAAATTTAGAAGTAAAATAGTAACCAGTCTTCACATCAAACACAAAAAGCATTTGGCATCTTTCCAGACGAAGCAAAAATTTCCTGTGCCTTTCTTTAAAAAAAAAAAAAGTATATATATATATATATACTTTTTTTTTTTTTTAAGGAGAGAAAGAATATGCACATGAGGGAGCAGGCAAGGGGGGAGGGAGAAGAAGAGAGAGAATCCTGACACACACTCTCCGCTGTGTGTGGAGCCCAACATTGGGCTCCACCCATGACCCTGAGATCATGACCTGCACTGAAATCAAGAGTCAGCCACTTAACTGACTGAGCCACCCAGGTGGCCCTTCCTGTACCTTCCTAAGTCTACTTCTACATCCACACATTCTGTCACATTTTTCGGATGGAGGTGACACTTCAAAACAATGGTGTTATTTTGATGTCATCTTTTGCAGAGTTATGGCCAAGGGTGACCAGACTATGATTATGGTCTGAGTTCCCTTGCGCCTGGCACGTAATCTTTACTGTATAATTCTAAATGGCAGCACATTAGATAACTAACAGTGCCAAACTGAAAGAATCATTTTTGTTTTGTTTTGTTTCATTGTTTTGGACCTATGAATAAAATTTCTAAGTTTCTCTGTTTGCCATATGCCTTGGCAATGTAGGTGACAAGGTCCAATATTAAAAAGTTTTCACATTTCATGTTAAGGTCAGCAGACAAACAATTGCTATTAGGCTGGAAGTATTATCTTACAACACTTTGCTTGCACCATAGCTTTAAAGACAATGGAAAAATATCGCACCTCTCCCATAATTTTTAAATACTTAGAGCCTCTTCATGATTTCACAAAATGGATTTTATTATTGGCTTCATCTTGAGGAACATGAGTGATTACTTCTAACTTGTCTAAAGACCAATGTGGTTTTTACTGAAAATAAAGCTCATCTTACTGAACATTCGACTCCCTGGGAAAATGTTTCCCATCTCTATGAAACTGGATATTCAGGTTCAGTCAAAAAGGATAGAGAATTTACTTCTGAACGACCTGTTGGATGGCCAGTCATATCAAAGGAAGAAAGATTCTGCTCTTGCCACCCAAAAAATTAACTTCTAAATCTCGAAATTGTGTATTTGGTTTGAACTGCAGACATTTTAAAAGGATTGGTGCATTTTCTTAAAGATTAGAAGAAATGTTAAGGTTCACATTGGACTTTTATAAATGCTAAAAAAATTCATATGTAAAAAGAAAAAATTGAGATGCTACATCTGTTTCTATTTCTACTCTTTTTATTTCTAAACAAGGAAGAATAGCTCTATACTCTGGACCCGAAAGACCCGACTACATGTAGGAGTCTCTCCTGACTCTAGAAGGTACTTCTGTCAGAGGGCTTAGACAGACATTCTTTAAGCAGATTCATTTATTTTGTTTTCTATTTCTTTTTTAATTCATGTGCATATAATTTGAAACGAGAGACAGACAAAACAGGCTTCCTTTTGGACAGGATAAAATAGATTTGTGCATAAGAGTAAAGCCTTTAAAAGGTTAGTGATTTTTTATGAAATACTTTGGGATATTAAGCCATTTAGATTAAATTATCACTTCCAGACCAGTAACTTAACAATTCAAGTCTCCCTGCACTTACAAAAACAAAAACAAAATCTCTTCTGAGCCAAATGTAAAATGAAAATAAATGTGTTACCTTGATTATGGTATTGATTTGTATGCATTTGAAACACCTTTATCCTGTACTCTCCAAAATATTTTACTCTTGTGCTCTACTTCATATAGGAAAAGTTACAGTTTTTTTCTTTTTAAAGAAAATTCTACTAATTCTACTCTGAGCAAAAAGTCAAAGGAAGATTCCAAATTAAAGTATAAATTCTCAGTATTTTGTCCAATCTGATTTATTACCCAGCCAAAAAAGACATTTTGATTCAGTTGTGACACAATAGCAACAGCACCTCAGAAAACTGATCATTATTCTTATGTTTTCAAATGTCTTCTCTAAAGTTTATGGTTTTAAATAATATGAATAAAAAGATTATACAAATACCCATTTTTGTTCTGTTTTAGCAAAAGAAACAAAACCCTGTTGTATAACATAATTGGAAAAAATATTTTTCATTTTACTATAGGCATGATAGGACATAAAGCATTTACTGACATCCTGCTGGATCTGGTAACCCTGAACCTTGGAGCAAATAACTTACCTGGTAGTTGGATGCACCTCACTCAACCTGAAGTAAGCTTCCATTTTGTATGGGTGTCAAGATTCTGAGTATTCTTCTGATTTGACTAAGTCAGTAGTTTAAATCATCAGTACTTGCAGTGTCTGACATTCAGTGGGCAAGAAATAAAACCTGAACGAAGAACAAATGAGCCTGAATGTAGGATATGCTATGTGTGTATCCAAGCATTGAAAGAATGAATGATGACGCTGACAGTCTGTGAAACATTATAGAGTCCAGGAGGCTCAGCCTGTGAGTTTGTATCTGTTTCTTTTAGAGGGAGTGATACTGACTAGGCCCAGTAGATAATTTGGGTGGTTCTTGCTTTTCAACATAATCTGTTCCTTAGGAATATATTAGAAAACAAAATGGTTATGGTATTTCCCTACAGGCGGTAGAGTCCTTGCACAGCCTCTTCTAGAATCTTTATCCTCCCTCTGTTGAAAAGTTAGAGTCACCGGAGTCACGTGTAAATTTGTTGTGTAAAACAGTAAGCAACAAACTCAAATGTGAAAAAGGTCTGGGTTCTGTCTGGGGTGATTGGTTGGTAGAAGCTGAGGTAACAAGCCTGAGAACTGAATCTCTCTACCAATATAAACTCCTTCTTCCTTCCTCTGAATGTGTCACAAAGAAACAGGAACTGAAAGAGTTTCAGGGTAGAGTCATACAAACATTCCAATGGCATTTCCTGTTTCCTTATAGTTGCAGGAGTTAACATCTTTATTAATAGTAAACTCAGAGTTTGTGGACTGGCGGAAATTCTTATTAGTAATCTCGATGCCTTGGATCATCCCCATGGAAGAAGAGCTCCTCGAGACCCTGCAGAGGTTCAAGGCCGTGGATGAAGAGCAGTTGGGCACCATCACTTTCGAGCAGTATATGCAGGTTGCTACCAAGGCCTGGTGGTACTAATACTACTTTGACCTAAAAGATGTATTACTCACTGATGTCAATTGCCAAGTTTGGGCCAGTGTTCTGCCCCTCAGCTATCCCTGTCTGGGCACTCAGAGGCGGTGCAGATAGTGTCCAAGTCCCAGGTGGAAGTCTAGCTTCCATCCTCTGCCAGAGGGTCTGGAAAAAATTAGAGATGCTAGGAGAGCTAAGAGCCGTGAAAGAAGTCACAACAACTTCATTGTCCTCCTAGCTCCTATACAGTGGTCCTTAACCTTGGCTATAAATTAGAATCACCTGCAAAGCTTTAAATACATGTGAAGTCCAATACCCAATGCTCTTGGAGTAGTAACAAAAATAATACTCAAGGAAATGAACACAAGGAAAAGGGAGGGGCATTTTTCCATTTGGTCACGAGCATGGTAAATGATGAGATAGCTTTTGACAAGAAATGCAGACAGAAGCATCCAATCTGATACAGCAGATGCAGAACAGATTGCTTAAGTTACTATCATGTAAGCAGTAATTAAATATATGAATGGACAAGATACCCAAAGGAAGTGTAGAAAGTGATGAATAGGTTACCTGACCATTGGCTGGGCAGGTAGGCTATACAGGTGATATTTTCCAGAGCGATTTTGGTAGAGCACAGAATCCAGATTGCAGAGGATTGATTATATGAATAAGTCTCTAGGAAGTGAAGATAAAAGTCAATTCATTTTTTTAGAAGTTTGAGCAAAGAAGGAGAATGAAACCCCATAACTAAGAGTGCCTGAATTATTTATTTTGTGTCTACAAATTGAAATCATCTTATTGCTCATCATTTCATATTGCTAGTAGATGCAAAAGATAAAAGTGATTATAAGGTTCTAATTTTGAAATAGGGTAATACTCTTTAGGTGTCTATAATGTATATATTTCAATATTGAAAGAGCACGTCTTCCTATTTCTCTTCTGGTCCTTAAATTAATGGATGGCATGCGTATAGACAGCCCCAATGTTTGTGCTGTTGAGCCAGATAAATTAATACTTGAATATGAGGAGATTCCTTCAAGGCTGGTCAAGATAGGTGCTTGGCTGATTGGGCTTTGATATAGTTGCTTCCCGATTAGAGCAATTTATAGATACCACTATCACTGACCTCAACTTAAAACTTATGAAAATGATTTTGTCTGAAAATAAAAAAGCAGCACAAAATTTACTGTTTTCATCATTGGCTTAAGATTTTAACAAGTGAGCACTTGCAAAATTACCAGCCTTCACTACAGTATGTGCCAATTACCACAGGATATCATTTAAACATCCTTCTGTACAAACAGGTGAACAAAGGATGTTGGCAATTTTTACCAAAATGCTGAGCCAAAACCAGAAATCTCCTTTACCCAAAGTATAAATTTCTTAGAGAAAGTTGGCTGCTACATTGAAAAGAAAGAAGTATTTATTTGAACACCTCCTGTGTTTTGGGAGCAGTCAATTTCCCAGCTCAGCACTCTCCCCTGCCCACCCAATTCCCAGTCCAGGAGGCCTGGGATACGAAGGCCATTTGGAAAGGCTCACTTGGTCATCCCACATGACCTTCAGAGATTTTCAACACTTGCCTGATCTCATACACACACACCAAAAACAAAAACAAAACAAAACAAAACAAAAGTTATATGGCAAAAATCAAAACCACTTCTAGAGCAAAATTGTATGAGATTTGTAAAAATGTTACATTAAAACAGTAGGATAGCATAACGCATTGCTGAAATGGAGTTCTCTGGGAAAGGAGAGTTCTCTACACTGCTTTTTATTTTGTTTGTCCTTTTCTTGTCTTTTAACTAATTGCAAGTTCACCACAACAGCCACTTTAGAGTGTGCTGATTTCCCCAGCTTCTAAAATAGAAGGAGCTAGCTGGTGAATTCTACCAGCCTATGTACCTAGATTGAGCTGTGCAGACGTAAAACGTGTTACCCTTGACCCCCAGCCCTCCTGCAGCGGTGCCTCCACGGTGTGAGGAGGCTGAGCCACTCCATGAAGGATTCTGTGAGAGTGAACTCTCTCAGCTCACCTTCTATTGGTGAGAGTGCATGTGATTACAGGCTTCATGAGTCAAACGTTCTGGGATCCAAACAACAAAGCACTCATTTTTAAGGAAGAGTAAAAAACAAAATAAAACTAACTAACTAACTAAATAAATAAATACATAAATACATAAATACATAAATAAATAAAACAAAACAAAAAGCCTTTAGCCATGATATGGGAAACAAAGGCAGAAGAAAAATTATTAAATTTCCTTACCACATACAGCCCATTGACAAGTCCTCAAAACAGGCAGATTGACATTCCTTTAGGGACTCAATTGCCTTGGTTTTGACACTTTGCTGAGGGCAGAAGGCAATCTTAGGCCAACATCCAGGACCCTGTAAGTCTACTTTAACATAAAATTTCCTTGGGAAAGGTCCTTTATCTCTTACCTCCCAAGATACATGTTGGCAATCATCCCGCAAGTATATGATTCACCCATATACATCTAAAGGGTCTCATGACTAAGTTTTTACTAAACAGTAATAAATAACCTTTCTTAAAAATAGTTAGCCCCCTCAAGATCCTGAAAACCTTATTTCTAAAATATGTGGAAGACTTACACTATCCCTAACCCCCTCCCAACTTGAAAATATGTGATGGGACTCTCCTCATGACTGCCAGGGCAGCTCTTTCTGCTCATGGCTCCTGTCCCCATGCTTTAATAAAGCTACCTTTTTGTACCAAAGACATCTCAAGAATTCTTTCTTGGCCTTTAGCCTAGAACCCTAATATCTTTCCTATATCATACCGTGTTTTAGCAAGAGAGCACATGGGACATTTCCATCGTTTAAAGAGAAATCACCTAATAATCCAGTGAGACATGATATGGTTGACAGAAACTTGCTTTATCAATTTAAACCCTACTATCCAGGTTCATATGTAACATTTCACATTGCTAAAATTTTCACAGATGACTTTTTAAAAATCATAAGAATCCTTGGTTTTAAGGATCAGGGAAAATTCCTGTTTATTGAAATAATTAAACATGGAATTGAGAGTCAGTTGAAAAATGGTAGGAGGAATTGGGCTCCAATCTCTATTTCTTTTTTCCCTTCTAGCTTCTTTTAATATTTCCCTCTTTGTCCCCAGTTTTCAACAGTTTGATTATTGTGTTCCTTGGTGTCATTTTCTTCATGTTTCTTCTGCTTGATTCACTGAGCTCTCAAATCTCTGTGGGTTTTGTAGTTCTTGTTAGATTGGAAGCTTTTCAGGATTTTTTTTCCCTAAATATTTTTTCTGCACACGCACCCAATCTCAAAATCCAATCACGTGCTTATTGTCCCACAGGTCACCGTTCATTTTTTTTTCCAGTCTTTTTTTCTCTGTGCTTTACTTTGTATTTATTTCTATTCCTGTGTCTTCAAGTTCACTAATCATTTCCTCTGCAGAGCTGAATCTGTTTTTCATACTATGCAGTATATTTTTCATTTCAGATATTAAATTTTTTGTCTCTAATAGTTCAAGTTGGTTCTTTTTTATATCTTTCACTTCTCTCTTCCTTATGAGCATGGTTTTTCTCTATCTCCTTGAATAAATGAAATATATTTAGAATAGCTGAAGGAACATCCTTCTCTGCTCATGCTATCATCTGTGTAATTTTTGTGTTTGGTGTTATTGATTGGTGTTTCTTCTGACTATGGGCGATATGTCACAGCTTGTCTTGCATACTTAGTAACTTTATATTGGATGCTAGATGTTATGAATCTTATATTGCTTATTGTTGGGTACCCAATTTTATATAACTTTAAATATCGTTGGGCCTACAGTGGTGTTGTTGGAATCACTTCTATCCTTTCGCGGTTCCAATAAGATTTATAAGGGTGGGTCCAGAGTGGTCTTAAGTGGGGGCTATTCTGGTCCCACTGCTAAAGCAATTATCTCTGGGGCTCTCTCCAGTGCCTGTGTTTGAGGTGATCCTTCCACGCTGCTTGGTGGGTAACATGGACTCTTCTTCTCAGCCCCATGTGAGGCTCAGGAATTGTTCAGCTTACTCCTTTCCTGTGTTTTTTTTTTCTGCAGTTTCTGGTATCTTTCACAAACACACATCCACAGATAGGCAAGTCAAGACTTATAGAGATCCTTCTGTGAATCCGTAGAGCTTGCTCTCCCACTCAGTGCAACTCTAATATTCTGCCCCCAAAATTCTAGCCATCTTGCCCTGCCTCAACAACAGATTTTGGCCTCAGAAAGACCACCAGGTTCTATTTGGATGCCTCTCCTGGCACTGCAGCCTGGGAACTCCCTCCAGCCTGGAGCACTACTAAGACTCCTTGGTTGCTTCTCTTAGTTCAAGAATTATTGCCCTGTGTTGCCTATCATCTAATGCCTGGAAAATCAGTTTGCAGATAAGTTGTTCATTTTTCTTATTGTTTAAGGCAGGAGAGTAATTCTGAACTTTGGTGTTCCATCATACCCCTTACTTAAGCTCCTCACCTCTCTATTACCCTCTGAGTGGTGCTGACCCTCCACGGATTAGCTATTGGGCAAGGGTCTCCTCCTGGTCAATGCAAAAGCACATTCAAAGCCCGAGCCCATGCTGGAACTTAAGCTTCTTCTGAGTCTTCTCTCTCACAGGGTTCCACATAGCCTGCATCCCCTTTGGCCCAAATGAAAAGAAACACCAATTCTCACCTTTGGGAGCTTCATCCCTTTACAAGTTACCCAATGCCATTCCAGCCTTCTCTCAAAGCATAGGTGATGCTTGGAAAAAAAGAAACCATAGAGCATAGGCCAGATTCAGGTTAGGCAAGCTAGTGGCTCTTGATTTTGACAGTGGTGGAGTGGGTTGTCACTCTGGAAGATGGTAAAAGAGCTAGACCTGGTAACAAAATGCATATGTATATGAAGTATTTACCATGTGCAAAAGTTAAAATTGAAATGACATATGCTTTAAACCTAAAGGAATGGACCAAATGTCCATTGTGTGGTATAAACAAGTCAAACTGGAGTTTAGAAGCAAGATCAAGGAGGGCATCTCTAAGGAGGTGTGATCAGAATAGAGCCTGGAGAGATATGCAGGTTTATGTGGGTGTACAGGAAGTCGCATCTGGTAGAAGGGATGATGTGAACAGAAGAGCAAGAGTAGTAAATGCTTCCAAACAGAGAATATGACAGACTAAAGTTTTGAGGAAATTGATATGGTTACATGGAAACAAAGTATAGTTACAAAAATGACTCAGAGCCTGGGATGGCCTGTGACAGAAATAAAGAGGCTCTACCCCAAGGTGGCAGGAGTAGGGATGGAAGGAAGGAAGAGAAGGGAGAGACATTGACAAATAGGAATCAGAGGATTCAATAACTGATATCACATATCAACTGAAAAAGAGAGATGTCATTAAAAAGTCCGCCATTGAGCTCTTGAGTCAGTCAGTCACTCACTTAATAAAGATTCTTCCAACAATGTGCTCCAGCACCACACTAGGCTTTGAGAATAGATAGCCACACGAAGAGGACATGTGGAATGTGAGCTAGCAGTATGAGTGAAGACCCTTCCAGAATATTACCATGCATGTAAAATCTAGGGCAGTGACCTCCAAACTTCATCACATGTTCTGACAGATAAAATATAGCTAGCATCCTCAATACGGGGATTTTCATTTGTAAGTTATACATGAGTACTGCTGGACCAATACATTATTTATATGAATAAACTTTTAAGAATAAAAATTATATAAGAATGATATCAAAATATGTGTAAATGGAAGTTCTAGGATTTTCTCCGGCATCCCCCTGGTTTTTGGACCCTATTTTGAAGACAATTGCTTTAGACAGTTGAACAAAATGGTTTCAATCCCTGTGGCTTTTAGAGGAATGATGCTTTAATAATTTTCATTTGTATTCTTTGTATAGGCTGGTCTTTGGTTTACGAGAGATAAAGATATAAAAATTCCAGAAAATCCTCTTGAACCCCTGCCATTCAACAGGCAAGAACATCTTATAGAGGTAATTACTGATATTCTTTAAAAAAAATGTACTACTACATTTTTGTATTTTCTTCCAATTGTGTAATTTGTTTTGGATTCCATCCTCCCAACTCCCAGGGCCTTTGCTCCATCCCCCAGAATGTAGAGTTTAATGTTCATAAAGTGACAACACAGAAAAGTTCTGGGGGGAGGAGATAGGGATCAAAATCTTAGAGTCCTATTGTTAACTCTCTGTGTGATCTTGAACAATTTTCACAGCCTCTCGGGTCTCATTTTCCTCATCTGTCAAAGTAAGCTGTTGCTTGACACATTTGTCTCTGAGGGTCCTTCCAATTCTAAATGCTTAGGATAAGAACTGTCATTTTACCAACACAGTAATCTGCCCTTGGGATACATTTCAAGACAGCAAACATGCGTCTGAAATTGTGGGTAGTACAAAACCTTATATGTACTTTTTTTTATAAGTTAAACTTATAAATTAAGCACAGTAAGAAACTAGCAATAAGGGCACCTGGGTGGCTCAGTTGGTTAAGCAACTGCCTTCAATTCAGATCATGATCCTGGAGTCCTGGGATTGAGTCCTGCATCGGGCTCCCCAATGGGGAGTCTGCTTCTCCCTCTGACATTCTCCCCTCTTATGGTCTCTCTCACTCTGTCTCTCTCAAATAAATAAATAAAATATTTAAAAGAAATAAACTAGCATAATATCTAACAATAAAATAAAGCAATTGTAACAATATCCTTGTAATGAGAGTTATGTGCCTATGGTCTCTCTCTCTCAAAATTTCTTATTGTGTTGTACTCGCCCTCTTCTTGTGATGACATGAGATGATCAAATGTCTGTGAGGAGATGAAGTGAGGTGAATTACATAGGTGAATGACATAGGGGTTTCACCTATGTGATGTAGTGTTAGGCTATTAGTGACCTTCTGATGATTCATCAGGAGGAGGAGGATCATCTGTTTCCGGACTGAGGTGGACCACAGTGGACCGTGGGTAACTGCAACCACAGAAAGTAAAACCACAACTAATAGGGACTACTGTGTTTGTTTTTGTCCATTTCTCTTTGATTTTGATTAACTTGGACAACGTACCAAGGGTTGTATAAGTATTGTCCATGACCCATCAGATTACTATTATTATCAATATGATTATCGCCAATATGGTATTATTAGCCTCTATCCCTGAGATAGCCACAGTAGAAAGCAGGACCTTAATACATGTAAAGTACTCTGGCTTTAGTGTAAATGTTTAAAATATAAAAACATACATAATAACCAAATTCAGTAGGATATGAGAGAAGTTGCATGGCGGATTTAGAGAGCTCAGCAAACTAGGGGCGTTAATGGTCCAATTTCCATCCAGTCATTAGTTTAAAACTATAGTACAACATTGAACAGGACACCAATTATAGCCTGAAAGTGAGCCGTTCCCTTCAGTTGGGTGCATAGTATCAGAGCACCTCTCTCAAGCTGGCAGGAGAGCAGGTAAGAGACAGGGGTCAAGGAGTTGCCAGAGTCCAGGGCATGAGACTGGCAGGTGTGGGGACAGTTTTTTGTCTTAGTAGTGGTGGGAGTTTTCAATGTGAAACTGGAGGACTGAGACCAACCCTGTAAAGCCTTTGGAAAGCCATTCTCGATATGACTTTGTAAAAAAATCTGCCAGCAATAAACAGGTTCTTCTGTGAAGAAACTGGCAGTGTGAATATGAGGTCAAGTCAAAGCACTTTCCTTTCAGCCAGAAGTTCTAGAACTATTGATGGAGGGCAGAGCCCTTTGGTCGCTCACCCAGCAACTATTGACACCAGACAGACAGGGCCCTGTGACTGCCCTGATGATTGCTAGGAGGGGAACTTTGCGAGCCAAGGAAAGGAGCGGCCCCCACCGATTGGCGCCCAGACCGCCGGACAATGACTCGCAAGAGCGGAATGAAGTTGGCAGCAGAGGCAGGACCATGAAGCCTGAGAAAGAAGTGAGACAAAGGATGGCTGACATGTGTGTGCACGCATGAGTATCTGTCTGTCCAGAGGACAGAAAGGACTGGTGTTTTCCACCCCTCACTGCCTCACATACTGGATGCCCAGAACTACATAAATCTTGGTACTCTTAAACTGGGAATCAAAGCACAGATTCCAGTGTTTGCAAGCTTCAAGGTTTTGATGAAGTTACCTCTGTGCCTTGGTTTATTTTAATCCCTCTCCAGCGGGGTTGTTGTGCAGAGTGGGTGATTGGCACATAGCTAAACAGAAGCTAACCATGCTAACTATAGTTGGTTGAAGAATGATTCATGGTTAGCATGCTAAAGAAAGGTGTGCGAAGAAGGAAGATAAAACAAATTCATCCCTTTGGCTGTAATTAGAATAGGAAAAATCAAATTGGGGGGGAGGTTGAGGAATGCCCCATGGAGAGGGAATTTTGGGAGCCGTGGGCTCTGTCCCCAGTTATGTCATGACTCACTGTAGGAGGCTGAGCAGGCCCCTTGACTCCGAGGGACTGTATCTTCTTAAGAAGAGGGCTTAAACTACAGTCTCAGGTCCCACCCAATTCCTCACTTGTCACTTGTGATCTTTGTGACCCAGGGTCCATCTCTGAGCTGCACAGGCAGTGGCTCCTGGAGGCAGGCCATTAGCACCGTCCATGGACTTGAGTGACCCCAGAGTCCCAGAAACTGGATAGATGGCTCCGTTGCATCCAAAAAAGGAACCCTGAGACTTGCTTGTGTTGCAATCATAGTGTTGTCCCCCGACAGTGATGGCATACTTAGTGATGACTGACAAGGTGCCACAGGTCATGTCCTGGCTTTCCAGCTTCCCACATACTCAATGCCAAGAGCAACTATTCCAGCATTTTAAAATCCTTAGAAATTTCTTGATAAAAGGCAATTTAATTTTTGCTGTATTCAAATTCACAAGTGTTGTCTTAATAGCTCCACATCTTCTGTTCTTGTGGAATCCTTCTTTTACTTTTGGCTGATAATATTTGTTGAAGCCAGGTGTGAAATACTAGCTGTTTGTTAACAGATCCCAAATGCCTATTTCCATTTCAAAGCTCCCTTGCAAAACTCTTACATGCAACTGCCCATTTGATATCTCCACTTGAATATTCTAGTAGATATTTCAAACTCTCCATGTCCAAAGCTGTGTACCTCAACTCCCGTCCCTGCCACCCCACCATTCCCTTCTTCATCCAAAGCTCTCTCCCTCTCAGTCAGTGACCAACCTTTGACTTTCCAGTTGACTAAGTCCTATAACTCATCCCAAATCTTCTCTTTCAAACCCCACCTTTGATCCCTCAGGAAAATCCTGGTGGTTCTATCTTCAAAATAAACTGAGGATCAGACAATTCTAAGCCCCCTGGCCATTACTGGAATAAGCCAGTCAAGCTCACTTGGATGACTGCAACTGCCTCATGATGGGTCTCCCTGTTTCTCCTTTGTCTTGGTTCAGATTACCGATGGAACATGGCAGCTTCTACTCAAAACCTCCCATGGCTCTGCGTCTTACTCAAAGGAAAAGCCCAAATCCTTAAGTAGCCAACCTGGCCTTGACTCTTGTTCCTCTATCCCCTCATCTCCTGCTGTTCTGCCCTGGCCCATCGGCTTCAGCCACACTGGCCTTCTTATGGAGTAACCATGTGAGGTGCGCCCCCACCTTAGCACATTGCCCGCAGCAATTCCTTCTGCCTGTAATGCTCTGAGCCTGATGTAGTTCCTGGCAATACCCTCCAGTCTTTGTTCAAATTTTACCTTCTCAACTGTGCAATATGTCTCCCTCCCCACTCTTCACTCCCAGTTCCTCCTTTCATGATCTAATTTTTGTGTGTGTTTCCATAGTCACTGCCTAATTTACCTAACTTATCCTACGCGTTCTTTATCGTCTGTCTTCCCTTCTAGAAAGTAAACTTTTCAAGAGTAGGCATCTTTTTTTTTACTTTAAATTTATTTTATTTTTTCAGTGTTCCGAGATTCATTCCCCATTCCCCACACCCAGTGCTCCATGCAATGGGTGCCCTCAGTACCCACCACCAGGCTCTCCCATCCCCCCACCCCCTCCCTCCAAGTCCCTCAGTTTGTTTCTGTGTCCAAAGTCTCTCATGTTTCGTTTCTGTCCCTGAATTACCCTACTTCACATTTACTTTCCTTCTCCTACTGTCTTCTATATTACCCCTTATGCATCAGTAGAAAAAGTCAAGTATCACATGGTCTCACTTACTTGTGGTGCATAAGAGTAGGCATCTTTATCTCTTCTTTAGTGAATGCATTTTCAGCACCTAGACTAGTCCATACCTAGCACATCATAAGTCTTCAATTAAGTACTCGAAAATACCCATTCATTAGCTCACAGTTTCTGTGAATCAGAAGTCCAGGCATGGCTTAGATGGGTCTTCTGCTTGGGGTCTCACAAGGCTGAAATCAAGATATCAGTTGCAGTTGCAATCTCATCTGAGGCCAATCCCAAGCCTGGTTCCAAGACTGGCTTCCAAGATGGGTTACTGGCAGGATTCAGATCCGTGCAGCTGTAGAACTGAGACCTTCCGCCCTGAGAGACTGCCTGTTTTTCCCTGCCACATGCCCCTCTCCAGAGCTGGACAGTTTGATTCTTCATGGCTAGAAAGAAAGCATCTCTCTGACTTGAAATCTCTCCCTTAAGGCCTGGGTCCTTTTCAAAAGGGCTCACTTGATTAGATCAGGCCCAAGGCAGTCTTTGTTTTGATTAACTCAAAATAAAATGATAAAAGACCTTAATTACATCTCTAAAATCTCTTTACTTTTGCTATGTAAGATGACCTACTCATGGGAATGATTTTCCTCAGTCACAAGACCTATCCACACAGAAGGAGAGGAGATCATACAAATATACATGTGGAAACTTTCTTAGAATTCTGCCTACTACAATATTTTAAATGATCTTAGGAACACAGCAAGTCTTACCTTTTATGAATGTCCTATCCATTGACTTAAAATCAAGTCTGTGTAATTACAGGAAGAGTGCACACGCATCGGCTTATTTCATTTTTGCTCATCTTTTTTCAAGATAGAATATTTAGTTGCTTTGTTAAGGGAAATAATGATATATTGTGCCTGCATAGCATTTATAAGAGCAATTCAGAAGACATCATAAAGAAGTTCAACAACTCCTCTGAAAGAAATGGAAGACAGGCCCTCAGGGACCCTGCAGTGCTTATCTGTTAGTATCAGTCTCCCTTCTACTCCTAGTCCTGCTGGTAGTCCCTGAAGTGATGAGAGGCAAGAGGAGATGAAGAAAGCACAAAGTCCTGAAGGAACATACCAGCTGGATCATGAGAAAAATGAGAGGATGCCTTATTGTCGAAGAGTGTTTTTAAGCATTCAGGATAGCTCTGTGTCTGGGTTACAACAGACTTACACCTCCATTAACTTTGATAAAAGTGACTGAATTAATAAACTTGCAGGTTCCACTGATCCCTAAGACTCTTTCCAGCTTTGTAGCATAACAGATTCTATGCAGTTTCCTATCAAAGTGATTTTTCTTTAATTTTTTTATTGGATTTGTCAAGTATCAGAAACTTATTCTCCCAGCTATCTAAATTTACTCATAGTTGTAAGGATCATGGGTAATATAGAATAGCTTGGTATCTATGGATGTAGGCATTTGGATGCTTGCTTCTCAAAGCGGAGGCCAGTGCCAGCAGCTTTAGAGTCATCTAAGAGCTTGCTATATGTGCAGAACCTTACCTTGCTATAGGGTCTAGAACCACCTACTTAATCAAAATCTAAATTAAAAAAAAAAAATCCTCCAGGTCATTAAGTGTGCATGTTTTACAAATGCTCGCGAAGGAAGCCAGTCTCCTTTTCAAGCAGGGCTGTGGAGCTGGTTAGGTGCTTAAGTGTGCCCTGTGAGTCCCAGGATTTGAGCTGCTTTCTTGGGCCCCACGGAATATTGGATTCCCACACACTAATTTCTCTTACTTACAGATGCACAGGGCATATAAAGTTGACTTCCAGCTCAGTCATCTAGAGTGAGAGACATTGAAAAAAAAAAAAAAAGATATTCAGTGATTAACACATTCTCTACTCCAGCATGAATCCACAGTGGAAAAAGTCATATGACTATCAATAGATTAAGTATGGAGTTCAGAGCAGTGTTAGCAAGTTGAAAGATTTTAATGGCTAGACTCCAAGTGGCTCTAGGCATCGTTTCCCCCTCTTTCCACTCACCACAGGGAGAGCTACTAGAAGCTTTATATTTAGAAGTCAGGGCCCAGTGTGTCTGAGTGATGATAAGGATAGACAGATAGGTCCTTGCTCTGTGGCTCCCTTTTCCTGCTTCAAATGTAGTCCCCACCACCTTTATTATCATATTCTTTCTTAAATATGTTGATACCATTGATTAGCATACAATTTTCTTAAACATTAGAATTTTGAGCCTTATACTCCTGTATTTTTCCGTTAATACCATTCATTTTATATTATGTTTATTGATTCAATCCTCAGAAAGTGCCCTTATTCTAAAGCTTCTGGAAGGATCCTTCATTGCCTGTCTACCTACTGTCTACCCATTTTAAGCCTTTTAATCTTTGATTGAAATTCTTTTTGTGTGACAGTTTTTCTTTAGGCTCTTTGCTGACCATGAGAAGGATCCACCTCAACTTGACTACACACAGATGCTGCTTTATTTTGCTTGTCATCCAGATGCTGTGGAAGGGGTCTACAGGGCCCTCAGTGTGGCAGTTGGGACCCATGTCTTCCAACCAGTCAAAAGTTATCCTGTTATTGCAGAAAAGGTAATTTTATCCCAGAAATGGATGAGCATTGGAGTCTGGAGGGGGATGCCTATCCTAAACTTCCAACAGAGACTCTGTTTCATCTCTGTATTTTTCTGGGTACCTAACACAACACTTTACACATAGTAGGTCTTCACTAAATCTTTATTCAATTGGATTAAGAACTGAGACCCACGATCCAAAAAAATACCTTTGTAGTAAAATCGAAATTTGCTCAGTTTCTTGGTGAAATCCATGTCTCCATAAAAGACAGCCTTCGTTTTACATGAAGTGCTGATCCTTATAAATGAAAAAGAAGTAGGTATCAATCCAATCTGTCATCCTCTGTGGGAATTCTATGTGAAACAAGTTTGGGTCTCAGACATCCCACATATATGTGACACTTGATAGTGTTTCAGGCCAAATCCCAGCCTCCTAAAATCCACAGGTACCTTGTATTTCTTACATCCAAGGATGAAGAAGCTTAATAGATAACAAACTTTCACATTACCTTTTAGATTTCTGAAGGATTGGCATTCCGTAGCTTTTTTAGGGATGGAAAGGCCTCAGAACAGGGGGCTAACTGATGTACTTATTAGGTTCCCACTTGCATGACTTTTAGTATTACCCTGGCCTTTGGGGTACAGAGAAGTGGTCTCATAACAGAACACTTTTCTCTGTCCTCCTTTTATGGACACAGAGGAGAGAGAGGTACTGCCCAGTCCAAACTCTGCAGATGTCCCAACCGCACTTGTCTGCCTTTCATCCATGTCTGTCAAAGCAGAGTATGCTTGGCTCCCTTAAAAAACAAAACATAACAAAAGTGGGATAAGTTCTGTGACAGCTTTCACATAGGCAAAGAAATAGACCGTCTTAGATGTGACCCTGAATCTTGGCCCTGAACAAATGGATGATAGATATCTTTCCTCTCCCATCAGGGCCAGAGTAAGGCCAGAGAGGTCCCCAGTAAGCTGGCCACTCAGGCCTTTTTGACCTGATGTACTGTAGATGCTATTTCAACATTTACACAGTGACAGAAAGTACAGCAAGAAGTGTTTGTTTCACTCAAGAATTCTGTCTTCTTAGAGGAAGGCAAGTTTCAGTTTTCCCAAGTAAACAAGGAGTTAGATTCAAGCTGCATTTGCCACTTCCCCAGGGAAGTTCCAGTTTTCCCCTCTAGGCTGCGTCTCCCTGAGCTAACTCTCGCATGGATCATGGTCTGAAAGGCGGTCTCTGTCAAATGTCTGTCCTCCAGGAGAGCTTCCCTGATCTCAGATGATGTCAGGCACCCCCTGCCATATGTTTCCGGAACATTCTGTGTTTCTTTCACAGTACTTTTCACAGTAAATACTTCATCAGATCAGCTTCTTTTCTAAACTTTAAACACCTTGGGAGCAGGGAGGGGCCTTCTGTCTTGTTCTGAACCTGCCACAACCCCGAACCCGAATTACTAGCACAAAGCTCAGCAAAAATTTCATTAAGTGAGTCAGTTAATTAATAATTAGCTTTGCATATCATGCTCTCTGCATAGCCCGGTGATCCACAAGGGATACAGAAGAAGTGAGATTTGTTCCCTTGAAGGGACTTTGTCTAATTGTCCCCATCTGTGCCGAAAAGAATGGGAGAACAACGTCCCAAACATGGAAGGAACACAGTATAAAGGACAGATTAACACAGGGTCTAACTGACCAAAAACAGTCTTTATGCCTTCTTTCCCACCTCCTTATCTTTGTTTTTGCCATTGCTTCCCCCTGGAATACCCTTCAAATCCTTCCCGATATCCGAGGCCTTTTCAACTATCAGATGATTCATGAAGCTTCCCCTGACACTCAAGAACAACACTGAGCACTCTCAACTGGGCCCCCTTATATTCAGATCCTCCCAGACAAGGTTGAGTACCACTGTATGCATACATGCGCTTAATCAACGAATAATTATCCAGCTTTTCTGTGTACTGGTAACCACACTTGACCTGGGGATAAAGTAAGTAACATATAGAATAAGTCATGTAGCAATCAATGCTACAGGGAAGAAAAAGGAATATAGGGAAAAATACAGAAGTTGGGGTGGGTTGCAATGTTGTGAAGAGCAGCAAGGTAATTGCAATTTTAAGTAAAGACAGCAGTGGATGCCAACCCCTGTTTCCAAAGACCAGCCATTGCAGTTGGAGAGCAGTGAGCTGGAGGAGAGTAGTTGGAACAAAAAGTGAGGGTGAGAGGGCCCTGAGGCCACTGTAGGGACCCTGGCTTTGACTCTGCCAAGAGACGAGATGAGAAGTTATTGGAGCATGGCCATCTGACTTAAATGTATGGAGCTCTCTGGCTGCAGGGTTGAGAGCAGACTGTGGGGGGAAAAGGGTGGGAAGTAAGAAGAGCTAGTAATTCAGGCAGCAGTTTGTCTGTCTATTCAATAGAATCCTACTGCTAAGTTACTTTTGCCTTGAGTTGGGGACAACATGTTAGCTGCTACACAGCAAGTGTTCAATCAGTGTTTGTAAACATGGCAGAAAAGAGTGGAGGAAGAGAGAGAGGAGAGGAATGGAGTCCTGTTTGCAAGGTAGAGAGGAGAGCAGACATTCACAGCAGAGGCAACTGTGGATCAGGCAGGCCGCAATGGCTGGAGAGTCCAAGGGAAAAGCAAGTGCTGGGGTTGTTGCCATAGCAACAGACAGCTGCCGCCGCCCCCCCCCCCCCCCCGGTGAGTAGCGGCCAGGTCAGCCAGCACAGCAAGACTCTGCCTCTCCTTTGTCCCTAAACCATTCATTCCCAGAAGCTAGTGACCCACCAGGGAAGCAAAACCCTGGAGAGCTGCTCTCCGGAGGAGCTCTTCCAAAGTCCAAGGGCACCGCACAGGAACTGCTCCCTAGCCACGGCGCAGCAGAGGTGGCCTGTGCGCCACACCCCAGCCGGAGGGGTGGGAGCAAAGAGCAGGACTGGGATGCACCACACCTGGAGGCCTGTACTGGCTAAGAGCGAACCCTGGGAGCTCGAGTCTTTAAAATACAGGATCCACCCACCTCCCTCATTCTTGCTCACTCCTTGTTCTTACTATCCTGCCTCCAATTAGCTACTGTGTTACTGTGCCCTTTCCAGCTGTGCTCTAGTTTCCTGGGCAACCTCCTCCCAGGAAGCCAGAATGAGCCTGCTCAGAAATAACACCTCGAACAGATTCACATCCACTCCCAAGACATTAAATCAAATCTCTGCTTTTGCTTTTCCACATAAACAACTAGAAATCTCCCCAACAATTCATTCTTCCTTACTCCGTTTCTGTGACTCATGCTGTTATAACAACGTGGCACAGACCTTCTGTTCAAATGCATGGCTTCTTGAGTAATTTAAAAGAAGTTCAAGACTGAAGCATTCATGAGAATGCACTAATACTGGTGAAGCTCTAAATAAGTTGACATTTGGGAAAGTGGTTCATTCTGGCCTGCATGGTATGGGGTTATGGTGTAGGAATCCAATAAATTATAAGCATGAAACTCCCACATTCTGAAGATCTTGTTAAAACATCTTGGCAGAGCTTTTGAGATGCTGAGGTTTGAAACAGATATTTCATTCCATCTTACTCTTTTGACACTTGGCCCATATTAGTCCCAAGGACTTACCTTCTGTTCTGCCTCTGAGATGTGGGACTAAACTGATTGAATGACAGAAATGGGTGGCCAGGAGCCATTCTGAGGACACATTTGTTGGGAGATCTTGAGCCTTCAAGAGGTAACTGAGTGTGACATCGTGTTTGCTAGCGCCACAGTCTGCCCCGCTGCTCAGATGTTAATGTGACTCACAGAGTTTTGATGCCACTAGTAGTTGCTCATTCAGAAGCACTGGCTTTCTTCAAACTGGTATCACTGGTTTTGTTCATACACCCACATTCAAAATTGTCATCTTTCTTTGGAGAAAGCGTCTTCTCTTGCACAATCCACCGTCTCTCCAGGATGCCGATCTGGCTCCTTTGCTTCCCATCTCAGCTTCCTCTCGCTCCCTGCCCTCTCACTGAACCAGACAGAATAAGTCTATTCTGTCTCAGCTCTGTGGAGAGCAAAAATAGCAAAAATAACAAAAGTATCTTCTCACATTAATAATGATTCTTCATTAAAATTTCAAAGGTTTAAATGGTTGCCTTTTGGCAACAATTCATTTGTCTCATGATGATTACATCGGGCCTCTGAAAAGTTAGTCCCTCTCTTATTATGGAAATAGTGCAGGGACAAGGCTCTTTCCCTGTTTAGCTTAGGTATCACCTGCTCATGTAATCTGACTTGTCATTTTTTCACCCATAGGTTCTGTCTTTATCATGTCCACACAGCATTTATACTACAGTCTCAATAGAAATCCATTCATCCTACACCACTCAGCAAGATGTTTTATATCTTGACTGTGTTCATTTCATGATACTAAATGTTCTATTGCCTTGGAAAACTACTGATAGGTAGCCAGTGTGATAATCTCAAAGCTTCCTAAGTGGACCCAAAAATGTTAGTTTCACATTTCTGTAATGTAAGATTTCAATCATTTAAAATAGAGAAGAAGTTGGATAGATAGATAGATAGAGATACTTATGTTTTTTACTTTATTTTATTTTTTCAGTGTTTCAAGATTCTTTTTTTATGCCCCATACCCAGTGCTCCATGCAATACATACCCTCAATACCCACCACCAGGCTCACCCATCCTTCAGCCCCCTCCCTTCCAAAATCCTTAGTTTGTTTCTGAATCCAAAGTCTCTCATGTTTCAACTTCCTCCCTGATTTACCCCAATTCACATTTCCTTTCTTTCTCCTACTGTCCTCCACCTTACTCCTTATGCTCCACAAGTAAGTGAAACCATATGATATTTGACTTTCTCTGCTTGGTTTATTTCACTCAGCATAATCTCCTCCAATCCGGTCCATATTGCTACAAAAGTTGGGTATTCATCATTTCTGATGGAGACGTAGTATTCCATTGTATATATGGACCATATCTTCTTTATCCATTCATCTGTTGAAGGACACCTTGGTTCTTTTCACAGTTTGACAATTGTGAACGTTGCTGCAATGAACATTGGCATACATATGGCCCTTCTTTTTACTACTTCTGTATTTTGGGGGCAAATATCCAGTAGTGCCATTGCAGGGTCACAGGGTAGCTCTATTTTTAATTTTTTAAGGAATCTCCACACTGTTTTCCAAAGCAGCTGCACCAGTTTACACTCCCACCAACAGTGTAAGAGGGTTCCCCTTACTCCGCAGCCTCTCCAACACTTGTTGTTTGCTGTCCTGTTAATCTTTGCCATTCTAACTGGTGTAAGGTGGTATCTCAGTGTGGTTTTGATTTGAATTTCCCTGATAGCTAATGATGATGAACATTTTTATGTGTCTGTTAGCCATTTGTATGTCTTCAATGGAGAAGTGTCTGTTCATGTCTTCTGCCCATTTTTTGATGTGATCATCTTTTTTTTAGTTGTTGAGTTTGAGGGGTTCTTTATAGATCTTGGATATCAGGCCTTTGTCTGTAGTGTCATTTGTGAATATCTTCTCCCATTTCATGGGTTGCCTCTTTGTTTCGTTGATTATTTCCCTTGTTGTGCAGAAGCTTTTTATTTTGATGAAGGGCCAAAAGTTCATTTTCGCTTTTGTTTCCTTTGCCTTTGGAGGTGTGTCTTGAAAGAAGTTTCTGTGCCCGATGTCAAACAGGTTACTGCCTACTTAATTCCAAACTCTTCACCTGATAAATCATTCTCTCTCTCTCAGATTAGATTAAATTCCCAATTTATCAAAGGACATAGAAACCCAACCCACACAGAACTAAAGCAAATGCAGCCTGTGTTCATTACACTGCTCACAGCCCTTGTAAATCTCTAAAGGGACTGACGGCTTTCAGAGGCTTAATTTGCTGCTGTATTATAATCCTTTTTATACCTGGGACTTCTATAACTATGTGGAAAGAATTTGTGTGATTAATTCACTTATATTTAATGCTTCTACTAAAGTGAATATTTATAGATATTGGATCCTTCCTTTTATTTAAAGCCTAAATTTAGCATTTTTCCTTTCTTGGGATAAAGGAGAATCAGTATTTGGGTGTTTTCTGACATCTGACCCATCAACATTCTAAAAATGCCCATTTTTCTATGTCAAATCATCAAATACAAATTATCTCATCATGAAACACACACACACATAGACACATTTATTACAGTAAACAGAACAAATACAAATCTGTAGAGTATTTGGAAAGTACAAAAATAAGTGAAAAAGAAATCACCTGTTCCATTACCGAAAAGTAACCATTGTTAACTCTTTACTAAATCTTCCTTTCTTTCACTAATAAGCATAGATATAAAAGAAAAATAAGAATCTTAGTGTATTTATTATTTTCTTTTGTTTTCTTTTTGTACTTATTCTATGAGTGTTTTCTCATGTCACTAGGTAGTCTTCTAAACCACACTTCTCATGACAGTATAGTGTTCCATTACAGAAATCTACTATAATTTATGTCACCATTCTCCATTTTTGGAATTGCATTTTCTGTGTTTGCTGTAAGTAACACTGAACAAACATCCATATTTAAAGTCTTTGTGCACACTGGTATTTCTTTAGAGTCAGTTCCTAGATTTGTCATTACAGGGTCAACAGGCAGGACTATTTTTCGGACTTTTGATAAATACGAAATCACACCAGAAATAATGTACTCTTTCCCATACTCACAAGGTCAGTACTTGACTTCATGGCTCTTGGACACTTTTCAAGGAGTGGCCATAACAATCCCACCTGACTTTCCACATTCAGTTTGTATTCTATCTTGCCTTCCAGTGCTTAGTTGTGTTTACCGTCCTGTATAAAAACAAATATTTATAAAGCTCTTAGAATCTATCAATCTTAATTAATTAACTTGCCATAACCTCTTGACTATAGTCAATTTCCTAAGCAAATCCCTTAAAAATTGACATTCAGGTACAGAAGTCTGACACCAGTTATGCTAATTCACTTGAGAATCCATTTATGGAGGAATCTGAGGCACCTGGCATGCAGTAAGCCAAAGCATGTATAGAGGTGAGTAAGACATACCCCACACAAGGTGTCTGTAATCTACAGGCAGAATTGATATAGAATCTTGTTGTGATCTCCAGTGCAGCTAGTACATTCTCTTCTACACTTTGTTTGGCTAGGTTGTGGGAGGCACCATCATTCGGTTGCTTGAAAAGTATGTGGCAACATTGGTATGTACTAAATGTCTCCATTACTGAAAAGACTTCAGTACAAATTCATGTTCTCTTCATTTAATCATGCAGACCTCCTCCTTGACTGATACGAGTCCAGTTGAAGAATATCCTGAACGTGAGGGAAATTTTGTGAGTGAGGAAAGGGAGCTAAGAGAAGATGAGGAGGGAAAGGAAGAAATCCCTGAGAATGCGAACACTGAAAAGATTTCCATGGAAAGACTACTCAAAGTGTTCCCAGGAGGAAAAGAAGTCCAGGATGCTAATCGATTTGCTAGCCACCTACAGATAGAGAACGCTTACTCAGAGGTTGGTTAGATTCTTTCATAAAAGGGGAAAACTGTACATAAGAAAAGTCACCCTTAAGTTTTAACATAGTTTCATGGAAGTGCCATCAAAGGTATCATGTATAGAAATTATGGCAAATTTCTTTATTAAGTAAAATAAGTCTTTAACATCTTCAGGACTGTAAAGTTAATTAACTTCTTTTTTTTCTTATTTAAAGAACTTCATCAAAGTATTTCAAGACCTAGGTGCCAAGAATCTAGAACCGGTTGAAGTTGCTATTCTTTTGAAGCATCCTTTTATTGAAGATCTGATTTCAAATTATTCAGACTATAAAATCCCTGTGAGTATTACCCAAAGATTTCCTAATTCAGTTGATCTCAGGATCAGGACATGGTGGGACATCTCCAGAATGGACTACAGAGATTGGGGAAAAGATGGAGTTGGCCAAACCAGGGTCAGAGGAAGCTAAGCTGGTAACAGTATAAGCTCAGACAAGCCATCCCGCCATACCCAGAGGGCAGCAAGGTCAGGGACAGTAGAGGTAGCTAGCAGTACTATGGATGATACTGTCAGCATTATGGAACTGCCTCATCAGGCGTGGGATTACTTTGGACCTAAGACAGCTGGAGTCAATGAGATTAAAGCTGGGTGAATGGCAGTATTAATATACCGGATCATTCCAGCCATCAAAAGGCAGAAGGGTATGGAGAATAGAATCTCCCTTTGCCAAAGAAAACTAAGGAGACCATGATCCTCAACCAAGTGCCAACATAGTCATTTGCACTCTAATCAGGATCCACATTGTCAGTATTGTGCATATGATGACAGTGCACACAAAATATTGGGTGCCAGTTCCATCAGGGGAATACTATACAAGGAGAAACTGAGGGCAAAACCCAGTGATACTGGACCAACTAAGAAGGAGGGAAGGAAGAAAAGAAGTGCTACACTCCAGAGCTCACAGTACTCCAGTCTTTCTGTATCACACATGCTGAATGTATACCTATTGTGGCCATGCCTTGTCTCCAACAGCAAAAGCTAAGGCAGGCAGAAGACCCCCTTTCACAGTGAGGCAAGCATACAACCAACCCCCTTCCATACCAGTTCAGCCATATGAAACCTCTTTATTTGGCTCCTGCTAGGTATTTAGTGGACAATACAGGGTTTACTGAGTTTAAGATAAAAGCACTTTCACTTTGATAAAATGAAAGTGATCTAAGAGGCATTACTCCTGACTTCTCAATGATAACCTTACATGCCAAGGAATGAGACTACTCCAACTTGAATATCTATAGACCTAAATTTGTTTCTTCTAAACTGTTGATCTTTTTACATAGAAATTATATTTCCTATGTTGGTAATCACTGAAATTGATTCTAACAAACTAGCAGCCACTCATCCAGGAGTGAAGTGTGATTGGAGCATTCTGGAACACAGGTTCAGGAATCAGAAAGTCATGGGACAGAATCTCAGGTATACTACTTACTAGATACCAGACTTTAACTTTCTGTTCATCCCAACTTTCTCATCTGTTAAGTGGGAATAACAGCCATTCCCAAAGGACTATAGTGAGGATCAAATGAGATCATGTGCAGAGGAAGCACATAGCATGGTGTCTGACACTTGGCAAATACTTCAGAAATGATGGCTCTTACAAAAACTCTTCACTACTGAGCACTTATTACTGAGACTAGTAATGTAAATTTCCATGGGAGAAAAAATGAATATGAAACTCAGTTTCTCAAACAAATCCACTTCTGATTGCAAGAGAATTTTTATGTGCAAGAATTACCAGTGAATGATATAAGGTATACACTCAAGCACAATGTTATAGGAATTCAAAACATAGGACATTTTTTTGTTCCAGAAGCTGAATCTTGAAAGATGGCCAGGATTTGTTGAAAGTGGAGGGACAGGAGAAAACATGTACATGCATTTGCTGTTGGGGTGGATAGAGGACAGAATCACAGGAAAAAGGAGAGGCCTGTGCAAGGGCATGAATACAGGACTGCATGGAAGGAAGTAGGGCTTTTGAGCAGGGACGTGATGTGACATTGTCTTCATCCTGAAGTGTTTGTCTCTTCACCGTATCACGTCATTATGTCTGTACAAAAAAAAGTTGTGTCTTTTTCCATAAGTAGGCCAAAATAGTTGGAAACATGGTTAGTGTTACACAAACATTTACTGTTTGCCTCAAAACTGGTACACTAGACATCCCCTTCTGGTTTCTTCTATTGCATATTTCATTAATAAAGGATGGCCTTCTTCCCCACTTAGGAGGAGGAAGGCATAAGTCAGTGTGACCCTAGAATTAATGGAGACAGAGGACAATAGAACTAGACAAAGGGGTGGTGAGAGTAGGGCGAGAGAAGATGGGGAGAGTCACCAATTGTGCAGATCTTCCCCCAGTTTGCTTTCCTATGGGCCAGCATCATTCCGTATAAGGTAGGTTCTAGATCTTATATGAATTACCAAGAACCAGTAGAAACATAAAATGATGCCGCAATTATTTCCTCCCCTAATGGGTAGGAAAACTCCTTACAAAGTCAAGCAATTTGGGAATGTCTTTACTCTGGCCAGACTGAATATGATTAACTTGCAGAGAAGATTCTCTTCAGCATTTTCCTGAGAAAAGAAAACAGCCTGTGGAAGACTGGCTTCAAGAGGCAGCCCCTTGAAAAGGTATTCTGACTCCTAGGGAAAGCTGGTGTTTTTTTCATTTATTCATTTCCCTCATTTTGGAAGGAATTTGGTCAACTTGCAGTACACCTCGCTACTGACATTTTGGGCAGTGCTATCGCCCTGCACAGGACTGTCTCCAACACAGCAGGATTCTGAGCCACCGATCTCACAACCTCAGAAGCACTTGGACAGACTGACTACCAACACCATCTCGGCACATGCCCCAGATCTCTCTGACGTGCAGCATCCCTCTGGCTGGAGCTGGCCAGCACGGGTGCTGACCTCAAGTGAGTCAGTCTCCCAAGACCAGCATCTCCTGATGCTTTAAACGCAGAAAGAGAGTTAGCCTATCTGTCACCAGTTGGTCTGTCCATTCATTCCTTCATTTCCAGAGTGTTTCTGCAGAGTTGGGGGCTTTACCTCCCTCCCTCCTCGGCCCCAACTTTCGAAACTCCCTGGCCCTCCTCCTCGAATTCATGAGAGAACAGAGGACTCTAGAAATGGGAATCAGAGAGTTGAGACTGCAACCTAAAAACCCTAAGACTTGATATTCTAAAATGAAATAGCTTCCCTTTCCAGTAAAAAGTTCTAGTCTCATTTTCACTAAGCAGAAAAAAAAGAAAAGAAAGGTAAAAATAAAGGAAAAAAATCTCTGAAGATTCAGTTTCTGTCAAAGCCATCTAGTCACCATTTCTGCTCCAAATATCCATGTGCAAGTAAATAGATCACATTTTAAAATGAACTTTAACCACAGTGATGTTATTTGAAGATCTTTCAAGATAAGTAGGGCAAAAGCTAGAATGTGGTTTTTCAGGTTAAAATGTTGTTTGCTGTTATAAACAGTGGGAAGTGAAGGTTGTTGCCTGATAGCTCTATGTTTACAAGGTTTGTGTTTGGAAACAGCAACATTTAAAAATATATATTTGAAAAACCTAAGTATTCTTAATTATTTTTAAGATAAGAGTTTTATTTTTGCTCTTATTGGGAGGTGGCCTGGCTTTGTGGGTGAGAGAGTGGGCAGCAGCCACACTGATGGGTTTCACACCAACAAGAGGTGTGACCTTGGACAAGTGACCTCATGATGCCTTGGTTTCCCTATCTGTAAAATAGGGTTACCATGCCTCCGTAAAGCTCATGTATGGATTAGATGACTACAGTGCTTAACTCAGTGCTTGGCAGGTAGAAAACACCTGATAATAAATGTTAGACATACGATTATTGTTACTTTTATTACTATTACTGGTTTGCTGGTCGTTGCAGTACCCAGAGCCATGTGAAATTATATGTGGATAAGTAAATAAGCTGGGATTCCTGAATTCAGTGTCTGCTCTTTGAAAAGAAAGAGAAGGCTTTCATTGTGTGGTGCCATGATGACAGAGTCCAAACTGGTGTCCCAGATATCCCCACATGGCCACTACCCATGTGGAAAATCCAGATTATGTGTTGGAATTTATAGTCATTCAGTTAAAGTCATTTATTTAACTTCTACTTTCATAGATCTTATACAAAGAGGTCATTTAAAGTAGTGTTCCTAATTTATTAAGAAAACGCTTTGGTTAAATAAATGTAACAAGATCAATGCGGTTACTGTAACTGGGTTGTTAGTGAGTAAAATCAATTAATTTGCCATGGCCAGTATATTTACAAATGTAAGTGAACATTATCAAGTTTTTCTATACCAACCTAATAATGCTGACTAAATGTAAATTATTCTTTAGCAAACCTTTAAATCAGGCATATATCCTTGAAATTAAGGTTTCCATTCAATAGGAGATAATAATAAATCTTTCCATATTAAAACCCAAATACCACAGGACAATTTCTTATAAGTAAATGAGTCAAGACTCAATTAATTACATGAGGACAAAATATGAATTATTAAGGGTGACTTGAAGAAATGTTCATCCCCCGGTACCTTCTGGGTATCTGACTTTAAAATAGTCTCCAACCTTCTCCTTTATCTTCATAACAAAATATGATGGATGCTTTGGTGGTTTGTGTTTTCAAAGAACCCATTTCAAACATTTCCAGACTCTCATGGTTTTTCTCCATTAAATGCTACTGAAAATGATGGCCTCTGACTTCAGTGGTAAACTTACCCCAGGGCTGGCTTAAACATCTGGAGCTTAGGATTTTGTCCATGTTGCAGTGTCAGATGATCCCAGGTTAGGTCACTTCTTTATCCCCAAGTGAACATTCAGTAGTCAGTATTAGTTGTCATAAGTACACTATTCAAAGGAGACGTGTCATTAACAACTGTGTTGGGTAGGACCAGAAAGGTCAATTGTGAGAAGCTGTACTTTTTCACTTGGTTCACTCAGGTTTGACCTCTGGCTGCAGGACATCTGTACTTTTTTTTTTTTTTTTGACATCTGTACTTTCAAAGAACAAGGTCTCACAAGAAAATGATTCACTATGATTCCTGGTAGTGACTGATAATAAGCAGTGTGTGTCACTAGGCAGAGGTCAGCTCAGATAGTGAACTAACTTATGTCTTCTTGTGCAAAATGACCTCAGTCAAATTGAAACCATTGGAACTCAACTCTGAAGAAAAGAAACTCACATTCTTATAGTATGTCCTTAAATTTGTTGTGGGGAGGGAGAAATTGCATATATATAATTCTACATTTTCCATGTGTGTTTGTACCCTTCCCTATTTTGACGATCTTTTAAATTTATGTTTTCAATGTCTGTGATGTAAAATGTAAGATTCTGGTATTTTAAATGGATGAAAAACAGATCTTCTATTCTTAATATTTTTTAAAAAATATAGAAATGAGACAATCTCCCCTCCAAATAATCTGCTGGTCTAAAATTCTACAAATCTATGGATGGACATGATTGATTTGGCATTAGAAGTTTTCTTTAATACAAGATGAATACAGTTGTTCATTCATTAATAGAGAAGTAACACTTTGGCTTATTCATTATGTGCCAAAGTCTGTTTAATTGCTTCTTACAAATGTCATTTAATCTAATAAGACAATTCCATTGATTGTTAGATTAGAAAATAAAGGTTCCAAGATCTTTGATATCTTTCAAGTATATAGCCAATAAGTTGCAGGGTGATGTTTAAACTAAATAGGGCACTATTTTCTTAAAGAAAAAAATAAAAATAAAAACAATTTACTGTTTCATCACTCCCATATGTCAGATGACCATTAATCCTAAATCACTTTGTTACTTCTCTTTGTATCTCTTCCCTTAGGATATTAAAACAATTCTCCAAAGGAGTGAGCATGTACAAGGAAGTGATGGAGAGAGATCTCCTTTGAGACTTACAGAGGAAAAGAAATGAAGACAAGAGTATGATTTTTATAATTTGACAATGAATCATCCAAACAGCAATGTGAACAAGATGTTATTCATATATGTTGTCATTGTAAGTATAGAAATGACCCCTATCAGGTTATGAGAAGCATTGAAAAGGGGGCCTTTTTTAACTCAGAGAATATTCTATAATAAACCTTAATTACAGAGCAAAAATCTGGAGTAAGAATGAATGCATTTTGAAATGATTCTGAAAATAAACAGCTTTGGACAATAAGTTCAAAAGTAAACACACACATAAGACATGAAAAGTCCCTATAAGTAGTGGGGAAACATTAGGCAAACATACTGAAAATCCCCCCAAGCTCCACATCAAGGAAATATGAATATGTACAATTTTGTCATTCTTGCTCCACGTGCAGTAGAATTCCAAGGTCCATCCCATCAGCTGACCAAAGAGAAGGCTGCATCATCAGCTACTGGTACAGCCACTTCCTGTCATCTATTCCTAATTCTTTCCTTATAGAATATGTTTCCCATATAGATGGACATATTTGCACAATTATATCTTTTTATTTGTATAAATTAATGACTCAACTTCAGCGATAGTTATTTCAAGAGAAAGTTTTCTTTTTAAGTGAGTGATAATGTGTTCTCAGTGGTGGGTCTTCTGTGAAACCCCTGTTTGGTCTCCATCCTCTCCCTGGCTGCTGCTTCTGAGGCTCTCTGGCAGCTGGATCTTCCTCTCTTTTACTCAACTTCCAAATGTTGGAGGATGGAGCTCAGCCTCCTCCTCTATCTACAGTCAATCTCAGGATGACTCATCCATTTCCATTACTTTGTGGGTATTATAGAGGCCAACACTGAAATTTCTATTCCCATATCCTTGGAATCCAAACTTCGCTCATACTATCCATTTGATTACCATACTGATGGCTCATAGTCATCACAAACTCAACCTGTCCAAGCCAACAGGGGTAAACTTTCATGATACAAATGAGGTCCTATCACCCTTCTACTCCACCCCTCTATCAGCATCCCATCTCATGTAGCATCCAGCCCAAGTTGTCACCTTGAGCTTACCCCTTGCTACCTCTCTGATCTCATCTCTTGCTGTTTTGCCCCTTGCCCACTCTACTTATGTGACAAACCCACCTTGTTGAACCTAGAACATACCTGCACACTTCTGTCTCAGGCCCTTTCAAGTACTTTTTCTCTGCCTGGAATGACTTTCCCCCAAATATCTGCATGACTTGCCCCCTTGCTTCCTTTAGGTTCCTGTTTATATGACACTTTGTCAGGAAGGCCTTCCCTCAACACAAAACAAGATAGAAATAACCCACAGCCCAACACAACATATTTTTTTCCCATTGTACTTATCAACATCTGACGAACTACATGTTTACTCTTTTGTTGGCCTATTGCTCCACTGTATTGTAAGTTCCATGAAGTCAGAGATTCTCTTGTATTTTCTTTATTGCTACGCTCCAGAACCTAAGACTACAATTATAGCCAGCTGTATGTTTTATTGCTACATTTGTGCAAAATCTATAGAAATATAAAATTTAGACTGATCACTAAAACAACAAGCAATCCAAAGACAATTTCTAGTGTTAATAAGAATTATTTTCTCTTTCTGGAGAGTGACACATTACCTTAATTTTCATCTTGTGAGCTTCATTACCAGAACATTTGTCCTCAAAATGATGGAGGATGGGACCTAGAAGCATGGAGAAGGAGAAGAAACTCTGCCAGATATTTCAAAATCCAACTTAGTTAGTGTGCATGCAATTCTAGTTATTACCAGATAATTCTAATTATTCTAGAGAAGGGAGGAGGGGAGTATCTGAAAATTGAGTTCAAATAAATAAAATATCATGATGAGGGCACCGGCAATAAACTAATCCACATTTCATCAAGGACTGAACAAGACAAGGCAACATCACTTTGCAATAGAAAAAAATCAAAAGCAGAGCTAACAGTACCTCTTGCTCTCATAATGTTCTTGCACAACATTGTTAAATAAAGACATTGCCGAATCTCTCTCCTGAGGCCCATTGACTCATCTAAGCAGTAGGAGAGCAACCACCACATGAAAGGTCTCCCTGGTGGGTATTTGCTACCATGTCACAATCTCCTAATCAACATCAAGACCAAGCAGATGTTGTGACTGGGCATTACCCAGAGCTGTAAAAGGAGCTCTCCCACACAGGTCCTGGGATAGCAAGGTGTGGAACTTCACACTGAAACTAGTGACTGCATGGGATTCTCCCAGACAAAGGAATAATATGCTAGAACTCATCTACCTGAGGGCCTTTCAAGTCTAATAACTGTAGGAAATGCCTAACCATCTAGAATCATTCTGATGCTGTGTTTGCACTAAAAATTGCTATGTCCTCCAGCTATTTTCTTTGTGAAATGGAATTCTCTTATCTTGGTGGCTCTCTCCTGGCTTTTACAGGATTGTTCATAATATCCTTGGGAACAAAGTCAAAAAATATGAACTGAGTGCAAGGACAAGTGAGTTCAGACCCAGTGGAGGGACACAAAAGATTCATCACGCGAATTACTCATTATCACCCTACTTCAATGGCTGTTAGCTACAGGAACTACTACCCCTGTCTAACTTACTGATCTCTGTGATACAAAACATGCACAGAGACATCCAAAAAGGGATATAGGATCCAGGCTAATTATAATTATGGTTGACACAGTCTTGGAAGAGATTTGAATACAATTTTGTTTAATAAGAGAAAGAGGACCTAATGACAAGGTTAAAGGACTAATAATAGGTGGCTATAGATAATAATAGCTGCTAGTTTTGAAGGTTTACAATGAGGCAGGCACTCCAGAGAGAGCTTTGTAAGCATTGTCTCTGTTATTTCTCACAACTGTGTGAGGTGGGTACTCTTAGGATTGCCATTTACATAGAATGAAAATGGCATTCAGACAGATGATCAACTTGCCCCAAGTCACACAGCTGGTAAATAACAGAAGACTGGGAACTAGTTATTAACACCAAAAGCCACAGTTTTACGTGGTTTGCTCAGCTTATGTACAAATAACCAATCACCAATCACACAAGCACAGCGTGGAGGAAGTATGGCTTCCATGTGTTTAGAAATAAAAACAAAGGGTTTTGTTCAAAGCAATTGAACTAATTAGTCCTTTGATGTGACCCCTAAAGAATCGAATGTCCTCAGAGCATTAGTGGTTGTAAAGGAGATGCCGATGTTCCTCTGATCTGCAGCAGTCAGACCTCAGCAGCAATTCTGTGTGCAATTCATGGTCACACACTTTAATATACGCAGAGTCTATATATGCAGAGGAACGGATTTTTTTTATTCAGAAGTGAGAAAATTCAAACTCTTTAGCCTTAGGCTTGAGTAGAGAAGTTTCCAACTTAAGGAACAGAGGAGTACTCTCTGTGGTCCCCAGGGATAAAGCAACACTAGTGGTGAATGTTGCAACATGACAGATTTCAGCGGTGGCTGGCTCCCTATTGTTAGAAGGATTCTGACAGAGGCAGAGTACCATGTGGCAGAAGAGTTGGTTACCATGACAGGAGTACAGAATTTTACCCCTGGTCCCGCTCCTTGGCAATTCTGTGTCTATTGAACCAGGTTCTTGGCTCCGCTACCTCAACTTCCATCTCCTCAAAGGGCCTTTTCAGCTTGGTCTTCATTATGTATGGATAACACTTCTCTTTAGAGCACTTTGACTATGCTTACCCCACTGTTTGAGCACCCCCTATTTCCTTGCACTAGAAGCCCTATCCATAGAGTCCAATGCCATACTGCAGCCACTTAGCTGTTACCCTCCCCCAGTCAGCCAAAGCCTCCTAAGGGAGGGTTACAATGGAAGCAGATGGGATACATTGGATGGGGCATTTGGCATGATGCCCCATCCATCTCAGGGGTTGTCTGAGAAGAGCTCCGCCTTCTTACTTCTGATTCTCCACCCAATCCCCCACCCTTCCTCTAAATGGTAACACCTGCTGCTCTCTTGGTCTCTGCCGCTCAGAACTTGAGCCAAGTCCTTGCCTCTCAGGTGTCTCTCCCCCTTCACACCAGAGTCTTATTACTCCATATAAATATCTCTCACACCTGTCCTCCCCTTTCAAGCCTATTTCAAGGGCCTTCAAAATCTTTCTTCTAGGCTCTTGAATAGCTCTCAATTGACCCCTTACTTTCTTTATCTTCTACATCTTCCCCTTTTCTACCCCAACACAGCCTCTGCCCTACTTCCAAAATAATCTTCCTGAAATTTTGCTTAAGCACATCACATTTTGCTTTCAAAAGTTCCCTCTGACCATTTGCTGTCAAAGAAATTCCACATCTCCTAGAATATTATTTATAATCTGATTCTTTCTATGCTCATCATCTTTTTCTTGCACTCACCTTCATACAGCTTCACTCAACATAGCCTCTGATACTTACTAGATAATAAACATGGAACGAAGTAATGAATGAAGAGGGATGTCTCCTTTTACCAGAAATTCTAAAAGGTGAGAACATCTTTTATAGTAAAAATGTTCCTGTAAACTTTTTCACCCCTTACACTAAATCTGTTGAGAGAATTGATTTCATCTTTTTAGGACTATCTGTGCATGTGTGAGAGAGTGTGTATACAGGTGGTAAGAGGGTCCCTTTCCTCCCCAAATGGCTCCCTGCAGCTCTGGAGAAGACAGGCTGAGTGACATCAGGGTACATCTCCTAGAGGCTGACTGATCCATGGAAGCTAAGGAGAACCAAGAATTCTATTGTAATCATCTCCTTTGAGGATCTGGAGCCTTAGTTTAACCCTGAGCAGGTTGGCCCAACAGACCCCACTGTCTGGGTTCCATCCCCTCCCCCACACCTTACCCATCTTATCTAAACAAAGGGCCCTAACTGTGCCCCAACACCCTTTGAAACTTCGTTTGTCTCCTCTCTTATTTTACTGGCATATTTGACTTAATAATGAATTTATGTTGCCTGTTGGAGTAGCTCGTTCAGCCTCCAATAGCTCTCATGTTCTCTGAGACAGACTTAGGAGGGCATCCTCTGTTATTAAAGATGTCACCAGATTCTGTCGATCTAGGGATAAACAAATCAATGAGCACATTGACTCTCAGATTCTTAGCAGAAGAACAGAGTGAAATTTTGTCTTGAAGCCTGTGTCAAAACAAATCTGGAAAGAGATGCCACTAGAGTCTCATGGCTGCAGTTTAAAGCTCTCAAAGGGCCACTTTAGGCTCAAAGCAGCACCTTGAGTGCTTGAGCTCCAAGCAAATACTGTTGTGTCTTTGCTCACTTTGCTTCAGTTAACCGCAAAGAGACAGCGACACTGAGCACTGTCTGAAACAGCCTCACCTTGCTGTGCCCCCACAAACCAGGCTGAAACCACAACATCCTTCTCGTACGCGGCAGACCTCACTATGCGCTCAAAGGCTGAGAGGGCTTACTCCTCTCCCACTAGTTTCACTGTTTGAGCCTATCTCAGGGTATAGTCCCTGTAAATCAAGGAAAGCCTTTGCCACCAGGCTTCTTGCAAAGGTGTCTACAGGAAAAGTGCTTTGGAAGACATCACCTAGCTTTCTCATGCTACAGGAGATCACATACTGTTATAATTTTTTCCTGAATTTAGCTACCCTGCACAGAGTTTACCCCTCCTGCCAGTAGGATTATTAAGGTGTCACTTATAAAACTAGGCTGCTGTTATTTCTTTCAGAGAGCAATTTCCTCCAACCTGATAACCCTGTTTCTAAACATTGCATTTTCCTAAGATAGCAAGCAGGTAGTAATAAATACTTCTTGGGTACTTATACATGTGCCAGTCACTCTTGTAAGCACTTTCTAAGAATTAACTCATTTAATTCTCATGTAGAGACAACTCATCTGGTAGGTATATTGCTATTCTCGTTGCTGAGGTATGAAAAGTTAAGGAGCTCACCTAACCCACATGGCTGCTAAGGGGCCAAGACTCCTACCAAGGACAGAAGGGATCAGCCTCCAGAGTCTTAACCCTTAACCTCGAACTGTGGGTCAGTAGAGACATTATAAGGCAGAGCCATGTGTTTAAGTCCCTTGGGGTTCCCCTCAGCTAAAGATTGGTCTCTTGATCCCTCTGCCCCTTGAGCATTGCCTCCCTACAGACAATTTTTCCATCAGGGATCCTGGCTGATAAAAGATGACTCCACTGACCTACATACATGACTTCTTGTGGCCTCCTGGCTTGCCTTGCCTATGGTGCTAATTTTACTGTCCTTCCTCCCCCTTATTCAGATATTCATAAATCTGATCACAACATTTCTCCATTTGACCTTTGACTGAACGCATGTTGTCTACTCACTGTCAGACCCCCTGCTCAGTGGGAAGGGTCTAAAACCTTTCTCTTGACAAATACTTTGGACAGAGGACAGTGAGACATATGAGCCTCCAGAATATGCTTCCCTCACTAAGACTTTCCTACAGAGGCATCATGATAAATCAAGGATCTTCTCTCAGTCACAGCTTAATTTAATGGACAAATGAAAGAGCATGTGCTCTAACTGAACTTCTGCAGTTTTCCTGACTGCATGATTCTGAGACAGTTTGACATGGGAACACAGGCTGTAAACACATGCGAGGCGGACTTGACAGACATTTGAAAAATGTGGTAGCAGGTCAGATTTCTTAAAAACTTATCTTCTCAGTCTATAATTTTCACACTTTTAAAAGGGCACAAGGTAGATTTCACTTTTAATTCTGCTGTAAGAAAACAGAGCACAAGTACTATGACAAACACAATTAACCATCATCGGTGGCAGAGAAGCCACAGGGGATGCATGGTGAGGACTGACACACACTAACTGGCTGCTGCTAATTGTTACTGTGGGAAGTCTGAAATTCTGGTCCATATGCAAAATATCTTCAGTTGGAAATATTGACAACTCATTCAGGTATTTTAAAACATTGTGGGAGCCAGCTCCGTGTAAACCAAATGATTACATTTGTGGGCCTTTTATGTAACCTATTGCCTATCCACTTTCCTTTGTCAGGTTTCCCAAAGTGGGCCATTCCAAGCAAGTCACAGGGTGGTTGTGGCAGCAAGAGTAGAGGCCACCAAACCCAATGCTTCATAGTTTGAACCATGTGTACAGAACCATAACTAGCTCATACAGCCCCCTCGTGTGACTCTCCAAGAGGCACCTTCTGGGAGACATCCCCTTCCTTCAGACTCAAACAGCACATGGCAGGGCACAGTAGATGGGGAATAGAGTTCAGTCCCCATTCTCCTCTCAACTGGTTGCATTTTTACAGCGTACAAACTGCCCAATCATCTACAGGTGCTTTGGTGTGGTTTCATCTGGCATATTTGAATGCTCAAATCATATGAATGAAAAAAAATCTAAAAAGGCAGGCAATCTGTGGCCTATGTTCTCCAGCTATCGTGCAATTCCTGGGCTTCCAAGCATTTGAGCCACCAACCAGGAGGCCAGGGGTGCACACTTCAAACAAGACCAGGGTACAACCCCCTCTACAACATGTGGTCTTATTGCCTGCATCTCCCACTCATGCTGGAAATGGATGGGTAGAAGAAAGATATTCCACATGCGCATGGGATGAGGCTAAGCCTTGAAGAAGCCTGGAAGGGGTAGCCTAGAACAGGTCTAAGAATAAGCACACAAATACATCATACAACCTGTTAATGCATTTGCCCACACATTCCTTTGCAGTAGATGGTTGTCTAGCAATGCAAATTCAACCCAACTCTCAATTTTACCTGCAAGGCTAAGTTGAAATGGAAAACTCAGCACAACTTCCTGTTGTGCTCATCCCTCTCCTTATGACTAAGAACAAGGCAAGATCACTGAAATGGTGATTACCAGCAGCTCACATATCAATTGTGATCAAACTATTGTTCTGGAAACCACAGCTTGGTGGATCTATTTCCAAATTGGCTATGGACTCTCTTTATAAGGTTCTCTCTTCTTACAGAAATTCCCAGATTGCCTACCCTGTCCCTTTTTATTGCTACTAACACATCCCCCTAACTCTTTGGGGAAATAATACTTATGAAAATAAATATATCCTTGGAAAACCTTGTTACTGATTCTAAGGGTGCTCTGGGTGAAGACATTCCCCTTTGTTCTCCTCCCATCCTTTGGTTCCCCATCTCTGTCCCTACAACCACTCACCAGAACCCAACAACCTCACAGCTTAGCTGCACATGGGCATCAGTTCTGAGTATCATGGGACCTGTGAATGGAGAACAATTTCCTCTCCTTTGAGGCAATGTGTGCTTCTCTTTCCTGTACAGGATACAATAGCTCTCCATTCTCATAGTAGAGACAGCAAATGCTAAAAGAGCTGTTTTACTAAAACCCTGGGACATGGAGCCTCTAAAAGAGAATGACACTAAAAGAAGACAAAGTTCTTTCCTTCCACCCAGAATGCCATGTGGCGTCAATTCCCTATCCCACTCCCCAGTGTCCATATGCACCTGAAGACAGATGTCTCTTAGAAGAAAGATACCCTGCAGAGGAAAAAAGATTCCTTGCATGAGTGGTGGTACCCAGAGGAAAGAGGCAAAACCAGCGAAAAGTAAGAAATGGCAGATTCTTTGCTGGGCAGCCTCATTTGTTTGTGGACACATATAAGAACCATCTCAGTCTTCCCAAAGAGTCCTCCAAATACTTGGGCAACATTTTTCAGGAGGCTGGTCCTGAGAGAGTGGGTAGGCTCAGGGGCCAGAGAAGTTTATATTATTGTTCTTAATGTAAAGTAATCAAGACCCATAAGGTAGTGACACCTAAAGAAAACATATTTAAAAGATTTGTGTATTTTAACCTTCAAAACCTGTGTAGAAGTTCCATATATTTTAAGTTTTGCCCATGTGAAATGTTTCCTAAGAGTCAGTTGTATATACAATGGATCATTGAGGTAGAGGGGGATTCTTATCCTAGGAAGATTTCCAGGAATCATCGGGGTGATGAGAATGTTCCATGTCTAACCTCAGGAGATAGAGTTACCTACACTTCCTCTCTCCTCTTGTTGTCAGCAGATCCAGTGCAGACCCTGAAACTTTGATTTCCTAACCTACTTGTCAGCTTCCTGATTTGCAAGACACATGAGAACTCTAGCATCTCAAGAAGTTGAATCAGGAGTAACATTTTTAATGCAGTATTCTGGTATTGGGAAATTAGATATTATTGCAAGCTTAACACTGGGATGATGTTCACAGTTTAAACTAGGGGAATTTACAGGAAAATTATGAAGATCCCTTATGTCAGTGACTCACTCCGCCTGCTCTGTCAAATGCTCCCTTGGAAGATTAACCCCCAGTGACATCATTATATTCTCATATCCTCAAAAGGCAAGCCATGTGGCTTGGAGAATTTGCCTTTCCCACCACGCTTCCTAAATCTGAGTACACTTGCGTGACATAAGCAGCAGGAGTGTGTGTGGAGTATCTGTGGAGTCACAGAGCTGCCATCTCCCTCAAGATCCGAGGTGGAAAGTGATTGCTGTATTTGCAAAAAGTTGCTCTTAAAATTTGCTCAAATAGATAATACATGCACACAGAGAAATTCAAAGGTTACACAAATATATGGTGAAAACAAGTTTCCACCCAGTCTTGTCTTCCAGTCCCACAGGGCTACACCCAAGAGTCAACTACTATTACTAACTTCTTAATTATCCTTCCAGAGAAGATGTCTGTAAATATGTTCCTTTCCAATTTAACACAAATTGCAAATGATTTGAAACTGTGATTTTTAGATGGTAAAGTATGTATGACTTATCTGGAGACATTATTAAGATGAGAATTCTGATTCCATAAATCTTGAGTAGGACTAAGATGGTGCATTTCTAACAAACTCCCAGGTGATGATGCTAAGGCTGCTGGTCCATCATTGGTCACAAACTGAATAGCAAGTATTTAGAACCCTGTATTTACTCTAATATGAACTAATGAGGTAAAAATGTGAATTAAAATATGCTTTTTTGGAAAGCAATCTTATAACACTTACTAAAATTAAAAATATTTGAAGTCTCCAACCCAGCAATCATATTTTATCCCAGAGGAAAGCATTGTTTATCATTAAACATATAATATATATATACAATATATAATACATATATATATTATTCATTCATTTATTGCCATGGAAATACATGGGGAAAAGATTGAGTTAACTGTGATATATTCATGTTATGAAACATTGTGCAGTAATTTTAAAAAAAAGGACAGAGAGAAAAACTTCAGAAGGTAACTAGTTGATTTAAAGAAATTTCCATAAAATATTATAAAGCCAGATTCAGTGAAGTATGTTTTAAATGATTCTCCTGTTTTTGCCAAATTAAAGACAAGAACTAAAGGTATATGTATGTATTTGCTTATACGTGTATGTAATATACATGTATATAGAATGAATTCACATATGTGTGTTGGGTGTATATACACTGATGTGTATATGTTATATATGATTCTATGAGAAAATAAAAAATATGAGAAGATACACACTAAGTTAAAAACCTGGATTTAGGGCATAGAAGGTGATTGTAGGTAAAAGGGATAAATGAAAAAGAAAATGAGAAGAAAATTATATTTAAATAGCATGCATAAATTATCATGTATGAGCCTATGTATGGCACCAAGAACAACGTATACATGCATTTGAAAATAAAATGTGAGATTTCCATGTTCTCAGAACACTGTCCCCCTCTCTAAACTTCCTTAAAAAGACTGTAGTATGAATATTTAAGTCTTCACTTAGCTCATTGATATCTGTATGGTACTTCTTCATTTGATTGCTTTCAGCAGAAAAACAGAAAAAAAATGACAATGAAGATTGACATGTCAATAATGTCCAGGGAAGGCTTAATTTGGGATCCCCAAAATCAATTGCTCATAAGGGTAGCCACCATAACTGTGATTAAATCTCCTTGAGGTCTTCATTGATAATTGTCACCAATTTCTCTCCACATAGCTCAGAAATTGCTAGCAGAATGTAAAAGCATTCTCTTCAAAGCTTGTTTTCCTCCAAAGAAATCAACACCAAATTAGCAGTATCTAACCCACATCATGGTGCAGAATGTGGGGCAAATTACCAAAGTATGTGAGACGCACGTAATTCTAAGTCATTTTATCCACAGAGTAAAGAAACATTATTTTTTCCTCCCCACTGCTTACCCACATCTGAGCACAATCAGACAGTCACCTAAAATACATGTACGGCAAATCAGTTAAAAAAATATGGCCACACTTGCATTTTGTTTTGAAGATTTTAAGATATTATCTGAAAGATTGTTTCCAAGCCACAGTTCTGGTTTTATGGTCCAGGTCAATGCTTTAACCATTTCAGAAATAGATCAGAATAGAGGTTTTTAACTCTTTCCCCTTGTAGAATACAGAACAGATTTTAATTTGAGTTCATTGGCAAAGCCATTAGACCTACACAAGTATGTAATCTAATATATTCAGTTACTATCACCCAAAATGTTCATCTTTATGGTAACTTGAGAAGTACTGAGACATCTAGTCATACAGACATCCTAAACATCTCCTGTCTACTTCCTTCCTTCCTTAGGAAGAAGTTTCCTTCCTAAAGGAAAGTTCTAGCCATGGAATAAGACAAAGACAAACTTGCTTGTCTCATCTTTCTTGTTCACCTATATTCACAGTTTTAGAATATTGTTGACAGGTAATATGCTATTTACTTATGGTTTGTTAAGATGAATCTGCAAAAGTTGGTGTTCTAAGGGCTTCAGATGTCAAGGAGGTGTAAACATTTAGCCTTCCTGGGCAAGCAACTGTGTCCTTCTCACTTCCATATGTAGGAATAAAATGTCATCCACCCAGGAGACGAGTCCCCAAGAAAAAACTGTATGAATAAAACTGTGGAGGCCATCACTAAAGCAATTAGGAGAATCAGAGCCTCTGATCCTCTATAATTTCCCATTCAAGTCAAATGCTGAACTGTCACTGGGCAGAAAGTGTCTAGGCCCTCTTCCCTGACAAGACATTAGCCTCTATGGGTTAAGAAGGCACCATGCAGACAGTCCCCCACTTGGTCTCCTCCTCAACACCTTAAGAATATGAAAGTCAATTGGAAATTCAGGGCTCAATATTTGTTACTGGTTCCTGGAAATGTAGCCCATCAGTACTTCAGAAATATACAGAATGACCCATGGACTGGGAGGGACAGCCCCTTGTGAGAAATAAGACTTGACACACAAGATATTTAGGGTTAAGGTGGTGGAGGAGCAGAGTGACCCTAAGCTTGCCTCCTCCCTCAAACACAGGTAGATAAACATCAAATCATTCTGAACGCCCAAGAAATTGATTGTTATGTCTTAGAGAACAAAGCTGCATGTCTACAAAGGGCAAGGGGAGGGGGGAGAAATGACCTGTGGAAGACAGGAACTGCAGAGAGTTGATTTGTGGGAGATAGGAGTCATGGGTGCTGCAGAAGGGAGGGAGCCCTGATCACAGAGAGAGAGAAGGGAGAGAGAATGAGAGAGAGAAAGAGTGGGGGGGGGGGGGAAAACATGTACAGGGGACTGCACAAGGAAACTGTTCTCAAAACCACTCACTGGAGAAAAAAGAGAGGATTTCAATACCACCACTTTTTTTGTAAATAGCAGAGCACAGAATCTGAAGTTTCAGAGGTCAGTGTCATAATCAGGGTTGTGCCTGGCGGAGTCCTGATGGGGAAGCAGGGTGGAGCCTCAGGAGAAGGCAACATAATCTAAGGATCCTCGGGTTGCTCCGGGGAAAGAAGCCCACCTGTTTGGAGTGCATTTGGTAGAGGATCAATAATCTTTCCATGGGCAAGACTCTGTGGGTGTCCTTAAATTTCCCCATTCACTAGCATAGGAACAAAGACTATCACTGAGGGCAGCAAGCCCTGGTGCTGGCTGTGTGTTGCAATTTCCCATTAACTCTGAACCATTGCACAGTTGCACAACTATTTTCTGGAACAAGCCAACACTGGCCACAATACAGTGAGACCCGCCCCAGGAGCATCAACACAGGTCCATGCCATGGGGTTCTCTGAGGTGTGGAGCATCAAAACCCAGTCATGCCTGAGATAAAACACAGGAGTTCTGTGCCACCTGGCAGGTGGATATCTCATATAAGGACAGGGTGAAGGTGGGGATCTGGAAGCTGGGGATACAGGAGGGGGGATTTTTCATGTCTGTGGAGGTTTCATGAAGACTGGCAGGCAGGCATGAATTTCCCATTCCAGAGACGAGAGATCAGGGCAAGACTTTTTCACCCCTTGCCCACCAGCACTGATTCACCTCAATGAACTTACTTGTATGACCAAGTGGGGAATGGAGCCGCTACACCAAGCCCTGCCCTGTGTCCTGCAGGTAAGTCCACTGAGAATCCAAGCAGCAGCCCCCTCTCCCAGACCAGCACAAACCTTTACACACACCAAGTCTACTGATCATGGAGTACTACAAAGCTTCAGCTCTAGGGTAAACAGGATCTAGCTTCCTTTGGGTTTTTTTGTTTGGTCAGTTTTTTGTTGTTTTTGGTTTTGGTTTTAGATACAAATAGAACATTTATTTTTTAAAATTTTTATCCTTCTTTTTCTTTTTTTATCAAGCTTCTTTTAACAAGCAGACAAAAACACATCAAGGATCTTGCTTCCTTTATTCATTTATTTTTTCTTTAATTTTTTAATGTTAATGTTACTTTGCTTTATTTGATTAATTAAGTAATAAATTTGATCTCCAAGATAACAAGACAGAGAAATTCACCCCAAAAGAAAAAAATAGGAAAAGATGATGGCCAGGGATTTAATCAATATAGATATAAATAAGTTGTCTGAACTAGAATTTAAAACATCAATTATAAGGATACTCACTAGATTTTGGGGGAAAAAGATACTAAAAAATCTCTTGCCACAGAGGTGAAAGAACTAAAATATAGTCAAGTCAAAATTTAAAATGCCACAAATGAGAAACACCACCTTTACAGGTAATACAATGGCACTGAATTCATATCTTCCAATAATCATTTTGAATGTAAATGGACTAAATGCTCCAATCAAAAGACAGAGGTTATCCAAATGGAAAAAACAAAAACAAAGACAAAACACCAAGATCCATCTATATGCTGTTCAAGATACTCATTTTAGACCTAAAGTCACCTCCACATTGAAAGTGATGGGATGGAAGAGCACCTGGGTGGTTGTCAGTTAAGCACCTGCCTTCGGCTCAGGTCATGATCTCCAAGTTCTAGGATTAAGCTCCACATCAGGCTCCCTGCTCAGTGGGGAGTCTGCTTCTTCTTCTTCCTCTCTCTATTTCTCCCTCTGCCCCTCTCCCCACTCCTACTCTCTCTCAAATAAATAAATGAGATCTGAAAGAAAAAGGAAAGAAGGAAGGAAGGAAGGAAGGAAGGAAGGAAGGAAGGAAGGAAGGAAGGAAGGAAGGAAAGAAAGAAGGGAGGAAAGGAGGGAGGAAAAGAGAGAGAGAAGAAATATAAATTAATTAATTAATTAATTAATTAGTAAGTAAGTGAGGGAATAAAGAACCATCTACCTTGTTAATGGACATCAAAAGAAAGTCAGAATAGCCATACTTATATCAGACAAACCAGGTTTTAAGACAAAGATTGTAAAAAGAGATGAAAAAGAATTATATCATAACTAAGGGGTTTATCTATCAAGAAGGTCTAACAATTGTCAATGTTTATCCCCCCAACGTAGGAGCACCCAAATATATAAATCAGTTAATAACAAATATAAATTCATGATAATAATACACTAATAGTGGATGATTAACACCTCACAACGATTGACAGATCATCTAAACAGAATCAACATGGAAATAATGGCTTTAAATGGCACAGTGGACCACATGAACTTAACAGATATATTTGAACATTTCACCCTAAATTAGCAGAATACACAGTCTTTTTGAGTGCACAAGGAACATTCTCTAGAATAGACCATATATTGGGTCATAAATCAGCCCTCAACAAGTTAAAAAAGATTGAGATCAGGGACGCCTGGGTGGCTCAGTTGGTTAGGCGACTGCCTTCGGCTCAGGTCATGATCCCGGAGACCCGGGATCGAATCCCACATCGGGCTGCCTGCTCGGCGGGAAGCCTGCTTCTCCCTCTCTCACTCCCCCTGCTTGTGTTCCCTCTCTGGCTGTGTTTCTCTCTGTCAAATAAAATCTAAAAAAAAAAAAAAAAAAGAAAAGATTGAGATTATACCATGCATATTTTCAGACCCCAACACTATAGAACTTAAAGTCAACTGAAAGAAAAAAAAATTGGAAAGACCACAAATACATGGAGGTTAAGGACCTCTTACTAAAAAGAATGAATGGGTTAACCAGGAAATTAAAGAAGAAATAAAACGTACAGGGATGCAAATGCAAATGCAAATGAAAACACAATAGTCCAACATCTTTGGGATGGAGAAAAGGCAGTCCTAAGAGGAAAGTATATTGCAATATGGGCTTAACTCAAGCAAGAAAAGTCTCAAATACACAGCCTAGTCTTACATTTAAAGGACGAAAAAAAGGAACAACAAATAAAGCCTAATGCCAACAGAAGTGGGAAAATAAGAAATATTAAAGCAGAAAGAAACATAGAAACAACAGCAAAAACAACAAAACAGTAGAACATATCAACAAAACTAAGAGCTTATTCTTTGAAGGAAGAGAACTGATAGCCCCCTAACTAAACTTAGAAAAAAAAAGAAATAAAAAGGACCCAAATAGATAAAATCATAAACAAAAGGGGAGAGATCACAACAAATCAGAAATACAAACAATTATACAGGAACATTACAAAAAAATTATATGCCAACAAGTCTGGAAATCTGAAAGAAATGGGCAAATTCCTAGAAACTCACAAACTACCAAAACTGAAACAGTAAGAAATGGAATATTTGAACAGACTCATAACAAGCAAAGAAATTAAAATAGTAATAAAAAATCTCTCAAAAAACAAAATTTCAGGGCCAGATGGTTTCCCAGGGGAATTCTACCAGACATTTAAAGAAGGGTTAATACCTATTCTTCTCAAACTGTCCCAAAAAATAGAAATGGAAGGAAAACTTACAAACTCATTCTATGAGGCCAGCATTACCTTGGTTCTAAAACTAGACAAAGACCCCACTTAAAAGGAGAATAACAGACCAATATCCCTGGTGAACATGGATGCAAAAATTCTCAACAAGGTACTAGCAAATTGTGATGCCTGGGTGGCTCAGTTGGTTCAGTGACTGCCTTTGGCTCAGCTCATAATCCTGTAGCCCCAAGACTGAGTCCTACCTACATCAGGCTCCCAGCTGAGTAGGGAGTCTGCTTCTCCCTCTGACCTCCCCCCACCTCATTCTCTCTCTCTCTCTCTCTCTCTCTCTCTCTCTCTCTCATTTTCTCTCTCTCAAAGAAATAAAATCTTTTAAAGAAGGATATTAGCAAATCAGATTCAACAGTACATTAAAAGAATTATTCACCATGATCAAGTGGGATTTATTCCTGGGCTGCAAGACTGGTTCAATATTCACAGATAAACCAGTGTAACACACCACATTAATAAAAGAACAGATAAGAACCATATGACCTTCTCAATGGATGCAGAAAAATCATTTCACAAAATAGAGTATCTATTCTTGATAAAAACCTTCAACAAAGTAGGAATAGTTGGAACAGACCTCAACATCATAAAGGCCACATATGAAAGACCCACAGCTAATATCATTGTCAAAATGGAAAAAACTGAGAGCCTTTCCTCTATGGTTAAAAAAAAGACAAGGATGTTCATTCTCATCCTTACTATTCAACATAGTACTAGAAATCTTAGCCTCAACAATGAGACAACCAAAAGAAATAAAAGACATATGACTTGGCAAGGAAGAAGTCAAACTTTCCTTTTTTATTTTTAAAGATTTTATTTATTTATTTGACAGAGAGAAACACAGCGAGAGGAAACACAAGCAAGGGGAGTAAGAGAAGAAGAAGCAGATTTCCTGCCGAGCAGAGAGCCCAATGTGGGGCTCAATCCCGGAACTCCAAAATCATGACCCAAGCTTAAGGCAGACATTTAAATGACTGAGCCACCCAGGTGCTCCAAGAAATCAAACTTGCACTATTTGTGGATGGCATGATACTCTATGTAGAAAACCCAATAGACTCCACCAAAAATTGGTAGAACTAACTCAGCAAAGTCACAGGATACAAAATCAATATACAGAAATCTGTTGCATTTCTACATACAAATAATGAAATAGCAGAAAAACAAGTCTAGGAATCAAACCCATATGCAATGTACCAAAACCCATAAGATACCAAGGAATAAACCTAACCAAAGAGGTAAAATATCTGTATTCAGAAAACTATAGAACACTTACAAAAGAAATTGAAGAGGACACAAAGAAATGGAAAATAATCCATGCTTATGGATTTGATAAGGAAACATTGTGAAAATGTCTATATTACCCAAGCAATTTACACATTTAATGCAATCTCTATCAAAATACTACTAGCATTTTTCACAGAGCTAGAACAATCTTAAAATTTGTATGGAACCACAAAAGACCCCAACAAGTCAAAAAAATCCTGAAAAAGAAAAGCAAAACTGGAGGCATCATGATTCCAGATTTTAAGCTATATTACAAAGCTGTAGTCATCAAGATAGTATAGTATTGGTGTAAAAACAGACACACAGTTCAATAGAACAGAGTAGAAAACCCAGAAATGGACCCACGACTATCTGGTCAACTGATCTTCAACAAAGCTGAAAAGAATATTAGGTGGAAAAAAAAGACGGTCTCTTCAACAAATGATGTTGGGAAAACTGGACAGCAACACACAGAAGAATAAAACTGGACCACTTTCTTACAGCATACAGAAAAATAAACTCAAAATGGATAAATGACCTAAACGAAGGACCTAAAGGAAGCCATCAAAATTTTAAAGGAGAACATAAACAGAAACCTCTTCAACTTCAGCCATAGCAACTTCTTACTAGATACATAGCCAGAGGCAAGGGAAATAAAAGCAAAAATGAACTATTGGGACTTTATCAAGATAAAAATCTGCATAGTGAAGGAAACAATAAAACTAAAAGGCAGCTATGGAATGGTAGAAGATATTTGCATATGACATATCTAATAAAGGGTTAGTAACCAAAATCTATGAAGAACTTATCAAACTCAACACCCAAAAAACAAATAATCCTATTAAGAAATGGGCAGAAGACATGAATAGACACTTTTCCAAAAAAAATATCCAGATGGCTAACAGACACATGAAAAGTTGCATAACATCCCTCATCATCAGAAAAGTAAGTCAAAACCATGATGCAATACCACCTCACACCTGTCAGAATGGCTAAAATTAACAACAGAAGAAACAAGTTTTGGAGAGGATGTGGAGAAAGGGGAACCCTCTTACACTTGGTGGGAACCCTCTTACACTTTCTCTTGGTGGGACTGCAAGCTGGTAGAGCCACTCTGGAGAACTGTATGGAAGTTCCTCAAAAATGTTAAAAATAGAGCTACTCTAGAACCCAGTAACTGCACTACTAGGTATTTATCCAAAGGATCCAAAAATACATATTCAAAGGGGTACATGCTCCAGATGCATCCAGATGTTTATAGCAGCATTATCAATAATAGCCAAATAATAGCCAAATAGTAAAGAGCCCAAATTTCCATTGGCTGATGAATGGGTAAAGAAGAGGTGCTACACACACACACACACACACACACACACACACACACACACAGAGTGGAATATTATTCAACCATCAAAAAGAATGGAATACTTGCCATTTGCAATGACATTGATGGAGCTAGAGTGTTTTATGCTAAGTGAAATAAGTCAGAGCAAGATAATACCATCTGATTTTGTTCATATTTGGAATTTAATAAACAAAACAGATGAACATATGGTGGGGGGGGGAGAAAAGAGAGAGAGAGGGCAATAAACCATAAGAGATTCTTAAAAATAGAGAATACGGGTGTCTGGTGGCTCAGTCATTAAGCATCTCCTTTTGGCTCAGGTCATAATTCCAGGGTCCTGAGACTGAGCCCTACATCAAACTCCCTGCTCGTCAGGGAGCCTACTTCTCCCTCTCCCACTCCCCCTGCTTGTGTTCCCACTCTCACTGTGTTTCTTTCTGAGTCAAATAAATAAATAAAAATCTTTAAAAAATAAAAAATAAAATAGAGAAAAAACCGAGAGTTGAAGGAGAGAGGTGGATGTGGGATGGGCTAGTTGTGTGATGGGCATTAAGGAGGGCTCATGTGTTGATCGCTGGGTGTTGCATGTAAGTGATGAATCATTGAATTCTACTAAAACCAAGATTACACTGTATGTGAACTAATGAGAATTTAAATAAGAAGTTGAAGGGAAAAAAGACTTGGAAGACTTGGCACACAAATCATGCACTTTGCAACTTGTGAGTACCTCCAACTCAGCTTCACAACATGATAAATACTCATTTGTATGATTTAATAAGGAATCCTTCCTGAATTGAGGACAAGAATAAGAAAGTGGTATATTTCTATTATATACAATATCAAAGACATGTGTTTACAAGAACTAGGATGACAAAAGTGCTTCCTGATCAAAGGGCATTTTTCATAAAATGGACTTTTTTTCCCCTATGAGTTAGCATCCTTAAAATTGAAATGAACCTTACAACTAATGCCATCCAGTTGGGTGAATTGCAGTAAATAAGAACAATATCAAATTCACATATCACTGCTGTTGGTTCTAAAGCAATTGCAAGTACTTGTCAAGTAAGTTGTGCTCATAATTATACCCTCTCACTTTTTCTGTGTTTTTTTAAACATGTATTGCCCTAAGAAGTGTTTTATTTATTGAGAGCACCTAATTAAACATCCCTCTGGGCCTCCTAATTTGCTAGACTTCTAAAGTATTTGATGCTACAGTAATATGTTGCTTTCAAGGCAATTTTTAACAGATAGTTATTGCTATCTGTTTCTATCCCAGCCTAAAGCCCCTAAGTGGATAGTCTCAAAATTCTACCCAATTCCACTGAATGGATTGCAACTCATATTTCATTGCTTTGGAAATAGGGCTATGTAACCCCAATTTTTTTATTTCTTGTTTTAAAATGATACATAGATGTGTACTATGAGAGCTGAATTTACACAAGTAGAATTGTGCTTGGAAGGACACTGACCTGACCTACTTTGATGAGAATGTGTTACACAATTGTAAATCATTTACTGACATGGTTGACATTTCCAATTATATAAGGCTTCTCCGAAACACTTATTGAGAGGGAACATGAATTAAAATCTTTATTGAATTGCCTCTTCAATCAAATCAGAGCAAATTATAGAAAATACTATGCAAAATCCTATTCTACTCTGCTGTTCCAAAAGCAATATCTTTTCTGTGTTCTTCTTTTTAATCTTTTTTTAATCTTTTTAATCTTTGAGTGTTCTTAATTTATAAAGACTCTTTCTTAAGAACCAAACTGCTCCTTTAGTCAATTCTCACCTTCTTTTAAATGACCAGTTTAATTTGTCTTACTAGAATAATGACTCATATCTGAATAAAAATTTTTAAATCTCTGAAATCGAAAACTGTTCATAGGACTTGATCAAATTATCTTGCAAGTTTTTCTTTTTTTTTTTCCTTTTTTGCTTTTTTCTTTCTTTCTTTTCTTCTTTTTTTTTTTTTTTTTTTTGAGTATCAGGTAAGACATTTTGTGGATATCACATTTTTGATACTGAATACCACTGCACATAAAATATTCCCTACTGAGGACACATGGAAATACAACTCAAAAATGGCACTAGATGAGCTCTTGGTGGGCCTAGCATTTGTAAGTTCCAGAATTATCCAGAAGATAAAAGATCATCCATTCATTTTTATTATATAATTACCAAAGTGCTAATTACATGTATTTTGGGTGTTCCCTTATTGGGGAAAATGTTTTTAACACCTATAAACCACAAGCAGAGTGTCAGATTAAGCAAAGCCTTTTGTTCCCACAATTTGTTCAAGAACAATTTGTATCTGTAAGCAAAATTTGATATCAACACACAATTCTGTCCTAAAATGCTGACTGAGACCCTAAGTTGGCTAACAGTTTTGAAGGTAACAGGTTGATAGATATAAAAGAGTTTAGGATGAACTGGCCTTCAGAAACCAAGCAGAAGAGAGGTGGGGGGAACCTTTAATTTCAATTCAAAATAGGTTCAAGAGTTTTGCTGTGTTTCTATTGCCTGGGGGAAGAAATCAAATCCTACTCATCTGAACTATCTCATGGCGCACTACTACTGCTAAATGACTAAAACAAAATCAAATTCTGTTGCATCACAAAATAAAAGCCAATGTGTTGAGATAGAACTATTGCTTAAAGTATGTAAACAGGAAAACCTAATTTCTAAAATTTTCTACCTGAACGCCTTTTTTGTTGTTCAGCAAGCATGTTGGTAAATCACTGGGAAACATTAAGATGTTTGCCTTCAATTGTTAAGATATTGCTTAACATAGTAACTCATCTCAAGATAACAAGGACAGGAACAGCTATAGCCAACCAGAATGAAGCCAGTTGTTTGTTATCTGCAAGAAAAAGAGGAAAGGGACCAAAGAGAAAGAAAGATGGGCAAAACAGCTTGGTTTGGGGGCAGTGGATGGCTCAGTCAGTTAAGAGGCCAACTATTCATTTTGGCTCTGGTCATGATCTCAGGGTCATCGGATTCAGCCGCACCTCCAGCCCTGTGTGGGGCTTTGTGTTCAGCAAAGATCCTACTTGAGATTTTCCCTCTTCCTCTACCTCTTACCCTCGCGCCCCACTCTCTCTCTCTCTCTCAAATAAATAAATAAATATTAAAAAAAAAAAAGACTACAGTTTACTTTCGTTGAGAATTGATCTCGACTAAATAAGAGCAGGAAAATATGGAGAGATACTGTAAAACCATTTTAGATACCTAAAGGGCTGGGAGGTGGTGCAGGAATAAAAACAGGGAGGATTTGAGATTTGTGTGTATTTTAGTAATGTTCTCCATGTATGTAAGGCTTTCCTGAAAACCTAGTAATTCTTGATGTCTACAGACCTCAGAAAAAGAAAATGAGCCTACAGTCTTCTTGGTGACTCGGATGGTTAAATTTCCAACTCTCGGTTTCAGTTCAGGTCCTGATCTCATGGCTGGTGAGATAGAGTTCTATGTCAGGCTCCATGCTCAGTGAAAGTCTGCTTGGTTATTCTCTCCCTCAGCTCCTTCTCAATCTCTATCTCTCTCTAATAAAAATTAATTAATTAATTAGTTATTCTTTAAAAAAGAAAATGAGCCTAAACTACTACATGAATTAACCTAATTTTCAAGCTTCCCTTATTCAGCAAACTTAGGTACAGGTCACATCAGAGAGAAGTTATAGGGTGGTGGAATGAACCTGCTGTGCAAGCCACTCCTCTGAGTCCCAGTTTTCTAATTTTAAAAATGCACATAATAATGTTTTTGCAAAGATATGAGCCTTAAGGCATTTAGCAGGAACCTGGCATATAACAGAAACTCAGCAAATGGTGACTATTACTACTGGCTGGTCCCTCAGATCTGCTTTTTCTGTTGTCTTTCGCACTAAAAGTTGACTCTGCTACTTGGTTTCTTCGGCTTGAGTCCATGCAAACCTAGACTCATTCTATTAAATCCCCAGAGTCTAGGATGATTTAAAATAAAAGCAGGCAAATTACTCTTTAGAGGTCAGTCACACAATTCACTGAGTTTTTCTCCATGCAGCCTCCTGTTCTATTGCTGCATAGATGCAGCCCTTGAGTGTTATCTCCCAAGTTAACCTACTCCTAGGGATGGAGGATGTAGGTAGCCAGGGAAGAAGAAACAAAGCTGCCCACTCCCTGGAATGATTTTAAAAACTTACCTTACTGGTGGAAGGAGGTTGTAAAGTAAGCAGGCTTCACTACAGTTTGCATTTATTTTAGTGCTTTATGGTAGACAAATATTCCCTACATTTATCTTTCCTTCTTACTTCATGTGAGTTTTTATATGCCCCTCACTTGGCAAAAAAATAATAATGATAATAAATGTTTTTCATGGTCAGTTTTCTTGTACATAGATATAGGTCATGTTTCTCCACCTCCCTTCTTTGTGCTCTCACTGTTTTTGGTTCCCTGCAGCATAGGGCATAGCACTTTTTTCCCAAATTTTGGTCAAAAAAATAAAAATTCATCATTGTGTTAAACATTTCCAAATGAACTGAAAAATGGGATCCAAAAGTATATTTTGCAATACTTAAAGTTATTGTTATTTGGCAATTTTTAATTTAATCACTTGGAAAATGAAAATTTTAAGTTTAGTCAAGATAATGGAAAAGGATGTTAGAAGTATATACTAAATGCTAACTACCAACTCCAGACAAAAACTTCATCAACATGAATCGTCTCAAAGGCTAGTCATAAGGCATCACTTTCAGTCTTCCTCTGATTAACACTGAAAAAAAGAAACCACCCCTTTCCCTCAACTTTCTAGGTAGGTGTTTTATAATTACAAGAAATGTTTGTTTATGAAACAATTGAGGGGATGACTGATGCAAAGTAAGAATCCTTTATGAATGCCAACAGATAATTAGGAATTGATACAACCATAATTGGGGGTAGGGGAGGAGAGAAGGAGTTCTGAGTACTTGTACCAAAAGAAAAGTCTGAAAGCTCTGAATGGTGAGTGGAAAAAAAAAAAAAAAAAAAAAACCAGATAGGAGAGAATAATACAGCTCATAGTAGGAAAGCTACCAGTGAAAAGCAGTCCACTGAAGGGCTGCATTGCAGTGAGGGAAGGGCAAGTCTGAATAGACTTGAAATTAGCATTATCTCCAGAAAGAGCCAACTGAGTAAATGCATATTTATGGGGTTCACTGCCCTTCCTCCTGTTGTCATCATCATCATCACCACTACCATCATCACTAATACATACTGAACATCTTGTTTTATCTCATTTTATTATGACAACAATCTTATTTAATAGGAAACTCGGACTTTGAGATGTTGAATAACCGCTTCAGGGTCACACTGATATCTTAAGAAAGCAGATCTATATGATTCCAAACTGATTGTATTAACTGCTACACTAATCTGACACAAAGAATACAATTTAAAGATGATATTCCTTGGAAGAAGCCAAACTCTGAACACCTACCCACCATTCATTTAGCCACACATTAATCTTGTCCAATCTCTCAGACCAAAAAGAATACCTTGTGTCCTATTAGTCAAATATGCTTTCCACCACACCTGTAGCTACCATGAAATAAAATGCAGTTTCAGGGGCACCTGGGTGGCTCAGTTGGTTAAGCGACTGCCTTCAGCTCAGGTCATTATCCTGGAGACCCGGGATCGAGTCCCACATCGGGCTCCCTGCTCAGCAGGAAGCCTGCTTCTCCCTCTCTCATTCCCCCTGCTTGTGTTCCCTCTCTGGCTGTGTTTTTCTCTGTGAAATAAATAAAATCTTTAAAAAAAAATGCATTTTCAAAGAAAGAGATTTCTGTGCTCTCTACATATCTGTGAGCTTATGACATAATGTGAAATAAGAGATTTTCAATCAGTCTCATTGGAATCACACTAAGAGCATAAAATTCTTTAAATCACATCATCTGAACTATGATTCATCTTTTCCTGTATTAGTGCTATCATTCTAGCTAATCATACTATAACACTAAAATATGACTCTTTTGTTAGTAATACTTTCCCTAATCAGATATGGAGCTGTAAGAGATAGTCTTATAAGGTATTGACCTCCTCTCTTCTCTTCTCTCCATGATTTTCTTTTCTTTTTTTTTTAATATTTTATTTATTTATTTGACAGAGAGAAACACAGTTAGAGAGGGAACACAAATAGGGAGAGTAAGAGAAGAAGCAGGCTTCCTGTGGAGCAAGGGGCCCAATGCGGGGCTCCATCCTGGGACTCTGGGATCATGACCTGAACTGAATGCAGACACTTAAAGACTGAGCCACCCAGGAACCCCTCTCCATGATTTTCATAAAAACATATTCCTTGATAAATCAGACATTTGAAGAGATCAACAAAATTTACAAAAACCTTTAACTAGACTGAGAAAGAAAAAGATTTAGACTGCTAAATTCAGTAATGAAAGAGGAGACATCACTATATATCCTACAATAATAAAAAGAATTATAAAAGGTTACTATAAACAATTGTATGACAACAAATTAGATAATTGAGATGATAAACAAATTCTGAGAAAGACACAAACTACCAAAACTGACTCAAGAAGAAATAGAAAATCTGAATAACCCTAAACAAATAAAAATATTGAATCAGTAATTTTAAAACTTCCCAAATGAAAAGGCCTATGTGGCTTCATTGATAAATCCTATCAAACATTTGGAGAAGATCTAATGTTAATCATTCACAAATTCTTTCAAAATATAAAAATGCTTGGGAGAATTTCCAATTTATTCTAAAATGCCAGTATTACCCTATAACAAAACCAAACAAAGACATCACAAGAAAAAACTACAGATCAATGTCCTGCATGAATGTAGATGCAAAAATTCTCAACTAGCCAAACTGATTCCAGTAACATAACAAAGTCGTGACCAAGGAATAGAAGATTGGTTTAACATCTGAAAATTAATACAAGTCATGTATCTTACTGGTAAAACAAAAGACAAAACACACATAATCACCTCAATAGATGCAAAAAGCATTTGACAAAATACAACACTTTTTCATGATTAAAATACTCAACAAAGTAGGGATAGGAAGGAAATTCTCAACCTGATAAGCAACAACTAACAAAAATCCATAGCTGATATCATGTTCAATGATGACGGCAGAATGCTTTCCCCCTACAATCAGAAACAAGACAAGAATGTCCACTCTCACCAGTTCTTTTTAAAATTGTACTGGAAACTCCAGCCAGGGGATTTAATCAAGTAAAAGAATTAAACATGTTCCAGATTGGAAAGAAAGAGGAAAATTATCTCTCCTCAAAAATGACATGATTTGTGTATAGAAACTATTAATCAATCTATAAGGGGAAAAACTATTAGAATAAATGAGTTGAGGAAGATTATAGGATATAAAGTCCATATTCTAAATACAATTGTATTATTATAGCACAGCAAATAATATGAAAAGGAAATTAAGAGGACAAGACAATTTACAGAAACATCAAAGGGATTTAAATACCAAGGAATAAATGAAACAAAAAGGAATGTGAGACATGAAAACTAAAATCCACAAAACATTTTGAAGAAATAAGTGAAAATCTTAGAAATGGAAAAATACCCTGTATTAATAAATTGGAAGACTTAATATTGTTTATATATCAATACTCCCCAAAGTAATTTTCAGATTTCATATGACCCTATCAAATTCCAGCTGCCTTATATGCAGAAATTGGCAACCTGATCCTAAAATTCACAGAAATGCAAGGCTCCTAAAGTAGCCAAAACATTCTTGAGAAAAAGGACAAAGTTGGAGGACTCATACTTCCTTACTACAAAACTTAATCTGGGTGGCTCGGTCGGTTAAGCATCTGACTCTTGATTTCAGCTCAGGTCATGATCTCAGGGTCCTGGGATTGAGCCCTACATCAGGCTCTATGCTCAGGAGGGAGTCTGCTTGGGATTCCCTTTTCCTCCTTCTGCCCCTCCTCCTTCTGTTCTTTCTCTTTCAAATAAGTAAATAAATCTAAAATAAAATCCTGGTCTATAAAGCTATAGTAATAAAAGCAGTATAGCACTATACTACCATGTGCTGTAATATCATTTCTATTCTACTTTCCAGTGCCCTAGAGAGAGATTTAGGGAAGTCTGTGGGATGGTCAATTCCCAACATGCTGATGAGAAGTGAAGCACAAGTCTCTTCTATTCTTGCATCCCCCAAACCTGCTTTAGGGCCTTCTCTCTTACCTTGGCTTTATATCCTAGTGCAGGGAGGTATAAGGATGCTGGGCTCCACATCATGAGTGCTCACTGAAAGGCAGCTCTCTATTTTCTACTCTGACTCTTGATTTCCCTCCCCTTCCTCAGTTAGAAGCTCTTTATCTAGTTATGAGAGAAAGAGTGGGAGACAGGGGCATTGGTAGGAGTGGTTGTTTGTATTGGTCAGGCTTCAGATGAGGTAGGGAAAGGAGAACATGTCTTGCCTGAAAAACAATTGTTCTAAATTTCCCCTACCTTTTAGAGTGTGACTTTAAATTGAAAGCCAGAAATTTGAAGTATTTGTTTTCTAGTATCATAATTTTCACTTGGGGTAATAGAGACCTCCTGGGGGGAGTGTTTTTGGGCGAAAGCTAATGACTGGAGAGACATATGGTTTAATGCTGTACATCATCTGCCACTTTTTTTACACTCTTAATGAAAGCAGATGGTAGAGAAAGCTTGCCTGCACTGAATACCTGTGTGATAGACACTGAAGCATGTACTTCAACCATAGTGACCCTCAGAATTAAATATTATTCCCCCATTTTGCTGATGAGAGAAATTTGCTAAAGTAGAATTGCAACCCAGGTGTGATTCCAAATCCATGCCCTATTCACTAGAATCTGGAGATTTTTTATTAAGCAGTAGACTTCATTTATTTTCCAAACAAAATCCTACTCAGAAAACTACATAATAAAATAGATTTTAAGCAGGAGAAAAGTTACTACTCTCTTGATTCAGAGTATACTCTCATTGATTCGTTCAGCCTCAAGTACAGTCTGTCCATGGTGGGAATAAGAAGAGAGAGGGATTTCCTTTTCCCTATTTCTAGCCCCATCTGAATGGCCGTTCTCCTCTAGGACTTAGCAATTATATGGCACTTTGTTGGGAGGAAAGCCAAATCATATTAGAACATTGTCCTCATTGGGAGGTTGGAGGGGAAATTGACAACTGTGATGAAATGAAGTTCTCACCATTTCCTGTGGGACAATGGCTGGCAGAGCTCTGAATTATGGCATTGTGTAGGCTCCCCCAGAGTGGAAAGAAAGGGCTTTGACTCATCTTGCAAGGAAATCCCAGCTGTTGGCATATGGTTTGCAGCTGTGGGCTCCATTCTTTCCCACCTGAGCTCTCTGAGATGCTCCCTGTCAGCCTGGGAACATGCCCTCTTTTCCCACCCCATCTCTCCATTCTCCTCTTCTTCAATGTGCTGAGAGATGGAAAGAGTGGTATTTGAGAGAGCAGAGGAGTTGAGAATCCTCTCCTTTGTAACCCTATTTATGCCACTCATCTTTTACTATCTCCAAGGCTCAGACTTTAGAATTCAAAAGCCAGGAAGAGACTCTCTACTTAAATGTTTTCAACAGGCATGTTTCTTCCCTGAGTGAAGAGTTCAGAATGTCTGTCTCTAGTATGAGGAGTGGAGAAGAGTATGGGAAGAGCCAAAGAGGGAAGGAAAATCGATGGGTAGGAGCAGGGAGGGGGCAGTAGTTAATATTTCCCAAACATCACCATGCTGAAACTAGGCACAGCTTGCTGGCTCAGCTTCCTCCCCTTTCTTCCTACATACATCCTCTGGTGGCCCATAAGACCATTATGAGAGACACTGTGAAAATCTGGGCACAAAACACTGCCCAGAATGACCTAAGATTTTACTTAAAATAGGATTTTGCCTTTCTGAAACACATTGTAAAGTAACCAGTGCAAGCAAGATTCAGCTTCTCATAATAACCTGGGGAAAAAAAATGAATCTTTTCAGTGAAAACACAAGTACAAGATGTACACTGGTACAAAGCCTAAAGTTCCCTGCTGCCTACTCTTTGCACCTTTATCATTCTGTGTTTACCCAAAATAAATCCTCTCTTTTTTGTTTCTAGTAGTGGAAGGGAGTTTAGCTAAGAAAACACACACCTCAGTCTGAAGTTAGGGAATAGACCATGCTGTTTGTAGAGAGGAAGAGAGTTGCTTTGGAAAGTGCACATGCAGTGCCTAGACAGAAGAAAATGGTGAAGAGTCTCCCTAGAAGTAAGGTCAACCAGGGAATGGGGGTAGAATAAGAAAGGACAGCTGAACCTGCTCCAGAGTAGAGAAGGTAGAGGCCAGCACAAATATTCAATGTTGTGCTATCAGACATACCTCCCCTCACCTGCCAAGACTGACATGAGAGAAATAGCCAGGAAACTCAAATCAAGAGTCTCAGACACAGCTTACTGGGTCTCTAATGGTCCATGGTTCCCCTGAGGATAGCTCAGCTACTTTGTCCTGGTACAAAACCCCTCTGGTTAATGTATTGGATCTTAAAGTTTTGTGTCACTGTCCCTTCTAGGTTCTAATAAAAGAAAAACCTTTGATCCCCATAAACTGCTTAGAGTTTCAAGAGATGCATGGAGTACCCAAATTTGGAACCCTAGCTTTAGAATTTTAATTTTCTTTAAAGCTCCGGGATCAGAGACCTTAGATCAGAGAAAATGGGCCCGGAATGAATATTAAAAGTCTTACTTCCCCAGTAGGCAAGTGCAAGTTCTATCCTGCTGGGATCTAGGTCCATTCACCTGATAAGTCATTTTGTACTCTTTAATCTGGAGATCAAATGCCTCCTCCCTTGTCTGATGGAATTGACTACTACTGCTGTGTTCTTCATTATATGTACTTTGGCATAACTACTGAGTATACAACCCTTAAAGAGGTTACTTGCTCTCCCCAACATTCATTCTCCCCTTCTTCCTTTTACTAATAGATTCTCCAGTTTTGTAAACATAGTTACTGCTCATAGACTACATTTTCCTTTATCCCTTCTCTCTCCAGTTAAAATGGCTGTAGTGACTATCTTCTAGCCAATAAGACAAGAATAGAGGTGATATATGCATTTGCAGATTATGTTCTTAAAAAGAAAACTGATTCCTCTTCACTTTCTTTTGTATCTGCTTCTCAAAGTCTGGAATAAGATCATGGTGCTGGTCAGCTGACCTTAAAGACACAGACAAGAGCAATATCTTAGAAAATGGAAGAGTAGGCTGGGTACCTAACTGAATGACTCCATGGAGCTGGCTCACTGCCATGGATCATCTTCTATGAGAGAGCAATAAATCTGCATCTTTGGTAGAGCCACTCTATTTCCAAGACCCCTTGTTTCAGCAGAATAGCCCAACTGATACATACAAAACAAACAAAAGTCCTATACAAAATTCCGAAGTCTCCTGAGACTGATAAATAAAAGCATAAAAGTTTACACATCTATAAGTAAAAGTAGACAGGATATATCTATTTTCTTGAAAAGTATCTGGAAGTAACAGTTATATCTTAAAAATTCAGCACAGTCTCATGCAATCTGCCAACAGACAGACCCCTTGCTCCTTCTTTTCCAGGAACATCTGCTGATTCTATGTGGCAACTCCATGAACAGTATCACTCAGGGTCACTTCGTTATGTTGATATTTAGCTTGGGAAATTATCAGACACCAGTGCTATTCTTGGGGACTTAATGTGTAGAGGTGCTGGGTTCTATGAGGGCGGAAAAGCATAAGAGGTAGAATTAAGGGCTCTTACCAGTTTTCCCAGTTGTCTGGATTTGAATACCAGTGTGGCAGTCAGCATTGCAGGCCCCTGGAAAGTGTTCTGCAGGCATTCCCTTTCCTGCATAGAGCTTCCCTGCAAGGACATCTGTGCAGAGAGAGTCATAGGCCAGGGACCAGCATGGTGTCACTTAATCTGGACTTCTCTCCAAAATGGTACAAGGCACTGACCCCACAGCTGGGAGCAGGAGCCTTCTGTGAACTGTCTTTGGGGAAGGGCCTGAAGGGAGACACAGACGCACACCTTGCCCCACCTGTGCCCCAAAGCACCAGGATCTGCAGCCATTGCCCACGGGCCTACCACTTTCCCCAAGGATCGGAACTCTGGTTCACGTTTTTATCTAAATTTGAGCATGTATTGACACCAAAACACCCTCTTTCTGGCAGAAATGCCTTCAGCAAAGGGTGAAAAACGGGGACTCAAAGACTGCATTTTTATTGTATCCAAAGACACAGATTAAAATCTTGTCAGGGCAAAAGAGCTCTGACATTTCGAACTCTGCCCAGAAAGAACTCATTGCATTACATGACAAGGCATGGGGCTGAAGACACAAGGTAAGGAGGAAAGGGAAATGAAAGAAGAGCCACAACAAGGAAAACGCTGTGCTCCTGGAAATGAAACTTCGCAATGTTGGGACTCCCCCTCAGAGCCCTAGGGACTGACTCAGCACACACTGATAAAATGCTTAAGACAATTCATTTAGGACTAGAGCAAGATTAGAGCTCCTTACAGTTATCCTCACCTACTTAACCCCCTGGGGGGTTTTCTTCCTCTTTTTTTCCCTAGTTCTGGGGAGTCCCCGATCACTCCACTGAGCCGGCCTGGATTTCTTTCTTCCAGCAGAAGGCAGGTGCCCAAGACTATTTCCCATCTGTTGGATAATATCTTACTGTTAATTAAGGAAGGTAAGTGACACTGGGAAGGGGGCACTGTCATAGATTCCATAGAACATGTTTTGGAACTTTCTGAGTATTTTTAAACATCAGATTTTGCCCAGGATATTCCTGTAGCAACATATACTGTTTATTATTACTACTATTGTAGCTAGCTGCTGTTTCATTTTATTACCCTTCAATGTCTAATCACAAGGTGAGTATCTCTTAAATCTTTCTTACTGAGGAAAAATTACTAAATGTTAATGGCTATTTTATAAGCTTTATACAAAAACTGACTCTGAGATGTGCTTTTGCTCTTCAAACAGTCTGTTTCCCAAGGGTTCTGAGAGAGATAACACATTGGTGTCTGACCCACGAAATTTATGATTTCTGTCAAGGATGGAAAAGAAATTTCTGGTCCTAAGGGGTGAGTTCAAAGAGTAAGGATTAGTAACAAGATTCTCAGCCTGAATTTGCCCAGGAAAATCTTTGTCCCTACAGACTGGGGCAAAGAGACAAAACCTGGGGCTTCCTGGAGTGGATTTTTACCAAGAAAACAAACAACAAACAGTCAGATAAAGGGTACAAACATTCTTTTACCCCCTAATCCATTAATCTCAAATCTGGCTAAAAGGTGAGTTCTCTAAACTCTTCGGAGTATCACTCTACTTGTAATATGCAAAGTTATAGCCATAACATATTACAATAAGAAAATAAAAGGAAAATTTTCTTGCTTTCTCTGTTTAATAGTATGAATGATCACACACACACACACACACACACACACACACACACACAGGAAGAAAGGAAAGTTGTGACCAACTGATACTGGGAGTCTTATACAAAGTCCCTGTGTTTTGCTTGTATATGAGAAACAATAAAATGCCTTTCCCTTTCTATGATTCACCACATCATAGGAACGCGTGAGACTAGAGGAAGACAGAATATAAGAGAGGGAAGAGAGAAGGTAGTGATGAAAGGAAATGAGAGAAGAGAAGAGGGGATGTGTGCAGCCATCAGCCTTCAGCATCCAAGGATCTGCTTTGTCTTCAGTCCACTGCTGGTATCTTGACTTTGCAGGTGGAGACTCAGGTGCTCTGAGCATCTTTACTGATCCAGTTTTCTTAGCTCTCCACTTCTCTCACAGAGTAATGACAAAACAACATAGTGAATGTCTCTCATCTGGGGGAGCAGGTGGAAGCAACTTCTTCCTAAGTTTACAAAGGCCTAGCCATACCTGGGTGAAGAAAATAGAGAAAGCACCACTGCTCTCCCAGAATCTCTAGAAGGACTAGTGAGGCTTCTCTTTTCTTTGAGTTCCCCGCACTATATCTAGGTTTCTCTCTAGGTCCTTAGGTAGCTCCTGCCCCACCCAAAAAGAGTAAGTACACAAGTGGAAATCCCCTGAGCAAACTAGCACATGCTGTACCAAAATATTGTGTCTTGGCTTTGTTCTTTTACATCTTCACAACTAAAGGAAAGAGATACAATCAAAATGATAGTCCACTAAAATGATAAACAAGAGAATTTAAAGAGACACAACCCAATTACTCACCCATGGAGTGACAACCTGAGCAACTCCTGAGACCTGTGTCGGTGGATAGATACTGTTCACGATTCCTTCCCTAACGCTTATTTAGTTTATGGGAATTTATAATTATGTCTTTCTTGAAAGGATATTCAACTCAGTGCAAAAACATACCAATTTTTATGAATCAGACTCGTGATTTTCTAACCAAACTTTCAAGACGAGATTAGAAATGAGGGTACAAGTTATTATTTGTCACTCTTTGAAATTTCCATTCACTATGTTGTTTTGTCATTACTCTGTGAGAGAAGTGGAGAGCTAAGAAAACCAGATCAATAAAGATGCTCAGGGCACCTGAGTCTCCACCTGCAAAGTCAAGATTCCAGCAGTGGCCTGAGGACAAAGCAGATCCTTGGACGCTGCAGACTGACTGCTACACACATTTGAAAATGCCAAAAGAAAACCTGAGCAGATGGAGGACATAGATTGTGTCTGTGCAGTCAGCTTCTTGCTCTGAAACATCCCTTGAGCTTTGCAGTCCAGAGTGTGATCTTATGAACAAGCCACCCCATCTCTGTCACTGATCTGCCTCAACAATGATGACAGGCTTCCAGAGACTGGTACTGATGCCCCGCTTCTTCTTTCCTCATTTTAGGAGACTGTCACAGTAAATGTAATGATGACATCAGCGAACTCACGCAGCTTTCAAAGACTCTCTGTTTTACACCTTGGGGGTGTTGTTCATCTTTGCAGCCCTATAGGACCAGTATCTACCCAGTGTCTATAAATCAAACAGAAGTTCACTACTCACTGTCTACCCTGCATCTCAGTACTCATCACCTTGTCATTTCAGTCTTAGGGCGGCTTTTTTCTAAAAGGGAGCTGGATGTTTTATAGCTCCAATCCAGGTGATTAGCCCGCGGAAGACCTGAGCAGACCTCCAAGTTACAGAAGGCATTGCCGGTCTGTTGATAACAGGATCCATATCAACCTGCACCTTCATTTGAATACTAATAGCAGTTTAAAGAAAAAGATACAATTACCAGGAAGTGGGTTAGACTTAACAAATATGACTACTTTAACCCAGGGGCCTTGTTGGAAGCAGTTTTGATTGGCAAGCAAGTATAGGGAGAGTCTAAATTCTCTTTGTCATTGTCCTGAGCTTTTGCCCCCCTACGTATAGGTGGGGACCAGTGTGGTTTGCAAATACTGCATGTGCCTGAAATATTGTGTGGCAATCACATTTTCACAAATATAATCCTATTAAAAAACACACAGAGATACATTACTTCATAAAGTACAGAATCTTTCCTTAAAGAGAAACTCACCCCAGACAATCAACTGATTAGCTTTCTAAGTTTAGAGTTTTGTCCTGTGATTTTTTTTTTTTTTTTTTGAACTGAACCTTATTCACACTCTAATCTCAGGTGGTAGTCTGGGGCTAGATTTGAATGAGTACCTTATTCTCCGGAATCAGCAGAGTAAGTTTGGGGGCTGACAGGAATACCAAAGAGGTACAATAATTCAAAGGCTCTATCCCTTCATTTCCGCTACCTCTGCTTACAACAGCAATACTTTTACTCAGACTTCCTGTTTCTGGCACTTGGCTTCTTTTTTGCTGTGTTTATACTTCCCCCTGTCTGTGGTTAAATAAGTATAAAGTGCTAAAGCTATAGATGTGTCTCTGTCTCTCTCACTGCTGCTCTCTCTCTCATTCATTCCTACACAAAGGCTCACACACCTCCTCTCTCCTTTCTTTCTCTCAGAATGACGATTCTGGGTACAGCTTTTGGTATGGTTTTCTATTTACTTCAAGCCGTTTCTGGAGAAAGTGGCTATGCACAGAATGGTGAGTCATTTCTAACTTTTCTTTAGGATTTCAGATTATCTCTAGAATATGCTTCAGGTTACTCAGATCCCTAACAGACCTGATCTGGACACTGTGTTGAAATGGTGTTGGAGAACTTACTGCGTGCTCAGTCATTTTGTAAGTTCTAACCACCAGGACAGGGGGTCTTAGGAACAATACTATGGGTGGTTTATAAAGTCTTAGAATTGTCAGGAAGGAATGCATTTGACTCTCCAAATGTGGATCTTAATTGTTGGTCAACGCCTCTGCTCTTACAAAAAGAATGCCCATGTAGATACAATGGTTGTGCTTATTGAAGAATCTCCAAGGCAGTTTTACCTTGTTAAAAAATCAAGCTAGATTTGTTTTGCTTAGCTTTTTAGGAGGTTCCAAAAGCATAACTTTTATGATAAATAATTTCCAGAAACAATAGCTTTGTCTGCACTCACCAATGCCATACCTCTAGCACCTAAAAGAGTGACTAGACACATAGACATTCAGTATTTGAATTGAGCATTTGAAAATTTCTTCACAATACTTTAGTTTTCATAGATTTATGTGAGATTCTTAGTGAATAACTGAACAGAGATCTGAATGAGTTGTCTCATTGAAATATATTTAATTTTCTCCATATAGGCAAATTTATCATCATATAATAATTCTCTTTGGGATCTTTGAAATATTTAGCACTGAGAAGCCGATGCTGCCTACTTAGTAAACAGGTTGTAATTACAACAAAACTATAGACAAAGGCAAAAGGGCAGCAACAGGAGCCATATGGAATTTGGACCACCCATTTGTTCCTGATAATTAAGCCCTTTCACTTTAAGACTTGAAAAGGATTTTCTTATCAAGGATATCAAACACATCAGCCTAATGATTCAGCTTAGATATGTTAAATTATGTATTTACTAAGGGTGGAAATCCCTAGAATATTTTCACTAAGGGAATTGTCAGAGGACTGACATACAGCATGACCATGTATGAATCACTTTGTGCGGATGATCATTATTGGAAAGTGTTGCCTGTGTTTGCACAGAGAGCTGGTTGGTAAGTAACACCTAATTCTTACTCTGCAGAGTATAATCTATTCCCTTTAGTTCTTCCTGGTGGCCCTAATTTTTTTCCAAAGAAATAGGAATTCTAACTGAAAGCTGAGCTCTCACTTCAGCTTTTAAAATTTCAGATGGATTTAAGAGATTTTTTTTTAAGATTTTATTTATTTTTGACAGAGAGAGTTGAGAGTGGGAACACAAGCAGGGGGAGTGGAAGAGGGAGAAGCAGTCTTCCTGTGGAGCAGGGAGCCCGATGCGGGGCTCGATACCAGGACCCCAAGATCATGACCCAAGCTGAAGGCAGACGCTTAAAGACTGAGCCAGCCAGGCGCCCCTGATTTAGGAGATCTACACTCATCCACATTGATCATCTGAAAACACTTTTCAGTTTCAGCTGCTATTTGTTGAAAGATTCGTTCTTTGATAACCACAAGGACGAGCAAGAGAAGAAAGCAGTATTTTTTTAAAAAGTCCAAGCAATTTATGCTTTAATCAACTAATTTCTTTCGATAGGAAGATTTCTAAACCAACGGCCTTGTCTATAAAACATATTCAAAAAATTAACGTTTTATAGAAAAATATGCTTAGTCAATGTTTAAAGAATAGGTTAACTCACTATGTAATTTCAAATCCATAGTAGTAATACTTTTGACATAGAATTATTTTTCAAAGAAGCCCCAAAGTTTTCATGTATATTTCAGAATTAGAATTCTTATTTTACCTTTTCATTATTTATTTCTCAAAAACAAAAGAGATGGGGTGCCTGGATTGCTCAGTCAGTTGAGCAACTGCCTTCGGCTCAGGTCATGATCCCACTGGGATCGCACCCCGCATCTGACTCCCAGTTTGGCAGAGATCCTGCTTCTCCCTCTCCCTCTGCTTGCTGCTCTGTCTTCTTGCGCTCTCTCTGTATCTCTCTGTCAAATAAATCAATAAAATCTTTTTTAAAAAAAGATAATAGTCATAGCTAACCTTTATTGGGTGCTTACTGTGTTTTAATCTAAGTCTTTGCATATATTTTGTTCAATGATTCTTCAAAATAATGTGAACTTCCGTATTGAAACAATGAGACATAGAGAGGTTGAGTAACCTGACAGGCACCACAGTTAAAATGTAGAATAATAAGAATTTAAACCGCCATCCATCCAGCTCTGGCACCAGAGGTCTTACCCACTGTGTACATGACCCCGACCTAAGAATTTTTCAGCTTAAATCAAATGTAATATTCTCTTTGTAAAATGCCTTGCAATTTTGCAAGTCGTTGAGGGGAACTTTTCTTGGTTACAAAGCAACTTTATTGGCAAAAGAGCCAATGAGGTGCTTCTCAAAACATAGCCACTTTAATTGTATGACCAGTGCTTTATATATTGTATGAAAATATACTTCAGAATACATGGCTAAGGGAGGTGGGAGTGCTTTGTTCTACTGGAGCTCAGCATCTGCTAGATTGTGCTCTCTCTGGCTTATATTGATGTTGAAGAATTTTGGAGACAAAGCTGATCCACAGAAGTCTGAATCCAAACAGTAATGTAGGTTCTGTTTATAAGATTGGTGAAAGATTTACAGAAGAGATAAACATGAAGACGAGTGAGGACTGTTGAGTAAAGGCAGGCTAGAGCCATCTAGAACCATCCCAGTTCTTAGGAGACAAGATCTTAGTCCTATATAGGAATGAACATGCTTTAAAATGTGATCCCTAAGTGATGAGTTTCCCCCCTCACTATTTAAAACTATCATCAGGAAGAGGGTTATACCCTGCTGAAATTACATAAGAAGTCTTTGCTAATGGCAGAATTGTGAGCCTAGTGGGTTCTAGGAATGGTCAAAAAGAGCAGTGCCCACAGCTTTTATCTAGATCTAGCTTTTCAAGATTTGTGGCTTTGATTGAACCAACCTGTCACTCACACAACCAGCTTTACTAACTTTTCCACAAACCTACTTAGTTAAGTAAAGAAGATGCTGCTTCTACAATTCATTGCCTTCAGGGCACTCAACTGGGGTTTAAGTTTAGTACATTCTATATTCTATTTAAAACCCTAGGAGCTTCTAATTTCTGGTATTGATGGGTTAAAGTAATTTCTTGTGTTGGTGGAACTGGAAGTGATCACAGGCTCACATTTGACCACGCTGAGAATGGCTTCAGTTATGCTGGGTTTTCTCAGGTCCCAGTCCAAGTATATTTTCTGACAATTTTTTTCTATTAAATATTGTGAAATTAAATATATATATAATGTTTACTCTTAGGGGCCTCAATTCAGTTTAAGAGATTGAATACTATCTGTGACAGATTTTAATGCCCAAAAGCAACTGAAAAAAAATTCTGGTTCCCTGCATACTTCCAGAATTCTGATGTCTTTAAGATATAATATCTATAGAAGAAGAAACAGTACCTGTAGGATTCATGCGAAGGTCCACTAGATCTGAGTCCTGACAGATCTATTTTTTTTAACTACATTTGCCTTAGTAGCTTAAGACAAACTGCTTTGAATAAATACACGATGGAAATAATCAATTGTACTTTTAGTTGGGATGCCTTTTTGGACAAGGAAAAGCTATCCATTAAAAAGTGGAATTCTAACTGTAAGATAGTTTTCATCTTCCTTCATTTAAAAAAGAAATACTTGACAGGAAATAAATGAAGATTACTGATAAAGTCAAAGGTTAGATTAGGTAGTATTTGAATAATGGAGATAAAGTATCTCTTGTTCGAAATGTACCAATTAACAGAAGAAATTAACAGTGTAAAAAAGAAAGAGTATATTTAGTGTTTTATTCTAGATCTATAACACACTAACCCAAGGGCAGAAATTACTAGAAAGATTTGGAGGTTACCTATTCATTGTGATGAAATTTTTTCCGGCGAGAAAAATCTGTGCTCATTAAATATCAATTTAGTTTGGGTTTGGAGTCTTCTAAGTTTGGGTTTTGGTATTGTTTTTTTCTGTATTTTCCCTTGTACTTTTCTTCTTTAAATAAACCTATAATCACTCTTTCATATCTGCCCCCAAATGCTGCCTTTTCTTTAATGTCACTCCAGATTTCAAAAGGATGCATTTGCTTCATTAACAGCTGCAGGTTTGTTCTTCCGCAGGAGAGTTTGAAGATGCTGAGTTGGATGACTATTCATTCTCTTGCTACAGTCAGTTGGAAGTGGATGGAACCCAACACTTGCTGACCTGTGCTTTTGATGACCCAGACGTCAATAGCACCAATCTGGAACTTGAAATATGGTGAGGAATGTTGGCTCCTCTGGGTGCCTAGAAATCCTGCCTCTCCTTTCATGTGCTGCTCAGCAAAGGAGGGAGTATGGGGCTTAATTCCCAAGTACTAAAATCGAGTAGATTTCAAAAACTTCCTGAAACTCCCTGTTCTGCACCAAAAGACTCCAGCAGAGATGCTCTCACGGGTTCATCTGTCAGGCCTTGCTGCTACAGCAAGCTGATGGTATGGAGCTTGGAGACCTCACAACCCTTCTGACTTCATGGCAGAATTTAAATTTTGCTTTCCTAGGACACTCTTCCCCCAGATTTCTTTGTCCAGCATGAGACAATCTAGTGCTTTATTGCACTTTGGAGCACAGTTACCTGGTTTCTGATCCCAATACCATAGGACTCGGCTTTTTAACCTAAAGCAAGTTATGTAACTCATCTATGTCTCAGTTTCTTCGCCTGTTAAATGAAATGTACTAACTTATAAAGAGGTTTAGATGATTAAATTATCAAATATTTTAATAATTTAATTAGAAGACACATCCAGTATATAAAAAGTATTGGGAAAAGAGCATTAAAATTGCAAAATCTATGAACACAGACCTAACTTCTACTCTCTTGAAACAGTTTCACTTCACACGATAACCTCAGTATCAATTTTCAAAAACCTGGCAGGAATAACACAGCTCTTGGTTTCATGAGGCCTCAGAGAAAAGGCAAAGGAAAAGAGAAAGTCTCTCTCTCTCTGGTTTGAAAGTTTGGTGAAGAGCTCTGGGAGCTTTCTTCTGCCTCCACAAACTATCTCTTTGTTGCTGAGGGTCACTGTCTTTGATTAGTTGAAAAAAATACTCTAATATGAAATTCTATCTTAGGGCTATCTTCAAATTCATATCAGATGACCTAGTTAGTCTCCTACTAAGAAAAGTAAGTCAAGATCCACCAGTCAGAAAAGAAGTCTTCTTAAACTCAGTAGACCTTCGGCCAAGCCCCTCTAGTACAAATTCTAGACAAACCCTAAATTGCATGTGTTACATTAACGGGAGATTTCTTGCATGTGCTCATGAAGTGCTTCCTGATGCAGTCATTGGAGAAGGATGGTCTTGGACTTGAATTCCATAGTGTGTTCTCACTCCATCTCTGTCGGTTCACTTCTCTAACACACCTTCCAGAAATAAAACATCAGGAACCTTCGATGTTCAGAATCTATACTGCAACTAGCCTACACAAACACAGCCGAACAGCTCATTCAAACCATGCACTCATTCTTATGGACAGAACCCCCACCAACAGAGATTTGACTTTGGATTTTCCACCCAGCTCTTTGGTGGATTGTCATGTTCACATAGTTTCTCCTTGGGAGGCTGAGATGGCTTTTCTGGCCACTTTTGCTCACACCACTTCCTTGCCCACTTAAACAAATTTGTCTACTTCCTTTCCCAAATCTCTTGATTTTTCCTGTCATATTGCAATCTATCTGCAGCTTCTGTTAGGGGGTTTTCAATTTGATTAGATATTTCAGTTGGAAATGGACCGTCTTAAGACATGTTTCGTAGTGTGAAACAAATATGAGGATGTTAAGGTGCTCCTGGAGAGCAGCTGATTTTGTGAAGGTAAACCTTGATGGAGATTTTCATGCAACTCCTAAGCCCAGCAGGAACATTGTTTCTCAAATCAAAGTCACCTCGTATGCTATCTTTATAGCCTAGGCTAGGTTTCTTTTCCAAGGAAACTAGCTTTATTGGAACTTTTTGTTCCTTAACATGTTTATAAAGAAGAAATCAGAAATGACTCAAAAATGTGCTTTCTGATGAGGTCTTTTCATAGGTTGGATTGTTGATAGAAACTGGGAGCTTCTTTCCCGTTTACTAGGGGCATTTTCCTGTATGAGTTTACAACCTGCCTGATCTGGCCACCAATTCCCCAGAGTAAGAAACCAAATTACTTAGTGTTCAATGACAGAATCCACTTCTCAGGAATTGCATTAGCCACAATCACAGGTTTAGATTACCAGCATGCCAATTGATGATTTCACACTGGTATATGACAATTGTTATAGATACCCAGATATTCATAGTGGGCTCAGGACCTGTGAGACTTGGTCTTGGGGAAGAGAAACAGAGCAGGCCAGTAGGGTGTATATCAATATAAATCCACTCTTACTGGGTGATCTGAAAATTTTTTAGTCACCAAAACATTAACTAGCTCACAGGTACCCAGAATGACAAAACAGAAGCACCAAAAACAGGCACCCAGGTTAGAATCCCAGTAGCAACACTTAAGGAGCTCTGTGACCAAGGACTTACTTAAGCTCTTTGATTAGAACAACTACTTTACAATGGGGTATTTGGCATGGGTCAGTACCTTAAATGGTACTTAATTCTCAGTGTAGATTGATTTTCATTAAAAATGTGATCAAAAGATTGTTCAGTAAATACAAAGCAAAACAAAGGAAGTTTGTTGATTTTAAGATGAGGATTATTTGGTGCAGATTTCGAAGTGCTTATTAATTGTTTAGGATTAGCTTCCAGCCCTTAAACATCTAGGTTATTTCTTTTAAAAATCAGATTTGATAATAGTGGGCCCATACAGCAAAAGTACCTGAACAGAATTCCAGCTGCTTCTGTGGATGGACAATTAAATCTCAGTCCGGAACTTAGGCCCACTCTCATAGATACCATAGGCACTTGAGTTGGGAATCCTGGTTTTTAGCTGTTTGTATAAGTTCTAGAGTCAACTCTCAGAAGGTAACTGATTTCCTTTGCTCCCACATTCTTAGGGGCACCACATTCACTCCCAGTTGCCACCTACAGACATCACTTCACATACGTCACTCTTGGTCTCATCATTTATCACCCATGTCACAGGCACCTTGACAAACTCCCCTCATGTTCTAGAATTACTTAGCAATATCTGTCAGGTCATTAACTTAGTCTTTCTCCAGTAAACTATACTATCTTTCAAAGTTGTTTGATATTTTGAGATAGATTCTGTCTTTTGTGGCCAAATGAGAAATAAAACTACAGTTTGTTTTTGTTTCTGTTTTTAATATTTCCATGTAGTTACCTGTCTGCCCCATCAGGAGAAATGCATTTATCAAGCTAAACCAGACAGGATTGCAGGAAATTTAGGAGGCTAGAGATAGGGTAGAGAAGCAGACACTATGGTGTTCCCAGCAATGTCTCCTTGTTTTCAGGAAAAAAAGGGTTTGTGTCAGTGGCTTAGGGTTGATGTCCCCTGGGAAGGTCCTACAGGCCGAAATTTGTTAACCACCTGTGGTCCAGAGTACATCAACAACAACAATAAAAACAAACAAACAAACAAAAACAGAAGTAAAGCCCACAAGCACTTGTGAAAGTTATTGTGCACGTACCAAAATGTTTGCAACCAAAGTGTTTGCAAACCAGGAGCACTTAAACTAAAATATGGAATGAGGCTTAGAGATAATATTGTTATAAATCAGCTTATATTGTGTAAAGGTGATAAATGTTTATTCTTTACAGTGATTGGCTATAATATTAGAATTTTCTTAACTGAAAGGAAATTGGTTAGTGGTTATCTCCTATCAATTTTGGCAAACAATTTAAGTTTTGCTTGTGATTTTTAGAAGCAAAAGCAAAAAGTCACCCACGTTAAGTTAATCTTGCTTGTCTTGCAAAGTAAGCTAAAACATTTGCTTTTATGACTAACTGATTTTGTCTGCCTAGGGAACTTTCAAGTGTGTTCTCTGTGTTTAATTTTAACATTGAATAATTGCATTGCTTTTTTTCTTCCCCCAAAATACTCTAAAATGTCTCTATCCAACAGCAATACTGTGCAATCCACAAATGTGTGAGTCATATACATAATTCTAAATTTTCTAGTAGCCACATTAAAAAAAAGAAAAATAAATAGGTGAAATTAATGTAATTTAAATTAACCCATATTTGATATAATATTTAATAATATATTTTATTTAACCTAAATATCCAAAATATTATCATTTCAACATATAATCAATATAAACAAAAAATATTAATGAGATATTTTACATTCTTTTTTGCATGCTAAACCTTCACAATCTGTTGTATATTTCATAGTTAGAGCACATCACAATTTAGACTAGCCATATTTCAAATGTTTAATAACCACATACTGAGTAGTGGCTATTGTGTTAGACAGTGTAGTTCTAGAATATTTCTAATCTTAGCAACACATATTTAACAACCAAGTAAATTGTTTTAACTTAGTTAAGTTAATTGAAATGACTTGGATTGACTTGATTTGAACTAATCATGGGGAAGACACTAAGTTTCATGACCTGACGCCAGGGCACAAAGTGAGGTTGTCCATTGTAGGCCACTGGGTTTTCTTAGCTCCTACCATGGCTTCCCTTCCATATAGGGCAGATCCTGGAGTTCAGACCCTTAAAAGGATGCCCAGGCTCACAAGACAACCATTTGGTGATCCTTATATTTCATTTCTTATTAATGTCATTCTCCAAAAAGTTGGAATGAACCAAGAATACCATTTTAGGTTCTTCTTAAGCTTCCAACAATAAGAACTTGCTACCTAATAAGGATTTATAATTGAATATTCCATCATGCTTTACTTACAAATATATTCTAAACTCAACTAAAACCCATTATCTTTATAGTTTCTGCACATCAGATGTCCTACCTAAAATTCAGAAATGGGATACTGCTCCAATTTTCCCCTTCTATCCTTACTCATCCAATTATGACACACTGCCATCTGCAGAACTTTCCATGTGACACTCATTCCAAGTTTATCCCCTGGTTTCCATCTGGTCTAGCTTAAAATTTTGGTTTTGATAGGGGGAAAACTCAATGAGGGACATGCTCTTTAGAAAGTCCAACACACACACACACACACACACACACACACACACACACACACACACACACACATTTAAAACCAAAACAATTGCATACCCTAAAATATAAGAGCAAAAAAACCCACTATAATTGGGTATAGGAAAGTTTTAAGGAAGATCCCACAAGTAGTAATATATTTAATCAATTAATAAACTTAAAAATTCTTCACCCATCTCTATCTTTGTCTGAATGCAGGAGTGTAACCAGTCATTCAAAGACCATAGCAGCCCAGAGCTGGGAGATTCTGCTCCTAAAGCTGAGGCATCCTTCTCAGATTTTAACCCCATGCACCTCAAGCCACAGACATGTTTTTTTCTGCTCAGAGTCCAGGAATAATCCCAGAAAGGGCTCACTTGAGCACATGCCAAGAAAAGTACACCCACATCCAGTTTACCAAAGAAAACCAACACATTCTGGATTGCAGGTAGTAAAGGACTTTTTAGAACATATTCCTATTATCTTTTCAAAAATAACTGATTATTTAGAATAATTCTTTCCATGTAAACAAATCTGTACAAAGCCTTTATTTTTCTTTCTTTCTTTTTTTTTATTGTTACTAAAATTTTTTTTCCAGTGTTTTAAGATTCATTCCCCATTCCCCACACCCAGTGCTCCACGCTTTAGGTGTCCCCAGTACCCACCACCAGGCTCTCCCATCCCTCCACCCCCCTCCCTCCAAGTTCCTCAGTTTGTTTCTGTGTCCAAAGTCTCTGTTGTTTCGTTTCCCTCCCTAGATTACCCTAGTTCCCATTTGCTTTCCTTCTGCCACTGTCCTCCAGTTTGCCTCTCATGCACCGCAAGTAAGTGAGACCAAAGCCTTTATTTTTCTACCACTATCCCCGCTTCAAAATCAAGTCAGCTATAACCGTTTCAGGGCTATTTGGTTAGAAGTACATGTAGGAAAAAACAAATTGGTAATCATGTTCATCACAGGAGAGAGAAATTAAATCAAGACTGAGGAAGCAACAGAAATAAGTACTTTTATTTTTATTCTTCATTGTTTAATTATTTTTACAATGATAAGACATATTTTGCTTCCTTCTTTAACACAGAACATTTCTTTTACCCTAGAAGGATGCCTTCTGTTACTTCCAACCACTCATCTCCTGTGAGCAAACTATCACCCCATGGTTTTATCCGTTTCCAATAGTTCTTATAAATGAAACAACACACTACTTACTCTTTTCTATATGAATTCTCTCACACAACAAAATGTTTTCAAGAATTACTCATGTTGATGTGTATATCAGAGCTCATCTTTTCAACTGCTATTAATTCCATTGAATGAATATATCACAAGCTTTGAATCCTTTCTTCTCTTGATGGACACTGGAGGTTTTTCAAATTTGAGACTATTATTTTTTTAAGTTGTTCTTAAATTTTTTATAGATGTGTTTGTTAATGCACACTTTCATTTCTTTGCAGCAAAAACCTGAGTGGAACCACTGAATCATAGGATAAGTGTGTGTATAACTTTATAAGAAATTGCCCAGCAGTTTTCTAAAGTGGTTATACCATTCTACTCATTACCCAACAAAGTGTGAAAGCTACGCATCATCTCTGACGTTTGGCTTTGAAATAATATCCCGTGATTTTTCTCTTTTTTTAATTTATTATTTTTTCAGTGTTCCAAGATTCATTGTTTATGCGCCACACCCAATGCTCCATGTAATACGTGCCCTCCTTAATACCCACCACCAGGCTCACCCATCTCTTCACCCCCTTCCACTCCAAAACCCTCAGTTTGTTTCTCAGAGTCTACAGTCTCTCATGGTTCACCTTCCTCTCCGATTTATGCCAATTCGCTTTTCCTTTCCTTCTCCTAATGTCCTCCTTGTTATTCCTTATGCTCCATGAGTAAGTGAAACCATATGATAATTGACTTTCTCTGTTTGACCTATTTCATTAAGCATAATCTCCTCCAGTATCTCCCATGTTGATACAAAAGTGAGGTATTTATCCTTTGTAATGGCTGCGTAATATTCCATTGTATATATGGACCATGTAATCTTTATCCATTTGTCTGTTGAAGGGCATTTTGGCTCTTTCCACAGTTTGGCAAGGGTGGACATTGCTTCTATGAACACTGGGATACATATGGCCCTTCTTTCCACTACATCTATATCTTCGGGGTAAATACACAGTAGTGTGATTGTAGGGTCATAGGGTAACTCTATTTTAAATTTTTTGAGGAATCTCCACACTGTTTTCCAAAGTGTCTTCATCAACTGGCATTCCCACCAACAGTGTAAGAGGTTCCCCTTTCTCCGCATCCTGATCTTTCTTTGTCTTTCTCAAATAACAAATAATTTTGACCATCTTTTTGAGTAGTTGCTGGCCATTTCTTTGTCTTATTGTGGCAGGTGTCTGCTAAAGCCTTTTGTCTTTTTTACTGATTTATTTATCTTTTTATTGTTGATGGGTATGAATTCTTTGTATGTTCTGGATACAATTCCTTTGTCAGATATATGCATTATAACTATTTTCTGCCAGTGTGTAGCTTGCTATTTCATTTTCTCAATGGTGTATTTTAATGAGGAAGAAGTTTTCATTTTGATGAAAGTCCAATGTCTTTTTTTCTCTTTTATGTTTAATTTTTGTGTGTGTCACTACTATCTTTGTCCATTCCCAAGGTCAGAAAGATATTTTCTTATGTTTTCTCTTAGATATTTTATATTTTGAGCCTTACATTTAGGTCTATAATTCATATCTAATTAACTTTTCATTTAAGGTTCATATGTTCCGTATATTTATTCAGTTGCTCCAGGATAGTTCGCTGAAAAGATTTTCTATTTTTCATCAAATTGATAAGGTACTTGCATTGAAAATCAGTTAAACTTATATGTGTAAGTTTATTGCTGAACTCTATACTTTCTGTTGATCAACTTATCTAAACTTTTTTAAAAATATTTTATTTATGGGGCACCTGGGTGGCTCAGTTGGTTGAGCGACTGCCTTTGGCTCGGGTCATGATCCTGGAGACCCCGGATCGAGCCCCACGTCGGGCTCCCTGCTCGGCGGGAAGCCTGCTTCTCCCTCTCTCACTCCCCCTGCTTGTGTTCCCTCTCTCGCTGTGTTTCTCTCTGTCGAATAAATAAAATCTTTAAATAAATAAATAAATAAACAAATAAATAAATAAATAAATAAATATTTTATTTGTTTTTGAGAAAGAGAGAGAGATGCACTGAGCCAGGGGGAGGGGCACAGGGAGAGAGACAACAGACTTCCAGTTGAGTGGGAAGTCCAATTTGGGGCTCTGATCCCAGGACGTGGGATCATGATGTGAACTGAAGGCAGACATTGAACAAACTGAGCCATCCATATGCCCCAATTTATCTAGTCTTATGCCAGTGCTAAAATGGCCCAATCATCATAGATTTATAGCAAATTTGAAATCAGCTGCTCTGAATCTTACATATTTGCTCTACTTTTTCAATGTTGTTTTGACTATTCTGTGTTCTTTGTGTTTCCACATAAATTTTAGAATCAGCTTGTTATTTTTCTGTTAAATCCCATTGAGATTTTTTTTTAAGATTTTATTTATTTGACAGCAAGAAACACAGCAAGAGAGGGAACACAGGCAGGGGCAGTGAGAGAGGGAGAAGCAGGCTTCCCACCGAGCAGGGAGCCCGATATGTGGGACTCGATCCTGGGTCTCCGGGATCATGACCCGAGCCAAAGGCAGTCGCTTAACCAACTGAGCCACCCAGGCATCCCAAATCCCATTTAGATTTTGATTAATATTATTCATGCCACATTGGGGGAATTTGCTGTCTTCTCACTACTAAATTTTCTAATCCATGAATGTGCCTCTCCATTTATTTAGATCTCCTTTAAAAGCTCTGAGGGATGTTTTATAATGTCCATTGCACAGGCCTTGAACATCTTTTATTAATTTTATCTCTAAATATTTTAAATGTCTATTATTATCATAAACGGAGCTATTGTTTTTAAATTTTATTTTCTAACTGTTTGATACTAGCCTATAGAAATATAATTGTCTTTTATATTCTGACCTTGAAGAATTCACCCTACTAGTTACTGTAATTGTGTTGGAGAATCTATATGATGCTGTCTGCAAAGAAAGGGTTTTTTTCTTCCTTTCCAAACTGGGTATCTTCTTGTTTATTTTTTCCTCTTGCTTTATGCACTGGCTAGATCCTCCAGTACTGTGATAAATAAAAATAGTGAAAGTGGTTATTCCTGTTTTCTCTTTTAACAACAGGGAAAATGTTCACAATTTCACCATTAAATATGATACAACTCTAGACTCTGTAAATTTCCTTTATCAGGTTTAGGTAGTGTTCTTCTATTAATTGCTAAGAGTTTTTATCATAGATGGATGTTGAATTTTATCATATGCCTATCTGCATTACTTGAGATAATCAGATTATGTATGGCGTTTTTTCTGATGATATGGTGAATTGTATGACTCATCTTTGATTCTTGAATCTACTTTGATTTCCTGGGATGTGTCCTACTTTCTCATAGTAGGAATATTAATGTGTTGATATTTTCTTGTGGAAATATCAATATACATTGTAGGGTGACACTTCTTTGTAAATTCTTTTCTGTGATATTTTTGCCAGCTTTTGTACCAGGGTTGAGCTAGCTTCATAAAATAATTTGGATAGGGTCTACTTATACTGTATTTTCAAGAGTAATTTCTATAGACTTGGTACTGTTTCTTAAATATTTGATAGAAGTCACCAACATAGAACTATCTGGCATAGAGTTTTCTTAGTAGGGAACTTTGTTGATGATATATGTAATTTCTCTGAAAGAAATAGAGCTATTGAGATATTCAATTTCTTCCTTATTTGTACTTTTGGGCAGTATCTTTTTCTTAGTGATTGCTCTAACAGTTACAATATTCAACCTTATCATAGTTTACTTAGAATTAATATTGTACTATTTCATCTATAAAATATAAGAAACTTGTAACAATACAGTAATATACTTCCGCTTATCACATCCTATCTTATGCAGTATGGTTATATATTTTAACATCTACCATACATTATAAAAGCCACAATAGTGTTATAATATTTGTTTTAAACAATAATTTATCTTTAAATAATTTAAAAGAAAGAAATATATATTGTCTTTTATATTTACCAAAGTATATCCTTTCTGGTACACCTAGTTGCCTCCTACAGAACTGTAACCCCTTATGGTATCATTGCCCTCTGGCCTAAAGAAGTTAAAACAAATTATCTCAATTATTATTTATCTGGAAATATCTTCACTTGGCCTTCATTATTAAAGAATATTTTGTGCATGTAAGATTTCAAAGTGGACATGTTTTTTTCTCTCTTTCAGAGTTTTAAAGATATTATTCCAGGGTCTTTAGTTCCCATAGTTTTTGATCAGAAGTGATATTTTTCTTTAGATACTTTCAAAATTTTCTACTTGCCTTTGTTTTTCAGCCATTTGACTGTGATGTGCGTAGGTGTGGTTTTCTTTGGATTGATCCTGCTTGAATTTTCTGAGTTTCTGAAACCTAAAAATAAACATTTTTTTTACATTTGGGAGGTTTGCAGCCATTATTTTTTATCTTTTTTTTTTTTCATCCACGTATCTTTTCTTGTTCTGGAATTCTAATTACACATTCATTTATTCCCTTGATATCATCCTATAGGATACTGAACATTTCTCTTATTTCAGACTGAAAACTTGCTATTGCTCTATCTTCAAGTTCACTGACCTTTCCTCTGCCATCTTCAATCTGCTATTAAGCCCATACAGTATGCTCAGTGCATTTTTACAAATTTTAGATTTACTTGTTCATTACAGTATTTTCATCTGGTTCTCTTTTACAGTTTCCACTGCTCCACTAACACACATCTATTCAATCATTTTTGCCATATTCTTTGTTTAGCCCTCAAACATATTTACAAAAGCTGCTTTAAAGTTCTTTTCTGCTAATTCTAATATCTGGTCACTTTCAGGTGACTTATTTACACCGACTGCTTTTTGTCTTGACTATCGGTCTCATTTTTCTTTTTTTGTCATTTGTAGTAGCTTTGGAATGAATGAAAGACAATATTGGAAATAGGTTTTCCAGATTCTGTTAACTTCCTCTGCTGAAAGTTAGTTTTAGCTCTATTAGTTGGTTAAAGGACTAGATTCATATTCAAATTTTCTTTTCTTTTGAGACAGCACCTAAAATCTCAGTTCATTTCTTTCTAGAGCCATCAAGCTATTGCTAACCCATGCTTTTCTTAGAGTCTTTCCCACACTTGACAATTAAAGGGACATAATAATGATATGAGCAGAGTTTATATGCAGATCTGGTGTCTTACATCTCCATAGCTTCCTCATTTCTAGGCTTTTCCCCATTAAAAATATCCAGCCACGCAGACAAGTCTTCTAACTTCTCAAGAAAATAAAATTGTGGTTTTTCATTATATTCTAGATGCCTGTCACAGTGTGACCTGAAGAGTGCCATGAAACAAATAAAAAGAAAAAACAGAAACAAGGATACAATCCACCACTTTTTAAAGGATAAATTTCCCTCTCATTTCTGCATACTTTTGGTTATTCTTTAAAGCTTTTAAATGGGATTTCCAAAAAAATAGCTTGTTCAAGGTTTATAATAGTTACATGTTAGAGAACTAGTATGATATGTTGTTCTGCTATTACTGGAACTCAAAATTATACTTTTTATTTAAAAGTACAATGTAGAACTTTTTTTAAAAAGATTTTATTTATTAATTTATTTATTTATTTATTTATTTATTTATTTATTTATTTATTTATTTGAGAGACAGAGAGTACACAGGGGTGGGGCAGGGGCAAAAGGAGAGGGACAAGCAGACTCCAGGCTGAGAACGAGCCCGCCACGGGGCTCAATCCCAGGACCCAGGGATCATGACCTAAGCCAAAGGCAGACACTTAACTGACTGAGCCTCCCAGGTGCTCCAATGTGGAACTTTTGATGTTAATTGTACAGTAGGCAACAATCTCTCTTCCTCAATTTCCTGAAAGTCTGATCCTAATTGGGAAGAGGAAGTGACAGAGTTCAATTCCTAGAGTATGGTTATTGTGAGTTAAGCTATGGAACATGGGAAGAAGGGTTGATTTATAGTCTGTTGATGAGGTAGCACAGTCAAAATTACCTTTGAAAATTCCTAAGTTACCCGTTAAGTATGTATGGGTTTTATGTATACAATTCTCTAGGCTATTATATCATTTCCTTTAACTTTTCTGGGGGCAATGTTTCTTTACAGGTTTTATTTTCTGAATTTATTTCTGCAGGATATCAAAAAGAGCAATTACCTTCTCACTTAAACAAAGTATTTGTTTTTCAATGGTTGATTATTAAAAAGTAGGAATTTTCCATCTCTTTCATGAACATGCTTTGACTGTTTCAGGTTCAGTTGTATCTAATACCTAAGTATATCATCACCTGGGATGATGGTAGCAAGAAGCCACATTATTTAATCCTCTCTCACCTACTCATCCACATACCTATGGAGAAAGTTGAATTCACACAACTGAAATATACATGTAACACTATTTTATTATATACAGAAACTTCTACTTGATTTAAGATGGATTCCCTTTTTGTTTCTACAGTGGGGCCCTTTTGAATGTAAAATGCCTGACTTTTGATAAACTGCATGAGACGTATTTCATTAAGACAAAGAAATTCTTACTCATTGGAGACAGTGAAATATATGTGAAACTTGGAGGAAAGAACATAACTTCCAAGAAATTGAACATAGTCGAGATAGGTAAGAAGTTGTATATAAGGGTATGGTTGCCATTTGGGGATATGTGAAGACTGATTCTCTCTTGACTTTATGTTAAAAGTAGACAAATCATGAAAGCTATTTTCAATAGAGAATAGCAAATTCCCTAATGGAAGGATTTTTTTTAAAAAATGAAAGTTATTAAGAACTTCCACTAATTCTTATCACAAGAGAATCCTGAGGGTCTTCAAACTCTGCTATGAAGGATGGTGATTACAGGAAGAGTTCATCTACGTGAAGTTTCACTGGATCTGGGCCTCTGGCATCCACCAACTTACTTTCTCCTGAATTCTTTGTAGTTTTCTTCCCATGTACCCATCATATTCTGAGTGTGTTTTGTTAAATTATCAAGTTATTTTGAAATGTAATTATGACTCCAAAGGAAACAGAACCAATAAAGATGTAGATAGATGATTGATAGATATAAAATAGATTAGATAGATAGACTGATTGATTGATAGAGATAGAATATAGACAGAGATGTAGATAAATATACAGATATGAAAGAGATTTCTTTTAAGGAAGAGCTCATGTGATTGTGCGGGCTGGCAGGTCTGAAATCTATAGGGAAAGTCAGAATGCTAAGATTGGATATTGCAGTCTTGAGTCCAAATCCCAGAGGGTAAGATCATGGTCTAGGTCTTCAAGCAGGGTCTCTGTATTGCAATCTTTAAACAAAATTGCTTCTTTTCAAGAGACCACAGTCTTTGTTTTGTTTTCTTAAGTTCATTTATTTATTTAAGTAATCTCTATACACAACATGGAGCTTGAACTCATGACCCCAAGACAAAGAGTGGCATGCTCTTTTGAGTCAGCCAGCAAGCCACCCTCAGTCTTTGCTTTTAAAGCCTTCATCTGACTGCATGAGGAGCATCACATTAAGGAGGATAATCTGTTCTATTCAAAGTGTACTAAGTTAAATGTTATTCAAGTCTTAAAAAAAAAGAAGAGAATTTTAGACTGGTATTTGACCAAACAAGAGGGCACCACAGCCTAATCAAGCTGACACATTAAATTGCTATCACATCTTCCTAAGAGACTTATTATTGAGAAGTGAATCATAGTCAATCTAATTTGGCCCAGGATATTCATATCGCCAAAAAAAGATATAAAAATTATATTTCAAATAAAATTATAATCTGAATTGGTAAACTCATCTACATGTTTCCTTTGGCTCTATATAATATCCATATACATAATAATATGAATTAGTAAATCCATTCAATTACCTGGTTATAAGTCTATATTAATTACCAATTCACCATTTGGTTACCAGGCAAGTAAATCAAAGTTATCAGAAAGATTGGGAATCTACACACAGGAAGGGGGTTTTTTCTCATTACTTACAGATTATGACTCTGGGGTGAATAAAGTTCTTTTCAAAACCTCAGAGAGACTCTGGGGGAGGAGAATGTCTAAGCCAATTACAATGCATCAATACAATGGAATAATAAGTACCCATATTTATTCTACCTATGTGGATTTATAGATAAAACAATATACACAGGGAGGAAACAGGGCAAAGGGATTGAAGAGATGCATTCTTTTGCTGGTTTTAAATACTATTGCTCACTTTCTCTCCCTATTTTCAACCCCTTCTTTGGCACCCAAAAAGAAAATTAAAGGTAAGAGAGAGATATTCATCAGAGACAACAAGGAGGTGAGAAACTTTGAGTCTATCTCAGTGTTGCTTCACTAAATTGGTAAAATATAGAGTAAAAACAGAAGTTCTATCTGTGAAAAATTATTCTGTAAAAAGGCAGAAATAGCGGCGCTTGGGTGGCTCAGTTGGTTAAGTGACTACCTTCGGCTCAGGTCATGATCCCAGAGACCCAGGATCGAGCCCCGCATCAGGCTCCCTGTTCGGCGGGAAGCCTGCTTCTCCCTCTCTCACTCCCCCTGCTTGTGTTCCCTCTCTGGCTGTGTTTTGCTCTGTCAAATAAATAAAATCTTTAAAAAAAAAAAAAAGGCAGAGATAGTGAAAAAGACACATTGGGCAGAGCATTGTGCATGTTGGCCACACAGCAACAAAAGGCCACAACTTATGTGAATGCTGAGAAGGAAATAACAAGGTAATTCTGAGTATAGGACACAAGCAAGCTGGGTTTTGTCATTCGTACACTAGGCTCTTGTGAATGGGTGGTCAGTTAGTGCATTGCACAAGGGCATAATATGCAAAGGTTTACCACTGGAATTGCAAATATACATTCATTTGTCTGAGAGCAGGTAAAGAGACGGCAGAGATTCTCAGTCTTCTGACAGACTCCTGGCATTTTAGAGAGTGAGTATGTGAATACTCAAGACTCCAAGTGGCATCTGTCCATCTGAATCCTCAAATCATTTCCAGTGCTCTCAGAAGCCCGTTTTCTATACCCCAGCAGAAACAGATCTAACAAGCCACATCTGAGGGGCCAAGGGAGAAAAGCAGTTGTGCTCACACCTGGTATCATGGGCCCCTGTGAAGTGGAAGTTATGAGCCTCTTGGGGCTTTGGAAAGCACCAGTAAGCAAGCAGGATGAGATGTAGTGGAGGCATGTCAATCAGTTGTACCTTTTTCTGGTTCTCAAGGTGATAGTTCATTGGCAGAACTATCATTTAATTGATTTTAAACTGGAAGCCCCTGACTGAGCCCTAAATCAGAGTTCCCCTGCAACCACCTGGCTCTCACTTACTTCCCCTTCTTTAAGGTGGGCCCTCTAATAAAGCTAGAGGGGCAGCTTCCTCCTTTCCCATTTGTCTTGGTGGGGTGAAACTGTTATTGTTCAGATTGTTTCCACAATAAGTTAACTTATAAAAATATTGCTTGAGAAATGAGCAATTTTTTCTAATGCACTCAAAGACACCCTTTGGGCCAGAGACAGAGTTATGTCTAGAGGACACCTGGCAAAGACACCCTTTGGGCCAGAGACAGAGTTATCTAGAGGACACCTGGCAAACCAGTATGAGATAATGGAGCACAGAAACAAAAGCTAAATAAGAGCAAGCCTCAGAATCAAACAGAATTAGAATTCTAGGAGCCTGAACTTAATTAACCTCCCTGAGACTCAGTTTCCCCGTCAGTGTAGCAGTAATAAGGGATTGTTGGTGGAAGCTTGTGTAAATAAAGCACTTAGTGCTTAGTAGGTGTATAATCAATATCAGCCTGTTTCTCCCCTATTGGAAGTCTTTTGGAGATGGGAATAAAGAAAGGAATTCAGTGTCAGAAGTTTCATTGAGAAGGTGATTCTTAAATATTCCCTTGAATGAAGAGTAGGAACTGACTTGGCAGGTGTAAAGGGTTGACAGTATTCTCTGTTGGTCTGTTTCTTTACACTCACCTTTCTCCTTACTCCCCCAGGCACCTTCCCTTTCTATAGTGCATCTAAGAGTAAGAAAGAATAAACTTCCTCTTTCACAAGTCATCAAAGGGCAAAGAAGGAGACACATCCTCTTTTTCAGGATCTCTGGGGCAATGCAGAAAAATTCTGAGTGGTTACCACTGTGAGCAAGTGACTACAATAAGTGAGCCAAATTCTACTACATGAGTTCACTTTATTGGGTCAGCAAGTCAGCCTTGGGGCCCAACTCAGATAGTTGAGATTCCAACTCAGTGTACAGAGTAAGAGTTTGATGAACACATACTCTCTCATTAATCATAGGTTTAGCTTAGATTTTAGCCTATCTGCTCCCCACCTCTGAGATCAGCCATGCAAAAAAGTGGCTGTCCCATCTTTAGATAATGAACATCCCAGGCTTTGGCGATAAAGCATCTAAGAAACCAAGACAGGAAAGCCTCTGGACGATGGTGAGGAGGCTGCCTGACATGCTTGCTTTTTGAGGAATTTAGTACATTTCCCTGGATTGGTTCTGCCGAGAATAAAATCTACTTCCCTCAAGACCATTTCATATATGGCACATGTGATCCTAAAAGGAACTTTGCATGGCAGGCAGGCAGAAGGAAGAGACCAGAGAAGAATTTAGACCCAATACAAACTAGATTGAAGTCACACCAGAAGTTACGGGCTTAGAGCCAGGAGGCAGACCCTCAACTTCTACATAGCTGAGAGGTACCAGGTTCCCAACTTACAACCTGATTTTTTTGGAATAATGAGGACTCAAAGTTCAAATACTCCTGTTTTAGGGCTAGTGAGTAGCAAGTTCTCTAGTATTGAAAAGGCAAAGAGAATATGTTTTAGTGTAGAATTGGCCCTAGCTGCTATAACAAATAAGCCCTAGAACATATGATATCTCAAACACTAAAAGTTTATTTTTTGCTCACATAAGAGCCAAAATGGGTATTTCTAATCTGTGGCTGATGCTCCTCCAAGCAGTAGTCAGAGTTCCTCCACTCTATGATTCCATTGTCTTCAACATAAGTCTCCAAGTGGTAGAAAGGGAATAAGAAAAGGGCCATATATGTAAGGTTTCCGGGCTGGGATGGGAGGTGGTGCACATCACTTCCACCCAAATTGCTCACAAGACCACACTCAACTGCCAGGGAGAATGAAAAGTGTAGTTAGGCTGTGAACCAGGAAGAAGAAATAGGTTTCTGAACAGTTGCCCAGTTTCTGACCCAGAAAAAGAATGTGATTTTCAGAATAGATGAACTTTAAAAAGTATAATTATTTTCTTGACTTCCCTATAAACTGACCTTTCTTTTTCCCTTCCAGTTAAACCTGAGGCTCCTTTTGACATAAAAGTCATCTATCGTGAGGGAGCAAATGACTTTCTGGTGACATTTAACACATCTCACTCACAAAAGAAGTATGTGAAAGAATTAATGCATGAGGTAGCCTATCGCCAGGAAAAAAATGAAAATGACTGGATGGTATGTATATATATATATATATATACTTAATAAGTAAATTTACATAAAATACACAAAATTTAAAGTACTTATATAAAACTATAAAATAAAAACTTCTTTATGTTATAACTTTTATTGTCCCAGAGGTACATTTTCCTGGGGAGGGCCCCTAGCAATTTTGTGCTAAAAATATACCTTTTTGTGGGGAGCCTAGGTGGCTCAGACATTAAACATCTGCTTTCAGCTCAGGTCATGATCCCAGGGTTCTGGGATGGAGCTCCACATCTGGCTCCCTGTTCAGCAGGAAACCTCCTTCTCCCTCTCCCACTCCCCCTGCTTATGTTCCCTCTCTCACTGTGTCTCTCTCTGTCAAAAAAATAAATAAAATCTTTAAAAAACAAAATATACCTTTTCCTGAAAGAAGTTTCAGATTCCACAAAACCTAGATTTTCTCTGGGCCATCCCATTCTAGCTCCAATTTTTTTTTCTTGCTCTATTTTTTTTTATTTTTATAATGTTTCTAAATTAGGCTGTTGAATTAGCAATATAGATTAAGACCAAAGTGATCCTCTTTATTTGGGGGTCTCAAAAAGTACAGAACTCTCATAGGTAAATCAGGCAAAAACCATTACCAAGTGATAGCCACAGTTGGGTCACAGGAGTGGTGGAAGCAGCCTGAGGTAAGGAGGAGAGTGAAATATCTTTCTTCATTTTTTTTTTAAACTGGGCTCTTCATCCTCCAAGTAACAAGTTTCATTTGTATCATGATTTGGAGGACTATTTAGACTCCATGAGTTGTTATCATTGGAATGGTCTGGCTGTCCCTGAAATTTGTCTTGGGGAAAATATGGGAGAAAAGTAGAGTATAACTGATTTTCAGGTTCCTCTGAGCCTACTGGCTTAACTTCTGTCCTTTTTGTACCACATGGGTAAAAAACAGATGATGGCCTCTCCTTCCCAGGTGAAAAGAGTGTCTCCTTACCCGTACTCTACCCTTCTCTCAGGCCAGCATTAGTCTTCTTTCTCCACAGCGAGCTGCTGTACAGTACTTATATTAAGTGTAATGTCTGCCCTAAACAGCGTTCTCCCTCCTTCTACCCACCCACCCCACAAACTAGGCTACCTTGATCCTGCCTTCTTGAATCTTCATCTGAAAATTACACCAATGGAAAAGCAACTATATTGAAGTAAGGAAAGATCTTGAGTAAATGATATCAGCAGTCAGTTTGCTGCTTGCAGAAAAATTAAGTTAAAATGCCTAACTTGCTCCATATAAAAAAAATAAAAAGATGATTTAGGGTAATTAGATAAAAGTAAAACTCTACATAAAGTAGAAAAATATAGGTAAATATTTATATAATCTTGAGATGAAGAATATTCTAAGCATAAAAGCCATAAAAAAGCAAAAGATGGATACATGTGACTACATAAAAATAAAGGCTTATAAATGTCAGCACACACAATAATCAAAGTCATAAGGCAAAACAGAAATTAGAAATTAGGATTAAATTGCCACATATACAATGACAGATGATTAATATCTTTTCTATATAAAAAGGTCTTTAAATCATTAGAACAGGACAAATGTAACAACAGAAAAATTAATAACAAGAAACTTGGAAATGTCTCATAAATTATAAATATATAAATTCAACAAATACATGAAAATAATTGAGTAAGTATAAATGTAAATAACAATGGAATATTAACATTTTACTGATCAAATTTAAAGATGCTTTTTTTTTCCTTAAGGGTTTTTGAAGATACTGTTGTCTCTATATTGCTCTTTGCAATATAGAATGGTATAATTTCTAGAGAGAAATTATTCCTGCTCACTAACCTTACCATTTCCTTTTATTTCCTTTTGGAATATGAAAGGGGGGGAATTGAAGTGTGAAAAGGAAGGTGGGAGCCTGGGAGTGATTTATATCCTCCTGGAGTGGGAGAGCCCAGCTCACCTGAACAAAGACCCATGGTACTATTGCCCCGGTAGCATCATTTAGGAACTCACACATGGTCCTCCCCATGTCATAGCTTCTTTTCCTAATGAGAGTATCCATGTGTCTAAAGGCACTCAGCTTGAAATGATTCAGGAGATCTGGGCAGCATTTCTTTTTCAATCCTAAAAAATGTTATGACATGTTTTGCTCTTTAGTGTGTGAACTTATCCAGTACAAAGCTGACACTCCTACAGAGAAAGCTACAACCTGATGCAATGTATGAGATTAAAGTTCGGTCCATCCCTAATGCCAACTATTTTCAAGGCTTCTGGAGTGAATGGAGTCCAACCTTCCACTTCAGAACTCCAGAGATCACAGGTGAGAAGTGACTGCAGAATCTTTATGTCCTGCATAGTGCTTTGCATGTCAGAGTGTGTGACCAAGAGTGAGAGCCAGAGAGATAAAATGAACCCACAAGTTAGGATTCCCCTGAGGGCATTCTTATACTGTCTTGGGAGAATGACCTGCCATCCTTTCCCCTTTGGTGAACAGGAAATGGTAGGAGCAGGGCCCTAATCATTGACCAAATGACTCTACTGGTACCATCAATGACTCTATTGACCTAGGTGCTCTTGGGAGATGCTACCAATTCTAAACAAAATATCAACCTACTATCCCCACTTTACCGATTTAGACTGGAATTCCAATGGCTGGTCTCTGTAAAGCACCTCTAGGGAGCACCTTAGGTGATGGAAGACAGGCAAGCAAGTGCTGCTCTTCCATGCCTCCTTTTTCAGAACAATAAAGATACCCACATGGTCTAGGAAGGGAGAAAGGCCAGAAAAAAAACAAAGAACATGGCTCAGGCAGGCCCCTGAGGAACCAAAGCACTGAACACATACCTTCTCTTTGAGGTATGAGAGGAACCATTCTGCCATCCCAGATTCCGATTCTCAGACTGGAATTTGCTGAGTTTCAGCATAGATAATCCACCTCATCATTCTCCTACTGGGCTTCTTTCTCTTGGTGGTGGGAGTTGGGAGAGAGGACTGCCAGCTTCAATGCCTGTCACTTTTATATTTCAAGTAAGATGTTCTAGACCTGGTCACCCAATTCAGGGCCACTTACTGAAGCCAAAATTCTTAGTGCATAAATCTAGTATATCATCCTATTCACTGAAGAGTAACTTTGAAGAAATGATAAATGGTCCTAAGTTACTAAATAAATTCAAAGCACCCTGAAAGCTTCCCCCATTACATGGTTAAAGATTGCTAACCAAGATCTATCCTTGCATTCCAGGAAGGATGGATCCTGTTTTACTAACTATTAGCATTCTGAGTTTCTTCTTTGTGGCTCTGATGGTCATCTTGGCCTGTGCATTATGGAAAAAAAGGTGAACTTTAACTAATCAAGAGGATGGTTACATGGGGTCCCAGACAGTTGGAGCTGTAGCCCTATTTGTTAATGAGAAAACTACAAAGGGGAGTAAGTCATTTTAGGAATTACAGTGCCCACATTCCTCCTCAGCTGAGGGCACTGGTGAATTTCAACTGTTAATTTCACAAGGGGTGAAAATATGTAAATTTGACATACGGCAAACCCTTCTCCCAGACTTTTTCTCCTAACGGAATAGGAAGTATGCCTCCAAAATGTCTGCGCAGCTGGAGGTACCCAGGGAAAATGCAGAATGTATTTGAAGGCTTGAATTTCAGCACATGACTTCATGGGACGTTTGCATTCTACCCCATGACAGAGACATGTCTGCTTCATTACAAAAAAGAAAAAGATGTTTTGACACATAACTTCAAGGTATTAATGTTCTAGGAAGATGCCCACAGCACAGAGCCACTTATCCCCATGAGACTCCAACTTGAAAAATAACATCTAAAAGTAATTTCCCTGGGTGACTTGGATAATATTCCTCTTCTCCACCAGAATATGAGCAGAGGAGTTGCTGCCGGTAGAGAGGAGGAATAGAATGATAAAACCTGTATTAGGAGTAGATGAATAGGGTGAATGTTGGCTTCATAGCTACACCTTTGCCAAACCTCACTGCTCCTCTTCCTCAGGGCTCTCTCCCTGTTCACAGAGATGACTAACAATGACCCTTCTGTGAATTGATAGGACACCGAGGCCCAGGAAAAGCAAACCACTTGTCCAAGCTTATCCACCTAGTTGTGGCAGAGCCAAGACTCGTAATTTGCTCTTCTAATTTCTGGCTCAGAATGAATGGAAAAACCTACTGTGCATGCTCCCTCACCATTCGTTTCCCCTTTCTCAATGTCCTTTCATTTCAGAATTAAACCCATTGTGTGGCCCAGCCTCCCTGATCATAAGAAGACTCTGGAACATCTGTGTAAGAAACCCAAAAAGGTGAGTGCTTCTGGTGCTTCTACCACAATATTGGAGGCATCACAGTAACCAAGAATGATATTGCAGGATAGGGAATAGTTGAACCATAACTTTTGGTCTTTAGTGCATCCCATGACTAGAGTCTCTCTCTATGAGATTCTGGCTGTATTGCCCTAGAGGTAGGAAACTAAAATGAGATACAAGTCTCAGAAGTCATCCAGGCTTCCCCAAAGGCTGGACATAGCCAGTCCCTTTAGACCCCGATGTGTCAGAGTGTCCCCAGAAACAGAGTCAACTAGAACATGTGGGTAGTTCTCCAACATTCTCTGGTAGACCCCTGTCAGAAAGTTCTTTACATCCTCCCATGAACTGAATCTTTGCTGGTGCGTCCCTTTGGGGCACTCTCCATGCCTTCTCTCTTTTTTGGTGCAGAATTTGAATGTGAGTTTCAATCCCGAAAGCTTCCTAGACTGCCAGATTCATAAGGTGGATGGCATTCAAGCTAGAGATGAAGCAGAAAGTTTTTTGCAAGACACTTCTCCTCCACAACTAGATGAGACTGAAAAGCAGACGCTTCGAGAGGGTATGCAAGACCCCACTTGGTCATCAGAACATGCAGTCATCACCCCAAAAACTTTCAGAGATTTACCCTTCAGATGCCTGGCTGGGAGCATCAGTATGTGTGAGGCCCTTGTGCAACCTTCCAGGTCCCCAGACTGCAGAGAAGGTGGCAAGAATGGGCCTCAGATGTATCAGGGCCTGCTGCTCGAGCCTGGAACTACAAACAACACTGTGCCCACTCCATTTCCTCTCCAGTCAGGAATCCTGACACTGAACCCAGCTGCCCAGGGACAGCCCGGGCTCACTTCCTTGGGATCAAGTCAGGAAGAAGCATATGTCACCATGTCCAGCTTCTACCAAAACCAGTGAATTGTCAGAAATACAGGACTGGAACCATGATGACCAAGATGACTGAGCTCCTACTTACTTTCCTTCACAGCACAAAGAAGACAAAATTAATGCCAGCCCTCCATATAACCTACAGGATTCTGAAACATAGCTTGGACCACTCCTCCCCACTCCAGGGGCATTTGGCTTGAGGCAGGAGCACTCTGCTGCAGGCAACCCAAATTATTCCATTATTTCAGAAAGAAAAAGCAGAAAGGAATGAAAGAAAGGATGGAGGTGAGGAGGGAGCGGGGCAGAAGGCATGAAGAGGACAAGGAAAGATAGAGGGAAAGGAGAACAGGGATGATAGCTTCCATTACTGGGACTCACTCTGTGTCCTGTGCTCTACACAGCTTGTTTCTCTGCATCCTCATTGTAATCCCAGGCACTGATGCAATTATTATTACTATTATACTATTTTCTAATAGATAATGAAACTGAGGTTTGAAGGCATTAAGTAACTTGTCCATTTTGTCCCCACACAGCATGGGATTTGATGGCCAGCATCTAACTGTGCCCACTGGCCCCCAACCCGTGTACCTTCTCCTTGATAAGGGGTCATCCAATTCACAAGTGCCAAACTTCACTAATATGGATCAGGGTGACAACGTAATTTATTGTCCAAATTGGGTCATTTTGAAAGTGAAAGGGGAAGTTATAAATACTCATTCCAGAACGAGTAGCATAAGCCAGGAGTTTCCCAGACACGTAGAGACAAGGCTACTAAGAAAAAAAAAAAAAAAAAAAAAAAGCTAAAAAAGGGTCACATAGTATTTGAACTACCATGGCTAGCCATGTCTCTGAAAACTGAATAAGACAAGAAAAAGCTACAAATTCCACTTGATTCTGTTTTTCTGAAAAAGGAGAAGCCCAGAATTTCTACTGCTAGTTATCAAGAACATGATTCTCTTGCTACCACCACCCAGCTGCACCCATCAACAATAGAATATGTTGCCAACTCTAGCCACAGGTGCATTTGAGCAATAAGCCAAGAATAACCTTTCTATGTGTGTAGAGACTGCCCCAACCCAAATGCATCTACAGACTGTCCTGAGTTTTACGGCCTTAGATGTTGTCACAAGCTTCAAGGAGAACTATAAACACATGCAGTAAGTGAGATGACTTGACCTTGTTCTTGGAGATAAAGAAGGTTTGACAGGCATCCCCTTGCATTTCTTGGTCTAGATGAATTTCTGGTGATTATCTCAAACCAAGTCAAGACAGCTAAGAAAACGCAACCCAGGGGACTGCAGCGGAGGTCTCTCCCACACGTCCCCAGCCTCTGGGCACCTGCCGAACCACACGGGGCAGCCAAGGCACAGAAGTCATGAAAGGCATGGGTTCAGGATTTGCTTTGGTTTTGTCCAGGAGTTTGTCACTGTTGTTGTTAATATTTTGTATCTTTTTGTTCTGTTTATAGTTTGTTAGGGAGGTGATGTGTTTTTAATCTCCTTATTTGTTTTATTTTGTGATATCTGGGAAGAGGGTTTTCAATGCTGTTGAACAGATCTTTGCTGGCTTAGAGGCCTAATGATAATAAGATCATTTATTCTTCCATTGGGCATTGTACTTTATAAATGCTTTTCTCTGTATCAGCAGTGATAAGTATAATCTCACATTCCCTTAGATTTTCTTAGTGCTTTTGTGGTTTTCAAAGCATTTCTATAAGCATTATCCCTTTCATTTTCTTGACAAGTATTTACAGAAAGCCTGCTAAATGCCAACCCCAGGGCTGGGCATGGGAGATTTAAGACTAATAAAGTTGGGGGCCTCATAAAATGGGAAATCTAATGAAAGGGACAGCTTTGTAAGCAAATGATTATAATCACATAAAGTGCTCTGATAGAGACATGGTCAAAGTGCCCCGTTGAAGACAATCAAGGAAAATGCCACATCTATGTGGAGAAAAAGCAGGATCTGCCTGGTATGTCAACAGCAGAAGACGTTTTCCACCAGGTGGACGTGTGTTCTTTACCTTTTGAAGAAATGGGAACTGGGTCTCAAAGAGGAGGTCATCGCAGGAAACTTCATGCCAGCCTGGTTCTCTGGTACCTTAATCCACAGTGGTTTTATGAAGTGTGTTGTTAGCTTTGACTTATGGGAAACTTGGGAGACAGAAAGGACAGGTAAGTTCTTCCACCTTAGGTATGAAGTCATAACTGAAGACCAAAAGTTGTTTCCCTGACATAATAGACAATCTCTCAAAGAAACGAGGACATAAGTCAGAGGAAGATCCAAGGCGCTCCAGCTCTAAAATCCCGTGTTTCAATATTGTTGGGCACAGATTATCATCTGAATTTTGTGTGTGAAGGTCTGTTTGTTACTGGAGGGATTTAAAATCAATGAATTCTCCTCATAATATTAACTGCTGCTAATGTGTGATCTTATACTCAGGGACAATGTATAATATCAGATTACAAGTTTATTCTGACCAACCCTTTTGGATTTCATTAAGAAAGAAAAGCTAGTGAGAGACAACACAGAAGACAGGGATGTAAACTGCTAGTTCTATATAGCATGAAATGATTGCTGTTAAACAGGCAGTTCAGTTGGTTAATTAAATGATCCTGGCTAGATCTAGGGAGCCTTGTCTTATTCAACTGATTTTGCACTAGCTTTTGCCAGCCTTTCCTTCCTGTTTCCATGGAAACTGGCTTCAGAAAAGCCAAGGATAGGCTATTTCAGATGTGCATCCTTCTGTTTTCATAACACTTCTGGAGGGGCTATAAGATAGAACTGGCCAGGGAGGCGGTGAGAATATGTGGTAAGACAACTGGAATGGTACAGATCAGATGGCATTTGTGTAGGCTCCGTGGTTTTTCTTTGGGGTTGTTCTAAAAACTCTCCATCATTCACTACAATGAAGGTCTCTGATAGGATCATGTACCTCCCATGGGCATTACAAACATTTTGCAGAGCTGCTAAGTATCTAAGTATCCAAAATGTGTTACCATCTCATATTTAATTAAATGCTATGGAACTCTCTGTGCTTGTGCTTGTCTTCTGTGAGAAATAGAGACAGAATTGGCCACAGCTCAGCTGCTGAACACATTCTGGTGTCCTTTGCTGTTATTTTATATTTGGATCATTGGGGGAAACTCACTCAATTAAGTAATGAATTCACAAATTAAGGAATTAACAGCCATTTGTTGAGTATCTGTTTTGCATTTCTTTGTCCTGTGCTAGGCACTAGAGTTACGGAGATGACATGCACTGTTTCCAGCTCACCATCGCCAGGGGACAAAGGCACCCAGGAACAGTTACAATGTCATATCACAGCCTTGAAGGCAAAGTATCATCAGGATTCTCAGTTGAAGCAATAACAAATGTAGACTGATTTGTCAGAAAAGGAATTTAATAAAGGTTACTAGAGTCCTCTCAGAATATCCCAGAGGATCAAAGAACCAAACATGGAGTTCACACCGTCCCTTCTCTCTAGCACTGCCCCCTGCAAAAACCGAAGTCAGCCTCCTCCACCACCACCAGCCCCAGAGTAGATCTGGCCGCCCTGTCAGCAGCTTCAGGCCCCTGGTGACTGCAGTTAGATGTAACTATGTCTACCTAGCTCAGGTGCCTGGGCTCAAGCAATAGGAAGCAGAGAAGAGAAGAGCCGGTGTTTGCATCTTCTACAGTAAGAGGCTATGCCTCGTAGAGTGGGGCCATCCCCAAATATAGGAATGGGGTGCTGCTGCTGCTGGCTGAAGAAGGAAACAAACAAACAAACCAGGAGAGCCAATGTGAAAAAAAACACACTTGATGTGTCAGAGCAGAATAAGCAGGAATTGCCAGGTACAGGAGCCCAGAAGACATTTCCTGGCAGAGGAAACTGTGCTCAAAGTCACAGACCTGTGACGGAACATGGGATGTTGGGGAGTTAGATACAATAGGTGGTGTTTCCTTGCCTGCTTCCGTTAACAACAGTAGGGGTGTTGGTTGTTCCCAAAAGTCAGACACAGGGCACTTTTATAAAAAATAATGTATTTCTGCCTAGAACATTTTATTTTAATCAAAAACATTTTATTTTAATCAAAAACATCCAAAGCTGCTCCCTTGGGTTGTGGGCTGTTGACCATAGTTTCACATTGTCTTTCACACTGCAGCACATCCTCTACTCTTTCCTGTATTGCCTTCTTTAAGATGGATAAGGACTTTTAAACACTTTTTTTTTATTGTTACTTAAATTTTTTTTCCAGTGTTCCAAGATTCATTCCCTTTTCTCCACACCCAGTGCTCCATGCTTTAGGTGTCCCCAGTACCCACCACCAGGCTCTCCCATCCCTCCACCCCCCTCCCTCCAAGTCCCTCAGTTTGTTTCTGTGTCCAAAGTATCTGTTGTTTCCTTTCTTTCCCTGGATTACCCTAGTTCCCCTTTACTTTCCTTCTCCCACTGTCCTCCAGGTTACCCCTCATGCACCGCAAGTAAGTGAAACCATGCAATACTTGACTTTCTCTTCTTGGCTTATTTCACTCAGCATAATCTCTTCCAGTCCAGTCCATGTTGCTACAAAAGTTGGATATTCATCCTTTCTGATGGAGACATGGTATTCCATTGTATATATGTACCACATCTTCTTTATCCATTCATCTGTTGATGGGCATCTTGGCTCTTTCCACAGTTTGGCGACTGTGGCCATTGCTGCGATGAACATTGGGGTACATATGGCCCTTCTTTTCACTACATCTGTATCTTTGGGGTAAATGCTCAGTAGTGCAATTACAGGGTCATAGGGTAGCTCTATTTTCAATTTTTTAAGGAATCTCCACACTGTTTTCCAAAGCGGCTGCACCAGTTCACATTCCCACCAACAATGTAAGAGGGTTCCCCTTTCTCCGCAGCCTCTCCAACGCTTGTTGTTTCCTGTCTTGTTAATTTTGGCCATTCTGACTGGTGTAAGGTGGTATCTTAGAGTGGTTTTGATTTGAATTTCCCTGATAGTTAGTGACGCTGAACATTTTTTCATGTGCCTGTTAGCCGTTTGTATATCTTCTATGGAGAAGTGCCTCTTCATGTCTTTTTTAAAAAATCTAATTGTAGATGCTTAACTTGTTAAAGGTATTCTCCAACCCAATCTCATGCCATCATGTTTTCAACCCCGTGGTAGCAATATGATTTCAACATGCCTTTGTCAGGTTTTTTCAAACCACTGAAGATAGTTCTTGTAGATCCACATCAGTCATACTCATACTTCATCAGCTTCATAATATGATCACAGTAACAGGTTCAGTTGGCCTACGCAAGTGTGGAACACGCAGGACTGACACGGGTGAGTTTATATTTTACTTGGTGGCTATAGAGTGCACTAGAAGAGAACCTGCAAGGAGCCAAGTCTCAATGGAGGTGTCAATGTATCTCACAGAGAGAATGAAGAGTGCGGGTTCATTCAGCAGGTAGTTCAGTGCAAGCCATCCACGGGCAGAGAGTCAGCTGAGCTGTGGCTAAGATGGTACTTATAAGGATTGGTGGGAAGCGTTTGACATGCCAGTCTCAGAAGTTTTGATTTAGTCTTTATGGAATACTTGAGAGGATTTTAATCAGCAGTGTGGCATAATAAATTTCATGTGTGTACCAGAGTTTATGGAGGAATCCAAAACACCTTATGTTTACCTCTATTATCATCACATTGATTTGACATTACCTAATCTGACTCCCCTATGGGCTTCTAAGTACTCTGGCAGAGAGAACTGCGACTTACTGGGGTGAATGTGTGTTCTTAAACACAGTATCTAAGAATCTAGAAGGCACTCGATTGTAACATGGAATGAATGAATCAGCATGCTAGTGAATGATATTGTATTAGTCAGTGTGCTTCTTCATCACGATTCAGGATAGAATGATGCCAGGCCAGGATGCTCAGAGGCAGAAACTGCATCCCTGAGAGAGTAGCACATCTGGGCAGCCACGTGTAAGGAGTCGGTTGCCTTCCCCATCCACAGTTACCTCCCCAGCTGCACTCATAACCACTGTAACCACAGAGGTGGGGAAACAATAGGGTAGGGGAAAGAATTTTCCAAAGCTTCATTTCTCTAGTGAATATCTGCATTTAATTTGGTTTATTTCCTTATTTGGTTTATTTTTGATGAACATTGAAGTCTAATGTAACTTTACATTTTAATGGCTTGTAGCATTTGTGTGGGTTTGTGTATAGCTTGCAATGAGGCAGCTGTTCAGGCAAAGAAAGTATGATGCATAAAACTCGGTTGGTCAGAGGAATACGTTAGCACTCAGGGAGCAACCGGTGAAAACAAATGTGAAGAAAACAACACATGAAGCCCCTGAGGTTTGAAAAACAAAATTTTGATCCTGAATTCTGCAGAAACACTTGAGTTGATCTGGTGGAGCCCTTAACTAAATTATGAGGGTTGATTCCTTTCCACTCTGGTAAAGATTTCTCAGTGAGAAGAGAGCTCACAAAGGCTTTTTATTTTTTTATGACAAATTAGGTGCTGCAAAGTATGAATTGGACTAGTCATTAAAGAAAAGGATAACAAACAAAGCAAAAAGGATAAATAATCAGAAAATATTTTAATATTAAGCTAAAGACACTTATCCAGTGATATCAGTGACATATTACTTTTATAGTTTAAGGAAAAATTAGTTTAGATAAAAATTCAGCAAGTGCTCTTCCATGAGACTGATGACTATGCTGTCAAGTCCCTTTTTTACACATCAATAATCTTCCATGGATTTAAATGTTAGGGTGCCAATATAGATTTGAGTGATGCTTAAGATTAATTTTTTAATGGAAAAAGCTTTAGTAAAATAAGAATAGAATATGATCCAGGGTCATGCTCAATGGTAAAATATTAAAAGTACTCCATTAAACATAGAAATGAAACAAAAGAAATTCCACTGCCACCACATTTAACATTATTCTTGAAATGCTAGAAAATGCAATTAGACAAGGAGAAAAAGTAAGAGACAAACATTAAACAGGAGGTAACTAAATGAGTATTATTGGGAAAGGAAATGACTGCATATCCAGAAAACTCAAAGGGATCAAGTAAAAAAAATACACTAAAAGATACAAAGACTTTATTAAGGTCTTTGATTATAATATTTCCATATGTTGAATTATTTCTTTAAATCTTCATTGAATATTTATTACAAAACTAATACTTCGCTGTTCCCCAAAAGTCAAGAAACACAGACATATATGATGAAACAAGTAAAACACCCCATTCCCCAATCCCACTGCTCAGAAATAATCATATTTAACAAGTGACATGTAGTCTTTCACATCATATACCTATATACATATGCTATTGTTTTAAATATTGTACAGAAAAATATGTGTTCAAGAAGAGCCTGCACAAGTCTGGAGAAGAAAAGAATTGAGAAGAAACTAACTATATGAGTGGTTTTGACATTTATTCATTTTTTATTTTATTTTTTTAAATTTTTTAAAAAGGTTTTATTTACTTATTTGACACAGCTAGAGAGGACACACAAGCAAGGGGAGTGATAGAAGGAGAAGCAGGCTCCCCTCTGAGCAGGAAGCCCAATGTGGAGCTTGATCCCAGGACTCGAGGATCATGACCTGAATCAAAGGCAGATGCTTAATGACTGAGCCACCCAGGCACTCCAATTTTCATTTCTTAAAGATAATACAAATTACATTCACTGTATATTTAGGAATGACAAAAAGATAAAAATTATCAGTGCAAAAAGCTTTGTACAAAGTTACTTGCCTAGAAATTATAGCTAACCCTGGTTAAATTTTCCTTTTTTCTTTTTCTTTTCCTTTGTCTTTTTAATTTTTGGTTTTTGGTTTTTGACCATCATAGACATAGACATAGAGAATATTTGTGTTCAAATCTGGGTACTTATAAAAATTTCATTTACTTCTAATTAGTGGAGAAGAGGTAGATTATTTAATAGAAATTAGAACAATACACTAGCCATTTGTAGATAAAGAGGGAAGTACTAACTGACTTCTAAAACCTAACATACATCAAAGATATAAATAATTTTTAAAATGAAAACAAATATGCTAAAAACATGGGCAAATCATTTTATACTCTTTGGATGTGAAAAGCATTTCTAAAAAAAAAAAAGCACAAAACCCAGAAGCCATAAAAGAAAAGGGGTAGGACATTTGAGTACGTAAAATTCAGAATATTGGTAATTTCTTTTTTGAATTAAAAAAATGCACAACAAAAAGAAGATAAAAATAAACTGGAAAAATATAGTAACTACAAGACAGGCACAGTGTTAATATCCTTAGTATCCAGAATCTTACAAATCAATAAGCAAAAAATGAATAATTTAAGAGGAATATAGACAAAGCACATTAGCAGAGGGTTCACAAAAGTGAATTTATTCTAAAAATATAAAGTATGTTCCCTATCATTCAGAATAAAAAGTGTAAATAAAATAATGAGGCAAATTTTCTGCCTATTAAATTGTGAAAATTAAAATATTGCTAAATTTGAATGCTGGAGAAAGCATATGAAAACAGGCTTTTTCATATACTTTTGGTAGGACTGTAAATCAGTGCAGACTCTTAAGAGGGTGCTTTGGACATACATAACAAAAATCTAAATGTGTATATTCAGAAATGCCACTTTCAAGAATTTTCTACAAAAATAATCACAGAGGGGTTCAAAAATACATGTACAAAAATATCTATACAGCACTGTTTGTAATGGAGAAAAATCATAAATATTCCAAATAAAATATGGTATATCCATACTACGGAATAATAACAAAATCACTAAAAGAAATATAGTAGAGATTTAGATAACTGATAAAGAAAAATGTCTATGCCATTTTGTCAAAGGCTTTAGGTAGAGAAAATTCTGCAGAGGTCTCTGCCTCTCTTTTGCTCCCTTCCTCTATCATTCCCACAATGAGAAAATACCAGATTGAGCTGTGTATCTGTTAGCTATTCCTATATTGATGCTAAGTAACAAACCATGCCAAGACTGAGTGGCTTTAAAAGCATGATTTACTGTTGCAAATTGTCCATTGTGTGGGAGTTGAATGACCTAGGCTGGGTTCCGCTGGGTTGTTCTGCTAGTATCAGCTGGAATGACCTAGTATCTGCAGCAGAACAGAAGGCAGCTGACTTGGGCTGGGTTCAACTGAGAATTCACTGATCTGTGAGTTGCCTATCTTTTTCTTGAAACCAACAGGCTACTCAGGCTTATTCTTTTCACAGTAGAAGCACAAGAGAGCAAACAGAAACACAAAGACCTTCTGAGGCTTAAGCCCAGAACTGGCAGACCTATCACTCGCACCTCATCCTCTTGGCCAAACAAACCAAATGGCCAAACCCAAGCTCAAGAAGTGAAGAAATGCTTTGTCCTGTAAGGGAACTCTGAAACACAAGGTAAAGCATGTGGATAGGAAAGGGAAAAAGAGTTGAGGCACTAATGCACCACCTTCAGTCAGATATGAATATAGATATGAGGCCACATTTACAGAACAGCACAAATGTTGTCATTCCCTGAGGAAGCTCTCCTGTCCCATCCATTCTTCTCTCCATTCTTTAATGAAATGGCTTTTGTCTATACTGGTACTGGGAATTTTGGGGGAAAGAGAAGTGGTTGGGAATAGATTTCAATATTCATAGATCCCTTAATTTAATAGCAACAAATGTAGCCATTTCTCATATGAATTGTTAAATGGGAGAAAACACACACACACACTCCTCACTCCTTTACTAAGCATGAAATTTAATTTTTTTCCTTTCAGTACGATTGACCCAGTTAAAGTCATGTGTGCATCCCTGGACCAAAGACAGTCCCTTGAGAATGCCATGCACTAACTGGCTAGGAAGTGGCTCACTCTCTGGACCTGGAGATGATATGCGTGAGAGGAAGGAAATAAAGGATGTTGGGGAAACAAACAGAAGTGTCTACTAAAATCTATTTTTTAAATATTTTATTTATTTATTTATTTTAGAGAGAGAAAGAGGAAGAGTGAGAGAAAGAGACAGTGCACGAGCAGCGGAGGGGCAGAAGTAGAAAGAGACTCTCAAATGGACTCCACTCTGAGGATGGATTCCCAACAAGGAGCTGGAATTTAGGACTCTGGGATTATGACCTGAACCGAAACCAAAGTCAGACACTTGACTGAGCCATTCAGGTACCCCAAAAGATCTTTTGTTTTTTTTAAGATTTTATTTATTTGACAGAGAGAAACACAGCCAGAGAGGGAACACCAGCAAGGGGAGTGAGAGAGGGAGAAGCAGGCTTCCCGCTGAGCAGGGAGCCCCATGTGGGACTTGATCCCGGGTCTCCGGGATCATGACCTGAGCCGAAGGCAGTCGCTTAACCAACTGAGCCACCCAGGCGCCCCAAAAGTTCCTTTTTTAAAGAGTATATATAGAGAGAGGGATAGAATATTTAGAGTTATATGCTTAGAAAAAAAACTCTGGAAGGCAAAGCTACAAAATATTTTCAGTGGTTCTTATTAAGAATGGAATGATAGATGGGAATATAAAAGTAAGAGACCTTTCAATTACTGTTTTTGTTCTCTTTTCCTTTTGGGAAGGAGTGTATATGTTTTATTATTATAATAAAAATAATTAGAATAATAAAATGTTTCTCAATATAATTCTTACTTGGAATTAAAACTTATTTTTTTCTGTAAAGTTCATTTTTATAAAATAACATTGATATTGACTTATTCAATTAAAAAAATACACAAACAGTGAATCATGGAACATGACATCAAAAATTAATGATGTACTGTATGGTGACTAACATAACATAATTTTATTTTTTTTAAGATTTTATTTATTTATTTGATAGACAGAGAGATCACAAGTAGGCAGAGAGGCAGGCAGAGAGAGAAGAGGAGGCAGGCTCCCTGCCGAGCAGAGAACCTGATGCGGGCCTCGATCCCAGGACCCTGAGATCATGACCTGAGTTGAAGGCAGAGGCTTTAACCCACTGAGCCACCCAGGCGACCCATAACATAATTTTAAAAATGAGATTCTGCTGTTCTAGAGTCATAATCTGATTTCTTCCTTGTATTATGGATGACACAATAGTGAACTTCAAGCTGCCCTATCCTCCCATCTTTTAAATAATTTCTGAATTCCACCACAGTTCATCAAGCACCTCTTATGTGCAAATTGCAGTGATAGATGCTCTGGAACAAGATGAAATGAAGAGCATCTGGCTCCAGGGGTCCCAAACAGAACAGGTTCAGCTACTCACCACTGGGACAAAATCCAGTAGAGAAACTAGAATTTATCTCAGTGAAGCCAACATCTGGAAGACAGAGGACTAATGGCCCAAGGCTGTCTCCAAAGTGCTGAAAATACTTCTAGGTTTTATATAAGGAAAATGTGGGACCCAAGTTGGTAGGTATGTGTAGGTGAGCAGTAAAGATAAGGTCAATCATTGCTCTGGGGTCAATCATGCAGGGTTTTGCTAGCATCAGGGCATTGTTACTGCTTGAGGGAGTGGTTTCAGTTTGAAAAGAAAGACAGTATGGATATACTGATGGATATACATCAAGGATAACCTATATGAACTGAGGTTATACCCTTCCCTTCCTCTACATGCCATGTCTCAGAACCAAAGAACAGGGGGCACCTGGGTGGCTCAGTCGGTTAAGCATCTGACTCTTGGTTTCAACTTAGGTCATGATGTCAGGACCATGAGATCAAAACCCGCATCAGGTTCTGTGTTCAGAAAAGGCATCTGGAAATATATAGGTCAAGACAAATTCTGGAGGCCTTAAATGCCATGCCCTATGTCTAAACATTTTTTTTTAAGATTTTATTTATTTATTTGACAGAGAGAAACATAGCTAGAGAGGGAACACAAGCAGGGGAGTGAGAGAGGGAGAAGCAGGCTTCCCACCGAGCAGGGAGCCTAATGCAGGGCTCCATCCCAGGACTCTGGGATCATGACCTGAACCTAAGGCAGTCGCTTAACCAACCAAGTCACTCAGGCACCCCCATATGTCTGAACTCTTAAATGGGCTTGGGAAGTTACTGAATGTTTTTAAGAAATGAATTGCCATGATTGAACCTGAGGCTTTAGAAAAATCATCCTGGTAATTAGCATGAAGGGTAGAGGAAAAGGTATAAGACTGTACACAAAGACTTACCTGGGGACCATTTCTACATTTGAGGTAGGAGGAACCCAATATGTGCAATGAGGAAGGAGAAAAAACACACCAAACAAAAAACAATAACAAAAAAAACCCCGCTGACTTGAAAAAGAGACGTAAAATAATAGTAAACCCTTCTAACAGAGCTTATTTAGCACCAGCTAAGTTCTAAGCGCTTTCCATATATTAACCCATTTAACCTTCACCCTATGGCAAGTGAACGTTGAGTAACATGTGAATGCCTACTACCTGGGCTCTTGCAACTGAAGAAAGTCAAGTCTCCCTTCCTGCCATTTTTGGTAGCTGGCATTATGTGTTAGAGCTAATATCTTAATGATGTCCTAATTTTTAATTCTACTTGATTCTAAATTTTTTCCCTACAATTTCTATCTGTAATAGTCTACTTTGTCAGTAGACAACACTTGCAAACCCTGAAATCTTCACATAATTTATTAAACTAGGATGATTATTCTGCTGAATTATTTTCAGATAAAATCATTCCGATTTAACTCCCCCCCCAATATGAAACAAACAAACAAAAAAGTCTGATGTCTGTGGTCACTTCACTAGGGCTTCAGTTAGGTACATTCCAAATAGCATGAAAATAAGATAGCCCTCAGAGCAATATTATCTTTACTATGCTATTTTATACACAATTAATTAGAACAGAGGTATAGAAGAGTACCTTACAGAGACTAACATCACCCTCAAATGCGTGAGGGAGGCCAGATCCTGAGTGATTTCACTGACATGTCTAATTAACATATCTAAGGTGAAAAATGTGTCCCTTCCATGGGCAGTTGCTCAGCTGCCTCTCTCATTGAGAAAGAGAGAGGTTAGGGAAGGAATCTTTGTTAGTTCCCTCCAGGGATTGTTGTAAAAAGAATATTATGATCTCACTGGCAAGTTGAGTAATGCAAGATGCAATAAATTGTCAGCCTAATTTCATTAAAAATTCTAATATGCATGCCCTTTGTTCTTATTCCAGTGACCAAATAACCTTATAATTATATTTCCAACAAAAGACCTGCCTCTAGGGCAAAAATTTTCTCATTTACTAACATGAATAACTTGGTTCCAGCATGTGAGATAGGACATAGCTACAACTCCCCACAGAAAATTCTTGTGTGGACATAGATGGAAAATTCCTAACTCCTATACCATAGAGGGAGATAAAGAATGAATTACCTCAGTGTTGGCATAGCACAAATTTCAAGATCTGGAATAGGGCCATAAGGCCAAGAGACAAGATGGCCTAAGTGGGGAATCATTACCATAGTTGTAGAAGTTGTTTTCTTGGCTGCTAACATGGCTAAGAATAGAAAAACCTCAGTTCTACACTCCTCCAACCTGCCAAATATCTTACTCCACATGGGTTAGCAAGACCACCAAGCATGCCTCCCTAAGAAAGTGGAAGGCAGGGGCACATGAGTGGCTCAGTCAGTTAAGCATCTGCCTTGGGCTCAGGTCATGATCCCAGGGTCCTGGGATCAAGCCTATCAGGCTCCCAGCTCATTGGGGAGTCTGCTTCTCCCTATCCCTCTGCCCTGATCATTCTCGCTCTCTTAAAAAAGAAAAGAAAATGGAAGGCAATGGGGACTGCTATTTTTTTTTAAGATTTTATTTATTTATTTGACAGAAGGAAACACAGCTAGAGAGGGAACACAAGCAGGGGGAGTGAGAGAGGGAGAAGCAGGCTTCCCGCCAAGCAGGAAGCCCGATGTGGGGCTCGATCCAGGGTCTCCAGGATCATGACCTGAGCCGAAAGCAGTCACCCAACCAACTGAGCCACCCAGGCACCCTGGGGACTGCTATTTTAAGTGATAGTGACAGCTAGTGGCCCACTAAAATTTGTACATTCCCATTGTTAGATAGATTTGCACTGGCAGGAAGATTTCCTGACTGGGACTACTTCCCAGACTCCATGCACTTAGATGTAATCATGTGACTAGTTATCATCAAAGTGCAAGCAGAGGAAATGTGTGTCCCTTTCAGACCGTGGCTTTTGAGAAAGTTCTTTGGCCTTCTCTACATACTCTTCCCTTCAGATACCTGGATGTCAGTGACTACAGAGCCCTGGAAAACAGCAGAACCATAAAATGGAGGAATCCTGCAACCCAGAGGACAGCTGTTCACTGACCACAAACAGTAGAGACATTATATAGCTTCGTGAATGAAAAAGCTATATTATATGCGCTTTTATACATTTTAAGGTTGTTTACCACAACACATGTCTTCTGCACTGCTTAGTAGCATCTGAGAATTAACTGCTTATAAGTGACTGAACTGAGAGCTGAATTCTCATTCTCTCTCATCCTCAAATCCAGAGGAGGTTCTCTGATCTGGCCTCAGCAAATGTGAGAATTGCATTCTCCATAGTAGATGAACAGCTTGGCATTTTAGTTTTAGCATCAAGGTGCTATAAGCTCATTCAAAGTGCGTCTGTCTAAAGAGATGGACCTACTCTGAGTGGGCCGACACATTCAGATCCTCAAGGCTGGAAGGCTGTAGGACTCAGCCTTCAGCTGTGAGAAATCCTCCAATCAATGCCTCCACACAAGGCCTCTTGGGAGTGTTGTTTCACTCCTACATATGCCTGGGAGGCACATACATTTTCTTGGAATTTCCTTCATATTTTCAAGACTTTAAGGGCAAGGAGAGGGTAGGCCAGCAATTGAAAATCACAAATTATGATGGCCAACAACAGATGGACAAAGAGTAAAACAAAAGGACTGGAAATATACAAGCTGGTATTTATATCCCTTGCTGCTGGAAGTGTTGTTACTTGAAGACCAGAGGCAACAACATCACAGGGAAGCTTGTTAGAAAGGTAAAGTTTGAACCCTACTCCAGCCTTCTGAATCAGAATCAGCATTTTTACAAAATCTTCCAGTGATTTGGATTTGAAAATTCCAGCCTTTCATCTCTTCTCCCATATCATTTCTCCAAGGGGAAGGCCTGTGGTTACATGGGCGGTCAACTTCCAGACACTTTTGTTTCCTGAGAAGCAAATATTAGAGGAAGACAAATGGGTCAGGAAAGCTTGCATCATCTGCCTTGTGGAGGAGCCAAAAAATGGGTTCCAAAGATGAATTCCCAAAACAGTTTGAAAACCTTCCTCACTGGTGTACCCTAAAGCTCCAGAAAGCCTCCAAGGCTTCTCATAGACACTTTGATTTCCCTGCATACTGCGTTTTTTCCTCATAGGCTGACCCAGGAAGTGATCCCATAAAACTCTAGCCTTCTACCAAGAGGGCCAACTGAGCTCACCTTCCTTTTGTCACCAGAATCACTTATGTCCCCTGTTCGTGCATGTGTAGGCATTTGTTGACCTTAAATCCCTGGATTAAAATATGAAGATAGAAAAAAAAAAGGCCATTAAATTTCGGAATAAGAGAAATTTTATTTGTATTCACCAAGAGACACATTAAAATAAATAGGCTCAGGAAATTTTACAAAGTCAGATGTTCCTCCAATCTTTTTATCATCCCCCCTGCTAAAGGCTGGAAAGACAGGGGATAAGGAGAGGTGTGGGAAAACAGCTACATTTACCCCTGTGAGATGAACAACTATAACAAGCAGTACATTCTTTCACTGAAGAACTACTTTCCAGTTTCACTTCATGGCTTCCTTCCTTCCTTCCGTTGTTCCTTTCTTTCTGATTTAAAAATATATCCTCAGGCATTTAAGCAATGAATGTGTTCCAGGCCATTAGGTAAGATGACTGAAGATCTATTGCTTTTTAAAATCCTAGATCTTTCAGAAACTTTAGTTGACACCTTATCAAAAATCTATAGCATTGGACTTCTTTCAGTCATTCCACACTGCGAGTCCCCGATTTCCAAAGGAATTAATAGACAGAAAGTCATAATCTCCAAGATTTTGTCATCATTAAAATGAAATAGGCATCAGTGTCAATAGAAGCACTAACACCAGCATAATAGTTCAAAAATTCTTCTTTTGAAACCTGAGACGGATAAAGGGCAGGGGAAAAAGAAGGAAATGGTGTCAAAATTTGTGAGTCATAGTAAAGCCATTTTACATGTTCACTGAAATGTTTTCTATGGAGTCTGATTTGCCACTGGCAATCAGGCAGAGCCAGGTAACTGGGGATCAGTGAACCTGGCTTGCCTCTCCCCTCTGAGGTAGGGCACTTGTAAGGTCTGCTAAAAACCCACCCACCCACTGGCCATCAGTTTTTGCATTAAGATAAAAACCTTTTAGAGTTGTGCTATCCAATACAGTAGCCACTAATCACATATGGATTTTTAGATTTAAATTTGTTAAAATTAAACATAATGAAAAATTGAATTCCTCAGTTGCACTAGCCACACAGTTCAATTGCTTAATCGCCATATGTGGCTAGTGGGTGACATCTTGGAGAGCACAGATGTAGAACATTTCCATCCCATCACAGAAGGTCCACGAAAGGACTACACTACTCTAGAGCATACTTTGTATGATTATACTTACGATTATTATTAACACTTTAAAATAGAGAAATTTATAGCATAAATGCACAGGTAAAAAAGCTCTTTAAGGAAAGAAAGTTTAGACCGATCACATAAATAGGGATAGAACTAGAGAACAGGGCACTTCTCAGGATCCATGGACACCCAGGAATCCACGCTGCCTGGGATTCAATACCAGGATGCAAGGCACTAGTCATCTGGAAGGTGCTAGAGGGCAAAGTTCTCATTTTGGTCAGGTTGTGTGTTAGGGTTTCGTAGTTGGCCCTGTGCATCCTATAATGGCAATGAAATTAAAAGAGCGGAATCAGCTGATGGGTTCCATTTCTTTCTCCTCCCTCTTAACCTCCCCTCTTCCTTAATACCAGCACACAGAGTATTCTATTCCCCACAGTCCTAGGGATACCACTCAGAGGCTGGGCGTTCTGGGAACTTGCTTGGCCTGCTAGATGGGAGTAGTCCAACCCTGCAGGAAAAGGAATATTGACATCAAATTTCCAAACTCTCATTCTTGGTTGTCAAAATAATGGGGGGATGGTAAGTTACATTTTGTCCTTTTAAAAACATAAGCAAGTACAATTTGAACAGAGGCTTATCATTTTCAAAGAAGAAATTTCATCACCTTCAACTGAATTATCACACAAGCAAAATTTTTAAATGATCCAAAAGCACCACCTGAGAAGTAAACTTTGAAAGAAGCATGGTATGTAACATGTTAGCTATTAAGAAGAAAAATATTTTGGAAAGACTTTAAAATAGAAACAAAAGCTAGATGAGCTCTTAGTTGTTAATTTTTCAAGCCTTCAATTGAGGGAATTCTATTAAACTAGAAAATCGTGTGAATGGCAAGACACAGTATGATAATATGATAAATTGACAAAGTTGGTATTAGATATTAAATCATATCTCACTTTGTAGCTCAAAATCTTCTCAATTTCTGGGTCCTCAAAGCAACATCCTAACTGTTGCCATTATGACAAATTCTTGCTTCCAATGCATAGTTTATCACTACAAGTATGTATAGCTTTTTAAACAAAATATTTGAAAACTTATATCAGAAATGTCACTGATATTCTGCTTTATAAAACATTGTTTTCCATCTTCAATTTCTGTTAAAGATACTATCAGGATAAGATTTACATATAGAACTCCTCACTGTCTAGAAAATACTTTGTGTCACAAGTAGATAAATAAAGTATTGCCAATGAACAATTGGCCTAAGGCCATTTTCAGATATGTGGGAACTTTTTATGACTGGCATATTAATTACATTCATGTGCACACAGATATCTCCAAGTACCTATAAACCATATATAAACATAGGCAGGCATAGGTCTTGTAATCTTTATATACTGACTTCCTCAGCAACACATTATTTTTAGCATAGATGAAAGAGAAGTAAATTTTCACTCAAACCTTGTTTAAGTGAGATCTATTAGAGGAACTTAAATTAATGGTGATTTACTATATTTACTGTCCAGCTTCAAAGATAATCTTAAATAAACGGTTGTGGAATGATGTTGTTAAATGAGATTTTAGGCATGATTAAGGATGAAATCTGTGAAACAGAGTTTATTCCACAGTCCTCTTGGAAACTAAAAGAATGATCGAGGTTTCAGAAGGTAATGCCTGACATTTGGTAATGCCCTGCGTTTGTGCTGCACTTTAGTCCATCAAGGTGGAAACAATCGGAGGCTCACTATAAGGGAAGGGAAGCCACTCAGCCATCTGTCAATTTCTCTCAGTTACAGGTTCCTTTTCTGTTCCAAGGCTCTCCCAAAGCACTGACTGTCATCAGTTCTGCATGTGGCCTGAGTGTTTCTAGGAGACCAGCAACTCAAACCTTTCAAGTTTAAGATCAAGATGTTCCCAGAATCAATATCAGTGTCTGAGTGCCAAATGCTAAGGTTTGTAAAGAAAAAGTTACTCAAGACTTTCATGACAGGATTACAAACTACATACTCAGATCTTGCTTCAAAATTTCAGGTGCTTGAGCTCTGAGTCACAGGGCTCTTCAGTGTATTATGGGGTCTCGTGTAGAATGAAACATCTGAGCTGTGCGCCACTTGTCCCCATGTTGGGAGCAAGAGTGGGAACAGGAAACTCATGGTGCTCATGAGAACTTTGGTGAAACAAATTGCATCAACCGTGCTCAGTGGCTGTTAGAATTTGTATCATACTCCAGAGAAATCATAAACAAATAGATTCCATTTATGAAGAGTAAGAGGACTCTAAAACAAAAGAAAATAGGCCAGTACATTTTGAGATTTTTCTTTCCCTGATATGATATACCTTTCTGGTTGTTGCACAGTCCATTATCAAAACCTCAGCTACTGGTCAGTGTCTCACATTTTCAATGGGTTCACTCCTAAAGAAAGGTTCACTCCTTTTACTCTATTCTGCTGAAAGAAGATACTGGCTTTGGCGAAGCAGGTGTGAAAATAAAACAAGAAGGTCATGCTATTCTCAGAGAGGAAGAGCTGCTTCACCACAAGCTTCTCACCGCACCAACTGAGGTGGCAAAAGAACTCTTCTCACACAGCAGCGTTCTCAGAACCCCCATCAATCATTTGTTTATGTTTCTTTCAACAGATTTCAACCATCACCTGTTTTACAAGACATAATTTTAGGGGATGCATTTTGTGAGGTTTTTCTTTCTTTTAATGACAAGGAAAAAACTAGTTATCTTTTTTGAAGTTATGTAGTTTCCACATCAGCAATTTGGAGTAGAACCACAATTAGAAACATAGGCTTTCCAAAGGATCAATTACATGAAGATAACATTATATGACAACCTATCAGATCCTTTGGCACCTTTGTTTTTCCTTGAATCATAAGCATTTCTAAAATTTAAAACTTCATTGTTTCTTTCAACAAGATCTTAATTTACTAGACCAGCCTATAATTTCCAGGAAAGCAAGCTTGTTGACTGATTTGAGAAATTGGAATTTTGGGGTGGGGGGGTTCATTCTATGCCCCAGAGCATTGTGCATAAATCCAAAAAGGAATACCACTCAGAGTGTGTTAGTAGAATTTAATGAAGAAGGAGTAGAAGGGCCCCCACACACCAGCTAAGAAGACATATTTGGTTAATTTCATCTCTCCACTTGATTAAACATCAGCTGAACAAATTGCATCTGTAGGTTGCCTAAAGAGGGTTGAATCATTACCTACTTGCACTCTCATGGCTCAGTGATGCAATCCACACTGGTCAAGAGAAGTGAAGGACTGACACAATGATCTTCCTCCGAGAATAGAGGGTTATTTTCCTGGCAGTGTCTTGATAGACTGCTCATATTCATTAAAATTACTACACGGTCCTAGCGCACACTGCCATATAAAGGGCCCCAACTCTCCTGGCTTCGGTACCAATGCTTCCCCTTGATCTTTGAACTCTGCGCTCTTAGTTTGGGTTCAAAGCCAGTGGTTCTGTTTGCATTTATCCTATAGCCCCTTCCTCTATCCCCACAGCCTAGAGTAGAGCAGAGCACATAGCAGTGACTTAATAAATATTTACTGATGAGATGTATTCAACCTCAAACTGTGACAAAGCCAATCTGCAGCCTACTCGGTGGGGACCCAGCTCTGCCTTCAAAAGCTGCTCTTAGGGTATGACATGTTGCTCCATGCTGCCACCAAACCACAAAGAGCCATGCTTCACCCTCCAGAGTGCCATTTGGGTCTGAAACAAAATCCTATCAAGGTTCAAATGCCTAGGAAAATCAGCCATGCTGATGGGCTGGAAGAATTCTGCCTCAGGCTACAATACCAATGCTTCTTAGATTACTCACTTGCACCCTAAATGGAATTCAAGCAGGATGGGAACCAGCCCATGAAGAAACTGGTTAGGGTCAGACCTCCATTCTTGCCTAGGTTTGCCTTTTGGGGGGAGTTAGAACTCAGATTCAGTACTGATATTGGTGGCTTCTTCTGGTCAATCCTGATTCGCAGAATTTTTACATACACTGTTTCTGTTTCATGAAAAGCTGCTAAGCTCAACCTCTTCCCTTTGGTTTGTTTGTATCTTTCCTATTTGGGTTCCTGGCCCCACAGGTAAGGTGTTTCCAAGGGTTGGAGATATTTTATTGTGTTTTCTGACCTCGATATTTATTTTTTAAATTGCAAATGGAGTAATATTTAAACTGTGTAAGTTAAATAAACAGAAAATATATCCAGAAAAGTGTTGGCAAATGATTTTTCTTAAATGACTCTTTGTTCCTCCCACTGCTACCAGAAGGAGTAAGAGTTAAATAGTGAGTGAGTCCTGACTAGGTCAGAAATCACAGATAAGACTCAGACAGGAGTAGAGTGATTCTTGACCATCAGGTTGTTATCTTGTTTACCAGGGGGAGGGGAGGGCATGGGGGCCTTGGTGGAATCCTCACCCTGTGGGCCCAGAACCTGACCTGTTAGAAGGCAGACATCTGAATGTGGCCAAATACATACTGAGGTACAGGTTATCTGAAATCTGATAGCTGTGCCCTAATTAGACAGGAAACAAGAGTACGATTGGGGAAGACAAAGCTGATAGCTACAACCTAGTCCTCATTCAGAATCACATGCTAACTCTATGGCCCCAATTAAGCAGAGGCATGAGTCACTCCCAAAATCAAAGACACAGATCTATCTAGAGCGGTAAGCTTAAATCATAGCCAGGTAACCAGGGACCTCTCCACCATAATCTGCAAAGTGCAGATTGCAGAAAACATGGATATTTTTCCTTTGTACATTCCATCACAATTTCTTCTGGATTTCTACCACATTTCTACATATTTCTTCCTAACACCTGGCATCTTTTGGCCTGCCAATCTCTATATAAGCCTAGATAATAAAGTCGCGGAAAGCCAGACTTGTACAATTAATTTCTGAAAAACTAGCTTCCCATAATTTGGGGATACTTCCATCCTCAAGAAGAAGGTCACTTGTCTAGCCTGCTGTAAGTGGGAGATTAGCTCCTTGACCACAAACAAACTTCTATGGTTCTTATTTGAGAACATCTGCTTTTACAAATCTTAAATCAGTGTGTATCTTGATCTCCACTTACAGCTCTCTGAGATAAAAAGTAAAGTGAATTGGTACAAAATACAGCAAGTGTGTTTGACTGACCCTAAACTCAGAGCCACTTACATACATGGAATCTTAAAGGGAACTATTACCCCAATCCATCCCCAAACCGGGGGATGAATGCAGCCAAGGATAGAGGTGACAAAAAAGGACTGTCTTCAAGTAACAAGGCAGGTGGTCATTATCTCCAGCACCATAGCCAAAGGGCTGTCACTGTGCTTTTACCTCCAGCCCCAGACACAGAACACACAGAGGGAGAGTGGTGGTTTCAGTATCTATTTGCTAGCAGCTGGGGCTGCCTTTGCTTGGAAGGCTTTCAGAGGAGATTCTCACACACTGACAATATGAAGCCAAAGCTTAGAGCTGGAAGGAGAACACTTTGGGCCAGAACAAGTGTCAAGATGGAAAACCCTTTTTGGAGTAGGCCTACTATCCTTGTCACCCCCTTGTACTGGTGGGAACGTCAATATTCTTGACCCATAGCAGGGAGGGGGGAGATGAACATTCCACCAGATGAAGATTTGCTGATATGGTCTGCCCACTCACAGGGCAAGAGATCCCACATAAAATCTGAGAGCACAGCCCAGCCTCAAACTTTAACCACACGGATGTTCCTAGCTCAACTGCTCAAGGAAATGGTCTTCCCTCTCTCAGACACTTTAGATGACCCAAAAATGTCATTCTAAATCTATTAACCAAACTGAGGCTTCCCTAAACCACTGGCAGAGAAACTCAAGATTCAGGTATAAAAATTGAGGCTAATGTATGGTTCTCTTCTGGTCCCCAATTTGGAACTGAAGCACTTAAATATTTACAGTCAGTTATGAAAACAGGTGAATTCTCCCACCTAGAAATGGACCATCTAAAAGGAAGTGGAGAAAGACTGTGGGTGCATGGGTGGGGACTGTAATTAAAATAGTCACTTTTATTCTTGACCAAGGAAGACACCTATGTTTATTAGACATGTGTATGTATCCTAGAGTCTCACTCTATTAGCTTTTTAAATCTTATTTTAATTAATTCTTCTAGTAGAGTTAAGGAAACAGCTTCAGAGAAGTGAAGTCACAATGAATTATATCCTGTCATTTCTGCCCGAGAAAATGCCATGTGTGTCGACACAAAAGAAACGCTGGGATGAACATGAAATCAAATGTGATCCTGGTCTGGGGCTGATGTTTAACCAGTTGGAGCCACATGGCTGTACCCAAGGCCCTGGTCCCCAGATCCTACATTTAGAGCTTCCAAGCAGTTCTCATCATGACAATGAAATACACATCGGTGTCAATGGATGCGCTCACCCCTGCGTAGTAGTTCATAAACTCCTCAGGGGTCACCTGCAGTAGAAAAGTCAGAAACAAAAACAAAACTTTGCTTCCCACCACTTCAGTGGTGGCCCACGTCCAGTACCTGGAAATGGGAGGGAAATTTTGGGCAAGACTTTTTAGTGACACAGATCAAGAACAGATCTCAGACAAGAGGAAGTAGTCCAGCTGAGGATGGCCGTGAGGGGTAGTGGAGAGGAAGAGGAGTAGAAAGTCTTGAAAATTTCCAGACCAACCTAAATGGAACGTGAATTATAGGTTCTCGCCTTTCTTTAAGCGCAGGAGCCCATCTGTTTGGATAAGCGCGACTGAAACTCAGAATAAGAAAGAAGTTTCTTTAGGGGTAGTTAGTACGGCTTTCTGTGACACATCAGAAATAGCGCCTCAGGTTCTGGGTCAGGGCTAGTAAAGTGCGATTCTTTCCTGTGAATAAAGAAATAGATTTCTAGTTAAATACTCCTTGGCCACATGCTTTTTTAAGATAGAATGTACTCATTTCAAGGTACAAAGTGAGTAAAAAAAAAAAAGGGAACCTCTGCTCCATGCCTCCCCACACCCCCTGGGGTGGGTCCTCTCTCCATCCTGTGCCTCTAACTGTCTCTTTGGAATATCAACTAATGTGTTTACCTAAATTAACATTTTACATTACTTTCCTTCTAGAAAGAAGAAACAATAGTCATCAATCTTATTTTTTAATAGGTGTAGGCAATATGTACGCTACAGTTCAACCATACCGGCTGACGTGATTAGGTGACTCCGGGAAAGAGCTGTCTTCCTGTTTGACTGAGCTCTCTAACCAATCAATTTAGCCCAAGTACAGCCCCGCTTACATGGGAGGACACACACACAATAATGATGACTGTTAGCCCTCAACGTTACGTGTCACAAGGGATTAAAAACATCACAAAAAGTGGAACCCATAAATAATTCAAAATCCCTCTTCTGCCTATATCTTCTAAGAATCATGGAGCTGACTGACCCACTTGCCTTTTTTTGTTGCAATTATAAGTGAATAAAAAAGAAAAGTCACAGGATCCATATTTCGCTCCCTGTACCTATCCCCCAACAACACCAAAATAGAATAGTAAGATGCAGGAGGAAGAAAGCCATTGGACTGAGCTAATAGTTAAGCTGGGTTTTTCAGTGGCCTAGAAGTAGAAGTAAATACATGCATAGCTTTCACTAAAATCAGAATACTATTATGTTCTCTTTTCTTCAATTTCTTTACCTATGTCTTCTCTTGCATTTGCCTGTTATTTAGCATTAAACCCCATCTGAGAGTCAGGTTTGGACTGACTTTGGACGTCAGAGCTAAGATATTTGATCAATTCAGAAAAGGCCATCAGTTATTCTTAGTGAGGTGTCTGCTTGTTTCCTGAGACTCAACTTATACTGAGAATAGCCTGACTCACAAATCCTATGTTAAGTTTGCCTTATCATAGTAAACCACCTTTCACTAATAATATCTATGACTACTTAATTATTTTGTTGGACATTAGTAAAAAGTGAAAAAGTGGACATCTCTGCCTCTGATCAGCCTCTTGACAATGCTACCCTTAGTTGACAGAATATTTATTATATAACAGACAAGGTCCCAGGTGGGAGCAATGGAAATATTTGAGTCATGATACAGAGTACAGTACACTTTTCTCTGTTTAAGACTGGTTTTAAAAATCATAAAATAAATTTAGGTTATTAATACTCAGTAATATATTTAAAATAACTTTAATTATTTTAAAAATCTCTATGAGATAGACAAGACAAGACCCATACTCTCTCAGAGGCTAATCTACTTCTGAGATATTTTTTTTTTAAATATCTGTAATTATAGGGGTACCTGGGTGGCTCAGTCATTAAGCATCTGCCTTCAGCTCAGGTCCTGATCCCCAGGGTTCTGGGATCAAGCCCCATATCCCTGCTCAGCAGGAAGCCTGCTTTTCCCTCTCCCACTCTCCCTGCTTATGTTCCCTCTCTCACTATGTCTCTCTCTGGCAAGTAAATAATAAAATATTTAAAAAATATATTTGTAATTGTAAAATAAAATATATAAATGAAAACTTTCAAACCTATATATTAAAAAAATAACAAGTCAAAGTCTCACACAACTAGGGTAGGGTTTAGGGATAGAATAAGAGAGAGGGTGATGCCTGGGTGGCTCAGTTGGTTAAACCTCTGGCTCTCTATTTTGCCTCAGGTTGTGAGCTTAGGGTCATGAGATTGAGCCCTACCTGGGGCTCCATGCTCAGCGGGGAGTCTGCCTGAAATTCTCTCTCTCCCTCTGTGTCTGTCCCTCCCCCTGCTCACACACTCTTTCTCTCTCTCTCAAATAAATAGATAAATCTTAAAAAAAAAAGAAAGAAAAGAAAAGAAAAGAAAAGAAAAGAAAAGAAAAGAAAAGAAAAGAATCAGAGTGAAGAAGGTTCACTTCATACATTATTTGGCTGCTTTCATCCATATGACTTCTGGTGCACAGGCTGCTCTGAGGGTGGGGTATGGGAATTATTAGTACAGGAGACATTACATCAAAATCCATGACTACTGTAAACCCCAGGAGCCTTTATGACTACTTCAGAGCTTAGCCCAGACTATTAAAAGGTCACAATTTGAGCATGATCTTTAGCTGAAGAGTACGCTAAATTTCTTGCCTTAGTCTAAATTCTGTCTTACTTGGATATCAGCTATATTTTTTAACCATAAATGAGTGCACTGGTTTCAAATGTAGCTATGTTTGCCCATAAGAAATCTTAATGTATAAAACAACTCAATCTGGAAAAGATAATTAAAGAACTAATTGTTTTCTTTATAAAAGAATTTACCATGGCATTTTTTATATCAACAATTCCTTGTACATTTAAAATATGATTCAGTACAAAAGCCTGAATCACACATCACTTTTCAGAAATATTTTCATTATGTCTTTTATGTAAGATCTCCCTGTAAAACCCTTAGCACAATACCCAGTAGATAAGTACTCAATAAATGATTCAGATCCATAATTATGTCACATGAGGTTCATGTGCATATTATACGTAGTAATTAAAAAGAGGCACTTCTGAATCTCTTAGAGATGAGAATCTCAAATATGAATGTGATTAAGAGTCAGCCGGAGCCCTTAATAAAATTGCAAATTGTTGATCTCCACCCCAAAATAATCTGATTCTATAGTTCTGTGGGGTGGCCAGCAATGCACATCATTAATCCACCCCCCTGGATGATCGCCAGGCATGGTCAGTGGTGCATTAATACAGGGTCTGTGATATTCAGGTGATATCACACGCTATAACTGCTAAAAAAAACAAACAAACAAACAAAAAAAAAAACCAGTGACCTTTATGAGTATTTGAGAACTTAAGATGGCTTGTTAAAACAAATGTCAGAAGGGACAGGGGTGGGGACTTTAAATCAGCTGAATCATAACCAGCCACTTTGACTTGGGTTAGAGCAAAGAGCAGCTGAGGTTTCCCCTGGCAACGGGGAGAAGGAACCACCTGCAGAGAGGAGGCAAGTACACCCTGGGATCTCATGTGGAAGTGGGCTAATTTGGGGAAATGGCAGTTGACTATTTTTCCACTGCCATTTCAGAGATCAAAGGCCAGCATTTTGGAAGAAAACATATGGTTCAGTTCTGCCATGTCTGTCCCTAAGCATTAGGCTGCCCTACAGAATCTAGCCCCAACCTGTCCTTTTAATACACCTCTGTAATCCCTTCAACTAAAAGGAAGGGTATTTCTCTGTCTTCAGGGGGGAAATGTCAGCAGGAAGGAAAGAAAGGCTGCCTTCCTAGTCCCCTAACCCCTTGCTAATAAGACTTAGCATGAAGTTTCATAGAAAAGGTTGGGGGAAATTCCCTTCAGAAGGGGAAGCCTTGTTTCCTATTTCTATCACTGCCATCTTTTCTTCCTGCCCAGTGCCCCACTACTCCTTCCTGTGTGACATGGGGGTGAGGAATAACCCTCCCCGGGGTTCTGCTGCACTGAAGTCAGCCCAGAAGAACTCCCTCCCCCATCATCAAAGCCACCTAACAGCAGAACTGGGGTCAAGTTCAAAATCCACTTTTGGGGCGCCTGGGTGGCTCAGTTGGTTAAGCGACTGCCTTTGGCTCAGGTCATGATCCTGGAGACCCAAGATCGAGTCTCACATCGGGCTCCCTGCTCGGCGGGAAGCCTGCTTCTCCCCCTGCTTGTGTTCCCTCTCTGGCTGTGTTTCTCTCTGTCAAATAAATAAAATCTTAAAAAAAAAAAAATCCACTTTTGACTGTTGATAAAAGATGGATGACTGACACTGTCATCTCAGCCTGGACACAGTTGCAGAGATGCTGTTCCTTACCCTACACATCTGTAACTTGAAGATACCAGTTAATGGAGGTGGAGTGCTTGCTTTTGTATTTAAGTTCACTGTAGTTTCGAAATCTCAAAGCGAGTTAATCTCAAAGCCCACTAAAGATGAAATCAAAGTAAATTTTGTTATCTGACATTCCCTTTACTGAAGGCTTTCCTAAAATGGCATGCCTACAGAGCAAAGTGTGATGACACACAATGTTGTGAGGATGAGTGTGAAAAGCACTGCCACATCCTGAAGCACCTTGCGAATCATGTTCCAAAAAATTAAATTACGGTTTCATTTTGAAGTGAAATAGGCCCTGTTGCAGTCTAGTTCATTGGAATGTGGCTGGCTATGTATGGGAAGTAGAGTAACCATGAAACGGGATGTTAAATCAAAAGACTATGTTCTCCAGATGATGGGTATTTAGCCATTCAGGGATTCCCTTACCAGTATATGTGCACACATACATATCTTATCACTTTCTCTTCCAACTTTCTAGATCGTCTCTAAATAAATATTTACTTCTACTTATAAAGAATATGTTATACGTGTCTCTTAAAGCTTTGGACCTATTTCCTAATTACAATTACAGATTCGACAGAAGAAATTCCACTTAAGTTAAGCTTTTTTACTTACCAATCCATCTTTGTCATAGGGTGAATCGAAGTTGTCCAGAAATTTTCTGAATACTTGTTCTTCAGTCCATTCTCCATTTTGGTACTTAGGGTGGTGTTTCACATTATATACCTCACGAAGGTCATCAATTGTTATCACTCCATCTCCGGTCTTGTCTAACTTCCTAAAAGCTTGCATAATTACTTCTTTTCTGGCTCTAGACATTGGAGGCTAAATAGAAAAAAAAAAGAACACATACATAGACAACACAAGTAAATGAGCTTGTTTTGTATCATATATCATGAAATATCTGCTTCCGTTCAATGGTATGAAATGGTTTGCGTGCCATTAAACAACATGCATGACAATTACTCTGAAAAGTCCCTAAACCTGTTATCAATCTCCTTCCCATCTCCTCCACAGTGCACCGACAACTTCTGAAAACAAAACCTCAAAATAGCCAACCCAAACCATGTGAAAGTCAAACTCAGCAGATACATATTCATGAGGCCACTTACTCTTAAAGTAAGAAGAAATTCATTGAAGTCTATGGTTCCGTTTCCATCTTTATCAAACCTCTGGAAGAGCTCTTCTGCCTCTTCCTTTTCCATGACCACGGCATAATCATTTAGTCCTTTCACAAATTCTTTGAAGTCAAGAGTTCGGTTGTTATTGTCATCCATAATTCGAAACACTCTGAAGAAAACACACACAGACACAAAAAGAAAGAAAAAAAAAAGAGAGAACAAAGCATAACAAAAAAGATTTAAAAATAAACCACTCTCAAGGTTTTTCAAAGTAAAATACAGAGGCCCTAGATTCTGTTTTGTACCCTCCTTCTAAAATAGGAGAGCCTCTTCCCAGCCTCTCATAAAATAAAATATTCTATGTGATTCTAATTTTATGACTTCTGAAAAAGGCAAAGATACAGAGACAATAAAAAGACCAGGGAAAGGGGAGAAGAGAATAGGCAGAGCACACAGGATTTTTAGGGCAATGAAACTGTTCTGTATGATTTTATAATGGTGGGTATGTGACACCATGCACTTGGCCAGTGCCCACAGAAATTTATGGTACAAAGAGTAAAGCTTATTGTGTACAAATTAAAAAAAAAAAAAAACTTCTTAGGAGATCCCAGGAAGGAATGCAGATAGTGACAAGAGAACCTAGCTGCATTACAAAAGTTTGAAACAATCTCACTGAATGTGGAGTCGAGTATGCTGACTTAAGTAACTATGGAAATGAGTAGAGGACTAAAAGCCACAAGGAACCACGCATGGGCACTGGACTCTAGTTGATGAAGATATTTCCCATGGAGATTTGAGTTAACAATTCTGACATGCTATAAGGTATACTGGAATTAAACAATTAAGTAAACAGATGACAGGTGGTGGAATTAGGTGTATCATTGTTGAAATGGGAATTTAGATAAGCTGGGGAGGAGCCTAGAATGGTCTGATGCATGTGGTTAATGGGCTAGAGTTGGAGACATTGATATGAACTCAGTGTTTGGCTTAATATAAACAAATATGATTAATATAAAAAGTCTATAGATATGTACATATATCATATATTTTCTTTTTCTGTCAGCTAAGAGAACCTAGAAGTAACACCCCATTAACAAGCATATCTGAAGCCTAGATCTTCCTTTCTAATACGATTCTCCAATAAAATTAATGGGGCTTTTTGAAGAAATGTCTGATTCTAGGACTGGGGCATGAAAAACACAAGATGAGCTTGGATTATCTTATACCAGAAAGTAAGGAAGTGTTCAAAACAAACAAACAAAACTACATTGATGGGGCTACATCAAGGAACACAAGAGCCAACTGAAAGAGCTCCCAAAGCCCAAACTTCAACATTTTGAGCAATAAGATAGTGTTGAATTGTGACCTAAAGTATAAACTCAATATCCATGAGTCCATATCAGTTTAAATAAATGATTCAATAAAGAAATAAGTAAATATTATTTGGAAACATGAATTTCTCCTGCAGAAGTTTTCCAAATAAATTATGCACATACCCTGCCCTCACGGAGGAAAGCATACTCCCCACTCCCTAAGTGTGGCTCTGCACACAGAGTTCCTTCCAAAGAGTACAATACAGGAAGGGAGGGAACAGTAACTTTACACTGGGGAAGCCAGGTGATCAAGGTCAACATCAGTGGTGATAAGTCATGTTGACAGTATGCATCCTTGACATAGTGTGATGAAAATGGGGCTTTACTTCTGTAGTCGCAAAAAAACCATAACCCCAGTCTAATCACGAGGGGAACAAAAGGGGCAGTTTCCACTTGAGTTGAGGAGAGACTGAGGAAAGGGCAAAAACCAGTAAAGGGGCAGAAGCAGAGGGCACATTGGAGCAAAGGTTCAAAAATGAGCCAACAGACAGGCTTACAGGGGCAGGGATGGTAGGGATTGGTTTGGAGGTTGGGGGCAGAGGCAGCAAGAGGGACTCAACTGAATGGGTCACTGAGTGGGTGAGGGATCAGTGTTCGTGATGGGCTTGCACCAAGGACAATGATAAGAGTCCAAGATGAAGGAGGTGGAGGTTGGAGTTTAGGGTGATACAGTATTGAAGGGAAGTGTGCTAGTCTTCTGGTTGGACTGTGTGACCACCTGTCCACCAGGGTCCACATGTCCACACTGTGAACTTCTGACAGCACTGGACTTCATCTGAGAATTTGAGAATGTTGAAAGCGACATCCCCGATGCTCAGCAAGTACCTCACTGGAAGAGAAGCCATCCACAACCTCCGCATGAGAGGCTGGGGGCCCCTGCTGGGGCGCCCTGAACTTCTCTCACACACAACATCTCCACAGAGATTCTCACTTCGGTGACAGTCAGTCTCGTCAGTCTAAGCCCTGCTGGGGGCCTGGAGAAGCCCTGTTCACCCATGAATGTACAAGCACCTGGCCCATGGCAGGCTCTCCTGTAGTGTGTCAGAAAGAGCTAATGCAGGGCCCGGGACTCAGTCAGTTAAGCATCTGACTCTTGATCTTGGTTCAGCCATGATCTCAGGGTGGTGAGATCAAGCCCCATGTCAGGCTCTGCACTCAGGGTCTGCTTGTCCCTCTCCTTGCTCTCTCCCCCCTCCACGTAAAGTCTCTCTCTCCCTCTCCCTCAAGTAAAGAAATTAATTAATTAAAATCTTTTAGAAAGGAAAGAGAGAAAATGTACAGCATCTGCCCACTGAAGGCTAACAATCTCTTCTTAGGTTTCCTGGTCTTGAGGACTTCTCACACTTTCAGAAGGTCCAAGCACAGGCCCTACAGAGATGGGAGAATCCCACTGCAGTGAATATCCCACAGGCAATTCCTGTGCCCCCTCCCTCCAGAGGTAACTAAGACAGGATTGCCTGAGAACAGCTTCCTCCCTCTTCCACACACGCCCCTATTGTCACAGCTGTTGGGAGCATCTCTCTCCACATCCTAGTCTCTCTCCATGTCCTGCTTGGCGTCTCTGGGACACGGGCATGCCTCTCCCTTCGCTTCCAGGTGTCCCAGTACCCGTGCTCCCTTGTCACAGACACAGCCTTGCTGAATCTTGGGTGAAGGACTAAAAATTGTCACAAGGGACTTCAGAGATCGATTCTTCCAAAATAAATACATTTTACAACTAGGGAATGGAGACCCTAGGAGGCCAAGACTTGCTCAAGGTCACAGAGCTAGACATAGCCTCACCTGGCTGTGTCCTGCCTCTCTACTTCATCCCCCTGTCACCCCCTCACCCCACCCCTGGACTGGATCCTACCTGCCGAGTCCTTTGATGCCTGCGGAGCCCCGAGCCAGGCACTGCAGTCGGAGTCTTTCAATGGGGTCGGTGGCCTTGGTGAGCCTTTTCTTGGCCTGGATAGCCATCTCTCGATCATGGCGTGCTGTCCCTGCCATCTGAGAGGAGAATTCACAGCCCATTAGCAGAGCTTAGCCCTCATCATTCCGTCTGTCTGGGCAGGGGAACCAGCAGCCTCTCCCAAAAGGAAAACACTCTCATCCACTTCCTGGGAAAAGCCTCAAGCCTCGCAGAATTTCCAGCTGTTAGCTGGACCAACTATGTGCCTGGCATATTTCTTGTTTACTTCTCTGGTCCAGAGGACATCTAATTTCTCCAGCCTGAACAACAGTTCTAAATCAACAGCCTTTCCTTAATACACTTTCATCTTGCCAAAACCCTCCTCCCACCATAAAATGAAAAGTCCCACTTTCTCCTATACTCTCCGTTTTGAGGCACCCTTCTATACTTTATTCTTGTATTTAGCATTCTATAGATTCCCTTTGACTGCACATTTAATATTCTCCTCTTTGAGCTAAACATTAATTTTTATTGTTTCTGTCTTGACTGAGCTTCTCCACGCTGGGCCTTGCTAATTCCTGTCCATAACTGGCATGTTTAGATGAACAGATTACTGTTCATTAATACCTGCATTCTTAAGACAGAAAATGGTAAATTGACACTATCTTTCTCCTGATAAATAGATATAAGATCATTTTTTGTCTATATTTGGCTTTTGTGTTTTAAATATCTAGCAGTAGGAGAGGGTGGGTGCCATGAAGCTCCCTCCTGAGAGGTCCCTGAATCACACGCAAACTCTTACAGGAAAGTATGGGTTTTTAGAACTTGCAGGATACTGGAAAACACTCTGGGCTGGACGCCTGGAGACCCAGGTTCTGGTCCAGACTCCAACCCCCTCACAGCGACGTCTGAGCAAATCTCTGGGCTTCTAGTTTCTCCTCCCTTGTCAAGTGAAAGGCTTGAACGATGTTACAATTCCTCCCTGTTCCAAGAACAACTAATACTCCTACCAGCTCACTGACCCAGCAAATGAGGCATCTAGAAATTACTCTTCTTAATGGGAGTTCTGAATGAAGGAGCAGGACAACTGAGGGCCAGGCAGACACAGTATTCAAATGCAGAAAAGACGGTGTTGGAATAGATCTGCCCTTGGCTCAAGGGCCCCCTCGTCCCTGGCCAAGCGCTGGCACATCTCCTGAAGCCCACACCAGGAGGGGATTCTTTTCATTGGGGCTGACAACCCTCTGATTGTTGCTCCCTAAGGCTGTTCCTCTCCACTAAAAGCCATGAGTTCTCCCCACAAGATCTCCTTATTTAACTTTGAAGAGACGGAATCTCAGACTGAAAACTGAGACCAGAATAGAGAAGTCAGGGATGTGAATTCCCCATTGCCTCGTTTCCTACGGCACCTCCTAAGAAAGCTTATGGGTTCTCTCCTTCTTGACCAGCATTCTGGTTCCCATGACATGAATGCAACTGGGAGTAATTCTCAGTTCTCTTAGACCCCAAGACAAGAAGAAGGCCTTTGTCTGTAAGGTCCTGGCTGCTTTATTGCACATGAAGAAACTGCTCTGCCCCAAGCTGGCAGGATCCTTCCTCAGCTCCTCCAGCAGCTAAGGCATGGGTTGAGCAGAATTCCAGATGGAGATAACCACCTGCCATGCTTTTGGAGACCTCTCTCCCTGCTCAGAGTGGCGCTGGACAGACAATGTTCAAATCCATCCAACAATCTCACCCACGGGCCAAACCAGCTGCCTTCCTGGAAGCATTAGCTCTCTTCAAACCTGTGTTTCCCTGCTACTATTTCATCACCTGATATCAAGCTGACCCCTCCTAGAGCTTGA